>OY821517.1:352742325-353084825 GCA_963682025.1 Cordilura impudica
TAAAGAGTTGACAAAATAAATTTTACAAAAAGTAAATGCATATTAACTGCTACATGCCATGGAACAAAATGTATATAATAACAAGTAAGAAAATGATAGTCGGTCTTGACCGACTATACAATACGCTATACCATGTATTTTTAAAGAGGGTCTTGGATCCAACCTTGATGAGGCAATAACAGGATATAGAAAATAAGCATAAACCAAATTTTAGTGGCATTATTTTTACTTTGTAGCGTGCAGATCTGAAAAAATTTATATCTGATGTTATTTTCATATGGGACTAGGTCAAAAAATTTACCGATCAGGACCATATTTAGTAAAGTCCTTAATTTTCTCAAAAACATAAATAAGGCAAATTTTAAGAAAATCTACTCAATATTTTGGTTTTTTGATCGATTTAGTGAAGATCGGGGAACACCTTGATATGGGGACTATGACTAAAAATGGTCCTACAGGGACTATGACTACTGATTAGTGGGTATAATAGTCATACATATATCAAATTTTATCGATATTTTTATGATAATCTGGATCTTATGATTACCTTAGTCTGACAGGGGTTGTTTGTATGCGGGCCAGGTTTGAACATGCACCGATTTTCACTAATTTCAGCAGCGTAAGATCCAAAGTCGAGAAAAGCTTATGTACTAAATTTCATTAAAATATATTTATATCTCCGATCTGCTGTTTGATTACAAGGTCACACAGACGGACAGACGGACATCGCTAAATCAACTCAGAAAGTGATTCTGAATCGATCGGTATAATAAAAAGTGGGTCTAGGTCAAATATTTTTAGTAGTTACTAACATCAGCACAAACTAATTATAACCTCACCAAATAGTTTTATAGGGTATTAAAAAGTAAGAATGAACCGAATCTTTAATACCCTCCACACTCCCATCAAAATTTTATTAGGTGAAAAAAAAGTATTAAAGGCCAATCAAAATACTAGAAGTATGTAACAGTTTCGAGGTGTAAAATATATTAGAGGTGATAATTATTTGAGGTGAATAAAAATATCATCGCCGTAATTAAACGACTGAGAGGTCTTATAATTTCATAATTTCATAATTTCATAATTTCATAATTTCATAATTTCATAATTTCATAATTTCATAATTTCATAATTCATAATTTCATAATTTCATAATTTCATAATTTCATAATTTCATAATTTCATAATTTCATAATTTCATAATTTCATAATTTCATAATTTCATAATTTCATAATTTCATAATTTCATAATTTCATAATTTCATAATTTCATAATTTCATAATTTCATAATTTCATAATTTCATAATTTCATAATTTCATAATTTCATAATTTCATAATTTCATAATTTCATAATTTCATAATTTCATAATTTCATAATTTCATAATTTCATAATTTCATAATTTCATAATTTCATAATTTCATAATTTTCATAATTTCATAATTTCATAAATTCATAATTTCGTAATTTCATAATTTCATGAAAAGTTCATAATTTCATAATTTTATAATTTCATAATTTCATAAATTTCATAATTTCATAATTTCATAATTTCATAATTTCATAATTTCATAATTTCATAATTTCATAATTTCATAATTTCATAATTTCATAATTTCATAATTTCATAATTTCATAATTTCATAATTTCATAATTTCATAATTTCATAATTTCATAATTTCATAATTTCATAATTTCATAATTTCATAATTTCATAATTTCATAATTCATAATTTCATAATTTCATTAATTTCATAATTTCATAATTTCATAATTTCATAATTTCATAATTTCATAATTTCATAATTTCATAATTTCATAATTTCATAATTTCATAATTTCATAATTTCATAATTTCATAATTTCATAATTTCATAATTTCATAATTTCATAATTTCATAATTTCATAATTTCATAATTTCATAATTTCATAATTTCATAATTTCATAATTTCATTAATTTCATAATTTCATAATTTCATAATTTCATAATTTCATAATTTCATAATTTCATAATTTCATAATTTCATAATTTCATAATTTCATAAATTCATAATTTCGTAATTTCATAATTTCATGAAAAGTTCATAATTTCATAATTTTAATAATTTCATAATTTCATAATTTCATAAATTCATAATTTCATAATTTCATAATTTCATAATTTCATAATTTCATAATTTCATAATTTCATAATTTCATAATTTCATAATTTCATAATTTCATAATTTCATAATTTCATAATTTCATAATTTCATAATTTCATAATTTCATAATTTCATAATTTCATAATTTCATAATTTCATAATTTCATAATTTCATAATTTCATAATTTCATAATTTCATAATTTCATAATTTCATAATTTCATAATTTCATAATTTCATAATTTCATAATTTCATAATTTCATAATTTCATAATTTCATAATTTCATAATTTCATAATTTCATAATTTCATAACTTCATAATTTCATAATTTCATAATTTCATAATTTCATAATTTCATAATTTCATAATTTCATAATTTCATAATTTCATAATTTCATAATTTCATAATTTCATAATTTCATAATTTCATAATTTCATAATTTCATAATTTCATAATTTCATAATTTCATAATTTCATAATTTCATAATTTCATAATTTCATAATTTCATAATTTCATAATTTCATAATTGCATAATTTCATAATTTCATAATTTCATAATTTCATAATTTCATAATTTCATAATTTCATAATTTCATAATTTTATAATAAATATCATGAGGTAAAAATAAATTTATGAGATAAGAATTTTATTGGAAATAAAAAAAATTAGAAGTGAAAAAATTTTGGAGGTGAAAAATTTATTGGAGGTGAAAAAAATTTGTACCTTTGTGGAAAAACAATAAGATCTCATCGTACTAGCGCACGCTACACGTTGTAAAATTCCTTATTTGGTATGAAAATTTAAAACGTTTTTTAGTAACATTTTTAATCATAGCGCTTGGTATAAAAGACCGATTCTGATCATTTTCATAAACAAACTGTTCAGGATAACAAGAAATAATTTTGACTACAATCCAATTATCCAGCCCTTATAATAGACGGACGATAGTGACATAAAAAATTTTATCGCTAGTAACAAACGGTATTAAAAACTTAAATTGCGCACTTGCAAAGAATTAAGGTCATAAACAACAACTTATAAATATATTCGTATGTTTTTTCATACATATTTATTACTGTTTGCGTCTGACAGGTTCATAAAATTGGTATAGAGATGTTTTAGAATTTATAAACATGACTAACAGTATGATTTATTTCAAGTAGGTCTGTATCTATAAAAATAAATTTATTAAAATACATCGAATTGGGAAAAGTTTAAAGAAGATAATAAATATGAAATATTTGGAATTCTTTAGTTATGCAAAGATACAAAGAAATAACTGGCCGATATATAAAATCAGTGGTAAAGGATTATTTAATCAAAAACTTTAATAACAGAATTAAGTTTAAACAAATTTTGCAACAAAAAAGGTTTTAAATTTAATGTGTGTGAACAAAAATTTGGAATCTAACTAGCAAAGGCACAAACCAATTTTTTTGAACAGACCTATAAAATTAGTTAACAGAGCTCTGTAAATTACTTAACTTAGAATATGAAATGTAACAATTAAGGCCTAGTTAGCCACACGTTGTTAAAATGTATCTGTACCGTAAATGTAATTATAGAACCACATAGTGGTATAGGGTATAAATACTGATGTATTACAAATATCACTCATACGTACACATCTCTTCTACACTACTAATAAATAATAATCATATGCCTTGAATATGTTATGTCATTCAAAAGACTGGTTAAAATAATCTAACCCAAAAAATCAAAGTTTTTGTTGAAACTCTTTCTTTCCTTATGCATATCAGTTTTGAATCTCTCCGTGACTGTGCGTGACCATGCGTGACTGTCTATCTTAAATTGAATTTTTGACCCCAACAAGCATATGGACAAGGTTTCAGATCGATCGGATGAGAGGAAATGACATTTAGATCATTCCGTGACTGTGCGTAACCATGCGTGACTGTGCGTGACTACCCCAAAATTAATCTGTAGTCACAGTACGACTATGGGCCAAGTTTCAAAATTGGACAATGGGGATGGGGTTGCCCCACGACAGACAGACAGACAGAGAGTATGAGTTAAAAGAAAGAGTTTAAAAAGGGGAAAAATAAACTTTTTTAAAGATTTCATTCGCTAAAATTAGCTCAACTTAATTTTTTGCATGAATATTTGAGTGGTCCTAATAAAATGAAAAAGCGATTTTGGGTATAGCCGGCAACCACTTTGTTACCTTTCCATATAAAACTAATAAATACGAAGTTTGCGGACAATTGGATAAAGAAAATTCGCGCCGGAAATCGATTGAAAATTTCAAGTGTGTTTATATGGGGAAAATATGACTTTTTTTGAGATTTTACGAAAATTTCGTACTATAGCTTAATTTTATTAAAACTCAAAATCTAATAAAAATTTGCCAAGAAATAGCAAATGCCCCAGACCACTTTTGTACCAAAAAAAAACTAGGTCATGAAATTTGATGGCATATTTTTTTTTTCAACTTTAAGAAATTAATTAAAGCCAACATTTTGTTTTAGTCTCTGTACTTGTAAGTACTCAGATATGAAGTATTGTTTTATTACCTAACCTATTGCGTATTGAGACCGAAAATGGGAAATTTTTTTGATACAATTAGGAAAACTCCTTTTTCAAGTTTTAAAAAAGTTTCTTAAATAAAATTAAAAAAATGGTTAAAAGTTGTTTTAATTTATATTCGCGAGCAATAAGCTGATCATTGCACCAAAGATACATCAAAATGGATTATTTTGATCCCAGGAGCACTGAAGGGTTAAATAAATAAAAATTATTCGAATTATATTTCCTAAATTCTAAATAGCGGTTTCATTGAGTTTAATAGAAAAACTCGTTTTCGATAATTTTTATTTAAAAATATCTTAAAATCCAAAGCTGGCCTTGACAAATAATGGGTTAACGTTCTCGGATTTATCCCAAATTTTAGGAACGGAAGTTCTACATATTTGGTTATTATATTTTAAGCATCGCATCTAAAAATTCAACAGCACTTACAAAATATTTGAATTTTTGAATAAATTGTCGTTTATTAGATTGGGGTCATATGTGACCCCAAATCCAAAAGGGTTAATGGGGTCATATTATTTTTTCCGAAACCCTAGGCTAATGAGATAAATTATAACATTTAAGTAGAAAAGTGATGAATTTTTGATACAAAGTATTTAGAAAGAGTACATTTGCAGAATAATTTACAAAAATACCATTTTTCTCGAAATCCGCAAAAATAAAATCCTTGTCAAAAAAATTCTGGCATAGGGCTTTACGCAAAAATTCACTCACTTAATTTATGACATATATTTAATAAAACCATAAGGTGCTAGATCCATTTATTAAAATTTTGTTTAAGAAAATTTTTTAAAACTTGAAAAAGGAGTTTTCAAAATTTTATCAAAAAAATTTCCCATTTTCGGTCTCAATGCGCAATAGGTTAACAACGTGGTAATAAAACAATACTTCATATCGGATTACTTATAAGTATAGGGACAAAAAAAAAATTTAATTTCTCAAAGTTGAAATAAATACTATCAAATTTCATGACCTAGTTTTTGTTTGCACAAAAGTGGTCTGGGGCATTTGCTATTTATTGGTGAATTTTTATTCGATTTTGAATTTTTATAGCTTTTTGAAGAAATAATTTAATGCTGATTCCGTTTCTTATAACAACTTGTCGGAAAAATTAAGCTACAGAACGATATTTTTAAAAATTCTCAAAAAAAGTCATATTTTCCCCATATAAACACACTTGAAATTTTCAATCGATTTCCGACGCGAATTTTCTTTATCCGGTTGTCCCCAAACTTCACATTTATTAGTTTTATATGGAAAGGTAACAAACTGGAGCCCGCCTATCCCCAAAATCGCATTTCCATTTTTTAAGGACCACTCTAATGGATATATTAATAAAAATTATTTATTGAAGCCTTATGCCGTTTTCTTTTCTGACAAAAAATGTCGCCTTTTTTTTGCCCTTCTTTCGAAAAGTGTATTTTTTATATATTCTGAATTAAGAGCAACCTTATCTTATACATCAATCGAAAGGTCTCAAATTCGAACCCTCGTAAATCACAAAAAATTCCAGCCATTGACTTCTTTCAGGTCATAGTGTGAGAATATTTCCCCATTGTTGAGACCTTTCGATTGATATATAATATAATGTTGCTCTTAATTCAGAATATATAAAAAAATACTTTTCCAAAAAAGGTCAGAAAAGAAAACGGCATTAGTTACAATTTTGTTGTAGAATGAAATAGAGTTATAGCTGAAAAAGTAAAAAAATATAAAAAGTCCTAAAAAAAAATTAGCCTGCCCTTTGCAGGTTTTACTATGCTGGCCTAATACTTTCACCATGACTTGGCATTTCTCAACCCTCAGAATGGCTGTTTCACTGTGTTATTTGTGATTTCTGGTGTTAACTAATGTTGGAGCTCTGCTAAAAAAAATTAGTTTGAGTCTTTGCTAGTTAAAATCGAATTTAACTTTAAGCACATTTAAATTTACTTAATACTTATACACAAAATAAATTTATTTAAAATTTACAGACCATTTAATTTTCTCCAAGGCTAGAAATTTCAATTACAATGTTATACCAAATATCTTTACAATAAAGTCTAAATAACTTTTGGCTAATATTTATCTAATAATATAGATGTCTGGCTAATTTTTCATAAACTAATCAACACAGATTTGTCAACAATAGATTTCAATTTCAGTTACCACACACGCACACAATATCAATACAATTCATACTACACACAATTATTAAATAAATATAAATACGTGTTTGTAGGTTGTATATAGTACGTGTATGGAACAAGGGATATTCTTAATTTAAAAGGTTTAATATATTATGGATTGTACTACACAGTTAACAAAACATTGATGAATTTATACCCTCTATACAATATTTAATATTGATTTTTGAGATGCAATATACATGAGTATGAGTATATGGAAAGTAAATCCAAAATCAAGCTAACAACATCAACAACAAAAAACAGGAAATTGTTAACAACTTCATAAAATTAAACTTGACTTTCACATCAATTTCTAACATAATAAATCCCACACTCAATCATTTAAATATAATTTTCTAACTTACATATCGACATATCGACAAGGATGATTTTTGTGATATAAAAAAAGAAAACCTTCAACAACAGTGGTGGTGAAAAAGTATCAAGTATTGAAATTAAAAATTGCCTGCTTATATTAAATGTAAAAAATTTGTTGCCAATTTTAAACAAAATATTTTGAAAAACATTTTCATTGTTACCATAAATACAAAGTGAACCCTATTTAGAAGGACAATCAAAGGACAACCAAAGGAAAACCAAAATATAACTAGCAAAAAGGCAAGTTGCTTGATTTGCTATTAATGTTCTTTGTATAGCAGGAGAATATAAAAAAGAAAAAAAATCTTAAACCGAACATTGTATTTTGTGTAGAACCCTTTTGCTACATGTCACTTTTTCAATGGATATTGATGGGATAGAAAAACAAATTTAAATAATTATGTTAAGTGTTCAAACAGAGCTTTAAAGGAGTTCACTTTGCAAGACAAATTATCAGTTGTGTAGAAATATATTTTCACCTGAAAATTTTTATGGAAAAATTTTATAATATTTATTTTTTAATTTGTAAAGGCACAAATAAATTCAGTTAATAAACCAATAATAAATTTAATTGAATTTAAAAGAAAAAATTCTTTTATAAAAATACTGCATACTGATTTTTTTAGATTTTTCATATGAAATTGATATTTTTTGTAGGTGATCCCAAATTAACGTCCTTTTTTCATATGAAATTGATATTTTTTGTAGGTGATCCCAAATTAACGTCCTTTTTGCTCTATCTACCTTAGTTTTCGAGAAAAACGCGTTTTTAGATTTTTCATATGAAATTGATATTTTTTGTAGGTGATCCCAAATAAACGTCCTTTTTGCTCTATCTACCTTAGTTTTCGAGAAAAACGTATTTTTATGATTTTTTTAGATTTTTCATATGAAATTGATATTTTTTGTAGGTGATCCCAAATTAACGTCCTTTTTGCTCTATCTACCTTAGTTTTCGAGAAAAACGCATTTTTATGATTTTTTTTAGATTTTTCATATGAAATTGATATTTTTTGTAGGTGAGCCCAAATTAACGTCCTTTTTGCTCTATCTACCTTAGTTTTCGAGAAAAACGCGTTTTTATGATTTTTTTTAGATTTTTCATATGAAATTGATATTTTTTGTAGGTGAGCTCAAATTAACGTCCTTTTTGCTCTATCTACCTTAGTTTTCGAGAAAAACGTGTTTTTAGATTTTTCGTATGAAATTGATATTCTTTGTAGGTGATCCCAAATTAACGTCCTTTTTGCTCTATCTACCTTAGTTTTCGAGAAAAACGCGTTTTTATGATTTTTTTAGATTTTTCATATGAAATTGATATTTTTTGTAGGTGAGCACAAATTAACGTCCTTTTTGCTCTATCTACCTTAGTTTTCGAGAAAAACGCGTTTTTATGATTTTTTTTAGATTTTTCATATGAAATTGATATTTTTTGTAGGTGATCCCAAATAAACGTCCTTTTTGCTCTACCTTAGTTTTCGAGAAAAACGTATTTTTATGATTTTTGTTAAACTATAATACATGGTAAGAATAAACAAGTAAGAAAATTATAGTCGGTCTAGACCGACTATACGATACCCTATACCATGCGTTTAGAAACCCTATCTCTTAGGCCCAACTAACTGGACATAGAAAATAAGCAAAAACCAAATTTGAGTGGGATTTTTATTAATTGTTTTGGCTGCAGAATTGAAAAAGTTCATATCGGATGCTATATCTATATGGGGACTAGGTCCAAAAATGGACCGATCCTGATCATGTTTGGAAAAGTCTCTTGTATTTTGCAAAAATATATACAAACCAAATCTGAGAAGAATCAGAGCAATATTTTTGTTATTTAATAGATTTAAGTGAAGATCGGGAAGCAGCCCTATATGGGGCCAAAGGGATCATTTTTGGACTACTCATTAATGGATGTAATGAACGCATATAAACCCAATTTGAGTAAGATCTATATGACAATTTGGATCTTATGGCAATTTATGTCGATTTCATAGGGGTAATTTGTATGGGGGCTAGGTCTGAACATGGACCGATTCTCACCAATTTCAATAGCGTTCATCCCATGGCCGATAAAAGTTTATATACCAAATTTCATCAAAATATATTCATATTTGCGACCTGCAGTTTGATTACAAGCTTTACATGGACACACAGACGGACGGACGGACGGACGGACGGACGGACGGACGGACATTGTTAAATCAACTCAAAAAATGATTCTGATTCGATCGGTATAATTAAAGATGGGTCTAGGTCAAATATTTTTGGTTGTTACAAACAGCAGCACAAAGTCATTATACCCAAACCACATAGTGGTATAGGGTATAAAAAGATTCCAAAAAATAGTTTTCTTTACATACAGTTACTTTCATCACTTACTCATCACTGCTGGGCGTATAATAATATTTAATTTCATAAAATTATCACTTATACGTATAATATAATGACCCCTATCGTGAATATTTACCTTCGAAATATTTTCCTTTCCTTGATATTTCTTTCTATCGTGAATAATTTCCCTGAAGAAAGGTTCATGTCTTAAAAAATTCCCCTTATCGTGAATGATTTTTTCACGTCATTTTTTTTTTTTTACTTTTTCCTCTTGTTTTAAGCCAACGGGAAATGCAAATTATCATGAAAATGGTTTATCGGTCGCTAGAAAAAAGCAATGATTATTCCTTTTTCAAAACTTAAAATTTTTTCTCACCTTCACTGTAAACTTCAAAGCGAATAAAAACTCCACGATAATTTTATGATAACAATTTTCACTTCTAGGGGAATAGAAAGAAATCTCATGGAAACATAAATTTCACTTTTTATTCACGATAGGTGTGAATAACTAGCATGGCAAAAAAAAATTATTCGTTAAAAAAGTACCTTTTCTTAAGAAACTACCTCTTTTTAAAAAGTACCCAAAAGAAAGTACATTTTCTGAAAAAGTACCTTATTAAAAAAGTACCTTTTCTTAAAAAAACACATTTATTAAAAAAAAGTACTTTTTCTTTAAAAACTAAAATTAACTAAAAAGTAATTTTTCTTAAAAAGTATTTTTTCTTAAAAAGTATCTTTTCTTAAAAGATTACCTTTTATGAAAAAAGTACCTTTTCTGAAAAAGTGCCTTAATTAAAAAAGTAACTTTTAGAAAAAAAAAAAATACCTTAAAAAGGTACTTTTTAAGAAAAAGACATCTTTTCTTAAAAACTTACCTTTTCTTAAAAAGAACCTTTTCTTAAAAAGTACCTTTTCCTAAAAAAATAACTTATCTCAAAAAAGAAACTTTTCATAAAATATAAAGTTTTCTTAAAAAGTACCTTTTATTAAAAAAAGGTACGTTTTATTAAAAGAGGTACCTTTTATTAAAAATAGTACCTTTCATTAAAAAATAGTTCCATTTTTTAAAGTAAATTTTGTTAAAAAATTACCTTTCATTAGAAAATTGCCTTTTATTAAAAATGTATCGTTTATTAAAAAAGTACATTTTCAAAAAAAAAAAATACCTTTTCTTAAAAAAGTACCTTTTCGTAAAAAATATATTTTCTTAAAAACGTACCTTTTCATAAAAATGAACGTTTTCTTAAAAAAGTACCTTTCATTAAAAAAGAGCTCCTTTTTTTAAAGTACATTTTGTTTTACCTTTCGTTAAAAAAGTGCATGTATTAAAAATGTGTCGTTTATCAAAAAAGTACATTTTCTAAAAAAAAAAAAACTTTTCTTAAAAGGTACCTTTTCTTTTAAAAAAATACACTTTCATAAAATTTATTTCTGCTTTAAAAAGTAGCTTTTCTTAAAAAGTACTTTTTCTTCAAAAAAAAGTACTTTTTCTTAAAAGTACTTTTTCTTAAAAGTACTTTTCCTTAAAAAGTACTTTTCTTAAAAGATTACCTTTTATTAAAAAGTATTTTTTCTTAAAAATTATGTTTTCTTAAAAAAGTACATTTTCTTAAAAAAAAACCTCTTCTTAAAAAAGTACCGTTTCCTAAAAAAATAACTTATCAAAACTACCTTTTCATAAAAAATAGTTTTCTTAAAAAAGTACCCTTTATTAAAAAAGGTACCTTTTATTAAAAATAGTACCTTTCATTAAAAAAGGTACCTTTTATTAAAAATAGTACCTTTCATTAAAAAACAGTTCCTTTTTTTAAAGTTCATTTTGTTAAAAAACTACCTCTCATTAAAAAAGTGCCTTTTATTAAAAATGTATCGTTTATTAAAGTACATTTTCCAAAAAAGATAACTTTTCTTAAAAAGTACTTTTTCTTTAAAAAGTACCCTTTCATAAAAATTACTTTAGCTTTAAAAAGTGGCTTTTCTTAAAAAGTACTTTTTTCTTAAAAAGTACCTTTTCTTAAAAGTACTTTTTTCTTAAAAAGTACCTTTTCTTAAAAGATTACATTTTCTAAAGAAGTATATTTTCTTAAAAAAGTACCTTTTCGTAAAAAATATCTTTTAAAAAAGTACCTTTCATTAAAAAAGAGTTCCTTTTTTTAAAGTATATTTTGTTAAAAAAATTACCTTTCATTAAAAAAGTGCCTTTTATTAAAAAAGTAAATTTTTAGAAAAAAAATACCTATTCTTAAAAAGTAATTTTTCTTTAAAAAAAAAATACAATTTTTTAAAAGTACCTTTTCTTAAAAGTACTTTTTCTTAAAAAGTACTTTTTCTCAAAAAATTACCCCTTCTTAAAAAGTATTTTTTCTCAAAGATTATGTTTTTACCTTTTCATAAAAAATAACGTCTTCTTAAAAAAGTAGCTTTCATTAAAAAAGTGCCTTTTATTAAAAAAGTGTAGTTTATTAAAAAAGTACATTTTCTTAAAAAATATCCTGTCTTAAAAGTACTTTTTCTTTAAAAAGTACCTCTTCTTAAAAATTACTTTTCTTCAAAAGTTATTTTCATCAAATTTCTGCCAAGAATTCCATTTGTTACATGAAAGCCTCTCGATATGTTAGAAAATATATTGAACTAATTTAATTTGTAGTTTGCTCTCTTGAGTTTTAGCATTTTGAAGAAACCATTTAATTTAATCCTCTCTCTTTTTAATTAACATTTGGTCAGAATTTAGTTTTTCAGTCTCCGTTTTCTGATTCTGCTTTTTTTTACTTAATAACTAATTATGACTTAAATTGAATAGCAAAAACAAAACAAGTAAGAAAATTATAGTCCGTCTAGACCAACTATATGATAAACTATACCATGGGTTTAGAGAATTGAGAATAGAGGTCCAACTAATTGGGTATAGGAAATAAGCATAAAGCAAATACGAGTGGAATTTTAATAATATTTTTGCGTGCTGATCTGAAAAAGTTCATGTTGGATGATATATTTATATTTATATACAAACCAAATTTGAGAAAAACCTGTGCAATATTTTTGTTTTTTGATAGATTTAAGCAAAGATCGGGAAGCAGTTTTATATGGGGGCTATGACTAAAAATTGAATTGACTAAGAATGTTGGACTACAATAATTTGGACCTTATGGCAAAGTAAGTCGACCTCATAGGGGGTCATCTTTTCACCAATTTCAATAGAGTTCGTTCTTTGGCCGATAGAGGCTTATGTTCCAAATTTCATCAAAATAAAATCATATTTCCGACCTGTAGTTTGATTACAAGGTTTACATGGATACACAAATGGACGATCAGACGGACGGATATCGCTTAATCGACTCAGAAAGTGATTCTGAGTCGAACGGTATAATAAAAGATGGGTATAGTTCTAATATTTTTGGTACCAGCACAAAGGCATTGTACCCGCACAACATAAGGGTATACAATATAAATATTATGCCAATAAATGAAACTTTGTTACGAAAGCAAAGAAGAATAGTGACAAGAGTAAACACCAACATAACACTGTAAAAGCACAAATGAGTTTGTTATACTTATTGTTGTTGATGGCTAAAAAAAGCGGACTTACCAAGAAATTAATTATTTAACTTATTGTTAGACTTTTTCTAAAGCTACAAAATTAAACATTGCGAACGAACATGAATGCAGTAGCCAGTCATTAAGAAAAATCGTGTAAAAAATTAGGATCTAAATATTGCACAAAACATATAAAAATAATACACTTAAAGATAAATGTTAATAAAAAATTAATAATAAAATTTAAGAATTTACTTTTCAAAATTTAATGACGATCATCGTCCGCCGTTTAAATTTAGATAACAAGGTGGAGCAAATAACAAAGTCGATCTATGTTGCACTGGTATTGACAATCTCAGACATTTTAAAAATCAGACTTATTCATCCCAAAACTTTGTTAAACAAAAGTTTACATGTTGTGATATTAAGCTTCCTATGGTCGTCCTAAGCAGGAATAATTAAACCAAATATGCTGTAATTTTGTTTTCTGTCTGCGACGTTTCGACACTATGGTTGGTGTCCTCATCAGGCGTCTTAATAGTATTATTACACACTTAATCTAAATTTTACATTTTAATTTTATTTATTAAGTACTAGATTGTACATGTTACTAATGTGATCACTGTCTTCTTTACATAAGTATATATATATAAGTACTTACATATAAATTTTGTTTTTTTCCTAATCAGCTTAGCTTTTTTTTATCCGGGTATAGTATAGGAAAGAAGAAAAAGTAGGAAAAAAATTAAGAAGCAAACCTACCATAATTAAAAACCAAGGATTTTTTAAAGAAAAGGAATTAATTTAAAAGTATGACCCAAATAAATGCACACTCACATACACAACAAAAAAAATATGTTTCTTAAAAAGTACCTTTCTTAAAAAGTACCTTTTCTTAACAAAATACCTTTTCCTTAAAAGTATTTTTCGTAAAAAGTACCTTCTTAAAAAGTAATATTTCATAAAAAAGTATCTCTTCTTAAAAAAGTACTTTTTTGTAAAAGGAAGTTTTTCTTAAATAAGTAAATTTTCTTGAAAAAAACATTACTTCATAAAACGAACGTTTTCCTAAGAAGTACCATCTTCAAAATTTAACTTTTCTTAAAAAAGAAAATTTTTTATAAATATTTGGTTTTCTTTAAAAAGTATTTTTTAAGTTTTTTTTTTTTTCTTAAAATAAATTTTTCTTAAAAAAGTCCCTTTTCTTAAAAAAGTCCCTTTTTCTAAAAAAAAAATAGCATCTCTTAAAAAAGTACCACCTTATAAGTTATATTTTCGAAAAAGTACTTTCTCGAAAATGTGTTTTTTCTTAAAAAGTACATTTTTATAAAAAAAAATATTTTTTTTTAAATAAGCTTTTCTTAAAAAAGTATTCGTTCTTAGAATTTTTGTTTAAAATAATTTTTTCTTTAAAAAATACTTTTTCTTAAAAAAATTTATAAAAGTATTTTTTCTTAAATTGAATCTTTTCTTAAAAAATACCTTTTCTTAAAAAGTGCTTTTCGTAAAAAGTACCTCCCTAAAAAGTATTATTACGGAAAAAGTACCTTTTTAGAAAGTAATATTTCATAAAAGTACCTCTTCCTAAAAAGTACTTTTGTGTAAAAAGCAGTGTTTCTTAAATAAGTAAATTTTCTTTTAAAAAAATATTTTTTTCTTAAAAATTAACCTTTTAGTAAAAAGTATCTTTTCGTAAAAAAGTAGCTTTTCGTAATAAAGTACTTTTTCTTAAAAAGGTACTGTTTCTGAAAAGGTAAATTTTCTAAAAAGTACATTTTCGGGAAAAAATTTAAAAATTTAAAAATTTAATATTTCTAAAAAAGTAAATTTTTTTAAAATAGTTTTTTTAAAGTATTTTTTTAAGTTTTTTTATTCTTAAAATAAGTTTTTCTTAAAAAAGTATCTTTTCTTAAATAAGTAATTTTTCTTAAAAAAGTAATTTTTCTTAAAAAAGTACTTTTTTGCAAAATGTGGTACTTCCTAAAAAAGTAAATTTTCTTACAAAAGTACTTTATACAAAATAAAAAGAAGCTCTGCTTAAAAAGTAGCTTTTCTCAAAAAATACTTTTTTTAAGATAATTTTCTAAAAAAAAAATACCTTTTCTTAAAAAAGTACCATCTTATTTGGTACTTTTTCGAAAAAAGTACCTTCTTGAAAATGTATTTTTTCTTAAAAAGTGAATTTTTATAAAAAAAAAACCTTTTTTCTTAAAGCAGCTATTCTTAAAAAATATTTTTTTTTTTTAAGAATCTTTTCTTGAAAAAATACCTTTTCTTAAAAAAGAACCTTTTCTTGAAAAATACCTTTTCTTAAAAAGTACCTTTCCTTATAAAAGTGCGTTTTGGTAAAAAAGTTAATTCTCTTTAAAAAAATAAATAAGTATTTTTTCTTAAAAATATTATAAAAAAAACACCGAATATTAAATTAGTTTTTACATCTCTGATTTGTGTAAACCACAATTCAATGTAATAAAATTTGAGGAAATGTTTTCTACAGACATGACGATTTCTCTGGTTTCAAATGATTGCTTGAATATTGAAAACAAGCTTTTATATTGTAATTTTATATTTTATTTTTTTGTCGTTCTTTTTTAAGTTAAAGAAGAAATCACATAATGTGACATAACTTTCCTTTTGACTTGACGAAGATGATGTCTTGTAACTGCAATCCATATCCTGTTTATAGTTGTTACTTTGAAACACACAACTGCTTGTACATTTTGATTTTAAACAAGAAACGTATAAGTAAATCTAGTTATGTTTAGCTTAGAGTTTCCGTATTTAGATAAATGTGCATTTAGCCATGTGAATAAATAAAAAGATGAATTGCAAAAAGTTAGAGTTTATGCAATGTGAATAAGGAAACATTCTATTTAGATAAAGGTAATTTTTTTCATAATCAGTCGAAGACAACATTGAAAATATATCCAAAATGAAAATTCAAATCTTGAGATCCTTAAACGAGGTTAATATGTTGTCATAAATTATTTGTAAGGAGGCTAAATCGCTCATTGCAAAATTATGTAAGTTTCTTTATAAAATGGCATTTCCTAAAAAAATATTTTTTTTTTAATTTATTTTTTTAGGAAAATGAAACTTTTTAAGAAACTTACTTTTAAAATAAGGTAATTTTTTTATTAAAAGATAATATTTGAAGAAAAGACACTTTTCACGAAAATATAATTTTTTTAAGAAAAAATACTTTTTCTTAAAAAAATACTTTTTCTTAAAAAAATACTTTTTCTTAAAAAAATATATTTTTCTGCAAAGTTCTTTTTAGGAATATGTCCTTTTTAAGAAAATTTACTTTTTTAGGAAAAGGTTCTTTTAAAAAAAACGTACTTCTTTAAGAAAATGTACATTTTTGAGAAAAAGTACTTCTGTAAACAATGACACTTTTTTTTACAAAATACCTATTCTTAAAAAGTATTTTTCGTAAAAAGTACCTTCCTAAAAAGTTCTTTTGCTGAAAAAATACCTTCTTAAAAAGTAATATTTCAAAAAAAAAGTACCTCTTCTTAAAAAAATTTTTCTTAAGTAAATTTTCTTAAAAATATATTTTAAGAAAAAACACTTCTAAAGAAAATTTTCTTTGTTTTAGGAAGAGGGGTTCCTTAAAAAACGCTTCTTGAAGAAAATGTAAATTTTTGAGAAAAGATACTTTTGTAAGAAATTACATTTTTTAAGAAAAGGATTTTTGCAAGAAAAGTTACATCTTTTAAAAAAAGGAATTTTTGAGAAAATATACATTAAAAAATGGAAATTTTTTAAGAAAAGAAAATTCTTATAAAGTACGTTTTTAAAAGAAAATGTACTTTTTAAGAAATTGTACTTTTTTAATAAAAGATACTTTTCTAAGAAATAGCATTTTTGAAGGAAAATGTTACTTTTTAAGAAAGTGAACTTTTTCAAGCAATGATACTATTTTAAGAAATGGTACTCTTTTGAGAAAATATGTTTTTTTAAGAAAATTTACTTTTTAGAAAAAGGTAATTTTTCAAGAAAAGGTACTTTTAGGATAATTTCTTAGAAAATATATTTTATTAAGAAAATTTAATTTTTTTTTCAAGTTTTTTAAGAAAATGCACATTTTTAATGAAAGATACTTTCTGGGAATATATAGTGCTTAAGAAAAGGTACTTTTTTAAGAAAAGATACTTTTTTAAGAAAAGGTACTTTTTTAAGAAAAGGTACTTTTTTAAGAAAAGGTACTTTTTTAAGAAAAGGTACTTTTTTAAGAAAAGGTACTTTTTAAGAAAAGATACTTTTTTAAGAAAAGGTACTTTTTAAGAAAAAGTACTTTTTAAGAAAGGGTCATTTCTAGAAAAGGTACTTGTTTAACAAAAGGTACTTTTTTAAGAAAAGGTACTTTTTTAAGAAAGTGTTCTTTTTTCATAAAAGGTACTTTTTGAAGAAAAGATACTTTTTTTAATAAATTTACTTTTTTGAGAAAAGGTACTTTTTTAGAAAAGGTACCTTTTCAAGAAAATGTACTTTTTAAGGAAAATTTTCTTTTTTAAGAAAAGGCACTTTTTCAAGAAAATTTACTCTTTTAGGAAAATTTACTTTTTTATATTTGATACTTTTTTATTAAAAAGTACTTTAAAAAAGTAACTTTTTTAAGAAAACGTTCTTTTTTAAAAAGGGTACTTTTTTAATAAGGGGTTCTTCTTTAAGAATAATGTACTATTTTGAGAAAATGTAATTTTTAAGAAACGGCCCTTTTTTAAGAAAGGGATTTTTGTAGGAAAAGGTGTATATTTTAAAATAGGAACTTTTTGAAAAATATACCTACTTAAAATAAAAATTTTTTAATAGAAAATTTTTTAAGAAATGTACTTTTTAGAAACGGTACTTTTTAAATAAAGGCACTTTTTTAATAAAAGGTATTTTTTTGTTAAAAGGTACTTTTTGTTAAAACGTACTTTTTAAATAAAAGGTTATTTTTTAATAAAAGGTACTTATTTAATAAAAGGTACTTTTTTTAATAAATGGTACTTTTTTAATAAATGGAACTTTTCTAATAAAAAATACTTTTTTAATTTAAGGTACTTTTTTAATAAAAGGTACTTATTTATAAAAGGTAATTTTTTAATAAAAGGTACTTTTTAATAAAAGGTACTTTTTAATAAAAGGTACTTTTTAATAAAAGGTATTTTTTTATGAAAGGTACTTTTTAATAAAAGGTACTTTCTTTAATAAAAGGTACTTTTTCTTCAATAAAAGGAACTTTTTTAATAAAGGGTACTTATTTAAGAATAATGTACTATTTTGAGAAAATGAAATTTTTAAGAAACGGTACTTTTTTTAAGAAAGGGACTTTTGTAGGAAAAGGTGTATATTTTAAAATAGGAACTTTTTGAAAAATATACTTAAAATAAAAATTTTTTAATAGAAAATTCTTTAAGGAAATGTACTTTTTAGAAACGGTACTTTTTAATTAAGGCCCTTTTTTAATAAAAGTTACTTTATTAAAAGGTACTTTTTTATTAAAACGTACTTTTTAAATAAAAGGTTATTTTTTAATAAAAGGTACTTATTTAATAAAAGGTACTTTTTTTTAATAAAAGGTACTTTTTTTAATAAAAGGAACTTTTCTAATAAAAGACACTTTTTTAATTAAAGGTATTATTTTAATAAAAGGTACTTATTTATGAAAGGTACTTTTTTAATAAAAGGTACTTTTTAATAAAAGGTACTTTTTAATAAAAGGTACTTTTGTAATAAAAGGTACTTTCTACAATAAAAGGTACTTTTTTAATAAAAGGTACTTTTTTAATAAAAGGTATTTTTTATGAAAGGCACTTTTTAATAAAAGGTACTTTCTTTAATAAAAGGTACTTTTTTAATAAAAGGTACTTTTTAATAAAAGGTACTTTTTTAATAAAAGGTACTTTTTTTAACAAAAGGTACTTTTTTAATAAAAGGTACTTTTTTAATAAGGGTACTTTTTTAATAAAAGGTAATTTTTTAAAAAAGGTACTTTTTTAATAAAAGGTCCTTTTTTAATAAAAGGTACTTTTTAAGAAAATTTACTTTTTTATAGAAATAGTAATAAGAAAAGATACTTTTTAAGAAAATGTCCTTTTTTAAGAAATGGTACTACTTTAAGAAATTGTATTTTTTTTAAGAAAAGGTACTGTTTAATAAAGGGTACTTTTTTTAATAAAAGGTACTTTTTTAATATAAGGTATTTTTATAATAAAAGGTACTTCCTTAATATAAGGTACTTCTTTTAATAAAAGGTGCTTTTTAAAAAAAGGTACTTTTGTAATAAAAGGTACTTTCTTTAATAAAAGGTACTTTTTTAATAAAAGGTACTTTTTTAATAAAATGTACTTTTTTAATAAAAGCTACTTTTTAATAAAAGGTACTTTCCTTAATAAAAAGTACTTTTTTAATGAAAGGCACTTTTTTAATAAAAGATTCTTTTTTAATAAAAGGTACTTTTTTAATATAAGGTATTTTTATAATAAAAGGTACTTCCTTAATATAAAGTACTTCTTTTAATAAAAGGTACTTTTTAATAAAAGGTACTTTTGTAATAAAAGGTACTTTCTTTAATAAAAGGTACTTTTTTAATAAAAGATACTTTTTTAATAAAACGTACTTTTTTAATAAAAGCTACTTTTTAATAAAAGGTACTTTCCTTAATAAAAAGTACTTTTTTAATAAAAGGCACTTTTTTAATAAAAGATTCTTTTTTAATAAAAGATTCTTTTTTAATAAAAGATTCTTTTTTAATATAAGGTACCTTTTTAAAAAAATAGTACTAAGAAAACATACTTTTTTAAGAAAATATCCTTTTTTAAGATATGGTACTACTTTAAGAAATTGTACTTTTTTAACAAAAGGTACTTCTTTGAGAAAATTTACTTTTTTGAGAAAAGGTACTCTAAGAAACGGAACTTTTTTTAAGAAAAGGATATTTGTAAGAAAAGTTACATCTTTAAAATAAGAAACCTTTTCAGAAAATGTACTTTAAAAAATTGGAAAATCAAGAAATTTAAGAACTTAAGAAATTTAAGGAATTTAAGAATAGAAAATTCTTTAAGATAATAGAAGCTACTTTTTTAATAAGAGGTACTTTATTTAAAAGAAGACTTTTTTTTTAAGGAAAATGTACTTTTTAGAAAGGGTACTTCTGTAAGAAAATGTGCTCTTTGAAGAAAACGTGAGATATGTACTTTTTTAAGTAATAGGACCTTTATAAGAAGAGGTACTTTTTTGAAAAAAGTTTGTTTTTTCAGGAAAGCTACGTTTTTAAGAAAAGATAAATTTTTAAGAAAATTTACTCTTTTAAGAAAAGGTAAAGATAGTTTTAAGTAAGGATACTTTTTTTGAAAAAGTACTTTTGTAGAAGAGATATTGTTTAAGGAAATTTACTTTTAAAATTTTTTTTGTTTTTGCAAAAAGTACTTTATTACATAAGACACTTCTCTAAGAAAAGGTACTCTCTTAAAAGTTATATTTTATATTTTCTAACATATTCAATTTTTTCCTAGTGTATTTCCATATAAATAGATGAAATAATGTTTGCAATAAGTGAATGCTACGTTAGGTTAAGATGATAAAAAAAAACGAATCACACATTTATTTTTACATTGTTTTATGTTAGATGTGGAATCCGTAAGATCTATCTATTTTAAGTAAATTAAATTAGCAAATTCCACAAATTGGTTTTTATAACTTATCAAGGCTTGGAGACACTAGTCTTGCGGATATAAAATTACCAATAAACACTACCCAAATACTGGCAACAATAATAAAAGTTAAACAATAAAAAAAAATATGATGAAAATTTAAAAAAAAAAAGTTGTAAAACATTTTGTTGCTTTACGTTTGCAAGTAGTGTAAACAATGCACGCATAAAAAAATATTTGTGAAAAAGAAGTAATATAAGACTGGTGTATGCGGGCATTACGAATTGTGACAGCAATAATATATACTTACGTCTCTATTGAAGTTTTGAGACAAGGCCAAACTGAAGGAAATACGTTAAATCTGACATCAGCATCGTAAAGTTTGGTGTTTATGGTGTTCATGTGGCCAGACGTTTTATCATAACAAGCAGATTCCAGATCTCGAAGTTCGAGTGCAATTTCTAGGCAACTTTATTTCTCAACTTAGCTAATTCACAAACCAACACTTTTTTGGTTTATTATTATTGTGAATGAAGATAGTAAACTCATTAACAAACACATTAACAAATGTAATAAACACACACATAGCATACGTATAATTTTATGTATGTTTTAGTAGCAACTTTAAATACAATTTACTCAAAATAAAGGAAAAAAGTTAAAAATCTGAAAATCTGGTGAACAGCTTAAAATAAATACCTTTCAAATAATGAACGATTAGTCAAAATCGGGATAAAACGGTAGAACAAAACATCGGTAACAAGAAATCGCCTAGCCTATTAATATTATAGATTAATAATTATTGTAGCGCTCAAATCATCGAATTGATTATCTTGGCACTCAATGACTCCTTTTAACTTCTCCTAGTCATCTTCATTACTCAAAGTTCGTTCTAGCCGAATTTTTCTTTAACAAAGTAAACAAAACAACTTTGGTAAATGAAAATTTTCCATTTAGTTACATATGCACTCGTATGTATATTTTCAGTATGGTAGGGTAAACAGCCATTTATTTCATCAAGCTATGAATTTTTATTGTATCCCATGAAAAAATGTTTATGTATGATTGCATAGTGCGGGATGTGAAATAAAAAGTACTACGGATATTAGAGCTATACATACACATCCTCATACACATAGATACGTATGGTCATCAAAACATAGTTTGTTTGGCAATTGCAAAAAAAAAACTATAAAATATTGTTCTCAAATATTTTGTTTACAAATTCTGCAACTTTTGCGAAGAAAATTCATTTTGCACAACAATTTTTTTTTTAATTTTGGCTTTGTAATTAACAAACATTGTTTTAGCTTTAGGTTGGTCTTTTTTTAGCGGTTTATTCTCAAAAGTTCCATAAATACTCGTATCAGAAATAATAGTTGTTTTGTGTTTTCTAATTTAACTTAAAGTTTTGGAACAATAAAATAAGGAGAATTAGATATGGCAGGATGGACAGAGACAAGTGATTGTCATGATCATAGACTAATAGAGATTTATGTAGTGCAAGATAAGCCATAAGATTTATTACAGTAGTGCAACAAAACATTAAAAAAACACAGTTCATATTATTTTATGCGATTTTTGTTATACAAAAATTTAAAAAGTTAATAAAAATCTTTTTGATATTTCCAAAACTTTCCTAAATAAGGCTGGAAAAATCACTTGGGAAAAATAGTGTAAAAAAAGTACTTCATATAAGCTGTTGGCGAAAAATATGCTCTGAGCTTAGTTGATTTTCTGTGACTCTGACAAGTATTTGAAATGCAAGGTTAAGGAAAGTACTTTTTGAAAAGCAAAGCAAAAAACGGAACAGTTTTTTAAAAAATCTACATTTTTTAAATAGGTAAATTTCTGAAAAATTTACCTTTTAAGAAAAAAAATTTTTTTTCTCCAATAACAAATTTTTCAAGAACATGCACTTTTTTATAAAAATTAATTTTTTTAAGAAAATTTCCTTTTTAAGGAAATGTACTTTTTAAGAATAGATAATATTTAACAAAAAAGAAAAATATTTTTTTAAAGGTTCTTCTTTAAAAGCCCTCTCTTTAAAAACCTATTTTCTAAAGGCACTTACCTAATAAACTTACTTTTTAAGAAAAGTAATTGAAAATTTACTTTTTTAAGATAAATTAAATTTTTTAAAATAGAGTATGCGTTTCAAGAAAATATAATTAAAAAAACTTTTTAACTAAAGACACTTTTTTAATAAAATGTACCTTTTTAAAAATTTGCTTTTTTAAAAAAATTTAATTTTTAGGAAAACGTACTTTTGTTAAAGGTACTTTTTTTAAAGAAAATTTACTGGTTTTAAGAAAACGTACTTTTAAAAGAAAATATACTTTTTAATGATTTGGTACTCTTTTAAGAAAAAAGTACTTATTTAAGAAAAGGAATTTTTTAAGTACTTTTTAAGAAAATGTACTTGTTTTAAGAAAACTTGTTTTTTAAAGATATTGTTCTCATCTAAATCTAATAAAATTTACTTATTGATGAAAAGGTGCTTTTTTGAGAAAATGAACTTTCTTAATAAAAGTACTTTAACAACAAAATATACTTTTTTAAGAAAATATACTTTGTTAAAAATAATTATACTTTTCAAGAAAAAGTTTACTTTCTAAGAAAAAAGTACTTTTTAAGAAAAGGTACTTTTTTAAGAAAATGTACTTTTTTACGAAAAGGCACTTTTTTAAGAAAAGGTACTTTTTAAAGAAAATTTACTTTTTTAAGAAGAAGTTTAACAAAAAAACTACTTTTTTACGAAAATTTACTTTTTTAAGAAAAATAATTTTTTAATAAAACGTGCCTTTTAAAAAAGGGTACTTCTTAATAAACGGTTCTTTTAAAAAAATCTACTTTTTTAAGGAAAGGTACTAGAAAAAGTACTCTCCTTAGAAAATCTAATATGTTTAGGAAAAATTATTTTTTTAAGTAAGGTACTTTTATAATAAAAGCACTTCTTTTAACAAAGGTACTTTTTAACCAAATGTACTTTTTGAAGAAAATTTACTTTTTAAGAGAAAGTGAACTTTTTAAGGAAAACTTACTTTTTTGCGAAAACGTACTTTTTAAAATAGTTAATTTTTAACAAGGTACTTTTTTTAATTGTACTTTTTTTTAAAAACGTACGTTTTCAAAATGTACTTCGTATAAAAACGTACTTTGTAAAAATGTACTTCATTTAAAGAAGTAATTTTGTATAGTGATACTTTTTTAAATAAGGTACTTTTATAAATAAGGTACTTTTAAAAAAAAAAAACCTTTTTTTAATACCTTTTTTAATAAGGTACTTTTTTAAATAAGCAATTTTTCTTCAAGGTATTTATTTAGAAAAGGTACTTACATAAGAAAAGTGATTTTTTTTTTAACAAAATGTACTTTCTTTTGAAAAATTTAGTTTTTTAATAATTTTTTAATAAAAAGTGTTTTTTTTTTTTAATTAATTTTTTATTTAATAATATTATTAATAACATATACTTCTGAGATAAGTTACTTTCTTAAGAAAAGTATTTTCATGACAAAATGTACTTTTTTCAGAAAACTTAATTTGTAATAAATAGTTATACTTTTCAAGAAAAAGTTTACTTTTTAGAAAAAAAAAAAAATACTTTTTTAGGAAGAAATATTTTTTCTTAAAGAAAAAGTATACCTTTTGACAGAATCCTTTTCTTAAAAAAGTACATTTTTAAGAAAAGGTACTATTTAACAAAAAACAATACATTTTCTAAGAAAAATCAATTTATTTTAAAAGTACCTTTTTAACAACACTTTTTAACATAAGTACTTTTTTTACATTTCCTTTCAGAAATTTACTTTTTTAAGAAAAATTATACTTTTTAAAATAAAAGTACTTTTACAACAAAATATACTTTTTTAAGAAAATGTACTTTGTTAAAAATAATTATACTTTTCAAGAAAAATTTACTTTCTAAGAAAAAGTACTTTTTTAAGACAATGTACTTAAAAAGAAGTATTTTAAAATAACTGCTTTTTTGCTTTTTTAAGAAAAGCACTTTTTTAATAAAATGTGCCTTTTAAAAAAGGGTACTTTTTAATAAACGGTTCTTTTAAAAAAACTTACTTTTTTAAGGAAAGGTACTATTTTAAGAAAAAGTACTCTCTTAAGAAAATCTACTTTTTTTAAGAAAAAGTATTTTTTAAGAAAGATACTTTTATAATAAAAGCACTTCTTTTAACAAAAGTACTTTTTAACAAAATGTACTTTTTTAAGAAAATTTAATTTTTTAAGAAAAGGTACCTTTTTAAGAAAATGTACTTTTTAAGAGAAAGTGTACTTTTTAAGGAAAACTTACTTTTTTGAGAAAACGTACTTTTTAAAATAGTTAATTTTTAACAAGGCACTTTTTTTATATTGTACTTTTTTAACAACGTACGTTTTCAAAATGTACTTTGTATAAAAACGTACTTTGTAAAAATGTACTTTATCTAAAAAAAGTAATTTTGTATAGTGAACTTTTTTAAATAAGGTACTTTTTTAAAAGAAAAAGTTTTTTCAAATACATTTTTTAATAAGGTACTTTTTTAAAAAAGCAATTTTTCTTCAAAGTACTTATTTAGAAAAGGTACTTACATAAGAAAAGTGATTTTTTTAACAAAATGAACTTTCTTTTGAAAAATTTACTTTTTAAGTTGTTTTTTAAAAAAAAAATAATTTTTTTATTTAATAATATTATTAAGAAAATATACTTCAGAGATAAGATGTTTTCTTAAGAAAGGTACTTTCATGACAAAATGTACTTTTTTAAGAAAAGTTAATATGTTAGCAATAATTATACTTTTCATGAAAAAATTTACTTTTTAGAAAAAAAAATACATTTTTAAGAAGAAATATTTTTTCTTTAAGAAACAGTATACTTTTTGACAGAATCTACATTTTAAAGAAAATTTACTATTTTAGGAAAAGTACTTTTTTAATAAAATGTACTTTTTAATAAACGAATTTTTTATGAACATTTTCTTGTTTTATAAAAAGTAAATTTTTAAGAAAATTTTATTCTAAAAAATTTACTTTTTTAAGAAAAGGTACTTTTTAAAAAGTATTTTTTTAAGCAAACGTACTATTTAACAAAAAACAATACCTTTTGTAAGAAAATGAAAAGAAAAGAAAAAAAATTACATTTACTTAAAAAAGTACCTTTTCTTAAAAATAATTTTGTCTTAAAGAACTATCTTTCTTAAAAAATTAGATTTTCTTAAAAAGTTATTTTTCTTGAAAAGTGCCTTTTCTTAAAAATGTAACATTTTACCAAAAAGTACCTTTTATTACAAAAGTACTTTTTATTAAAAAAAGAACCTTTTATTAAACAAATGAAAAAAGTACATTTTATTAAAAAAGTACCCTTTATTAAAAAAGTACCTTTTTCAAAATACCTTTTATTAAAAAAGTAACTTTTATGAAAAAAGTACCATATATTAAAAACTTTTGGTTAAATCCCCATTTTCTAAAAAACTTACTTTTTAACAAAAGTACTTTTTTTAACATTTTCTTTAGGAAATTTACTTTTTTAAGAAAAATTTTACTTTTTAAAATACAGTATACTTTTTAAGAAAAGATACTTAAGAAAAGTACTTTTTAATAAAATGTACTTTTTAAAAAAGTACTTTTTTAAGAAAATGTACCTTTTTACGAAAATTTAGGTTTTTAGTAAAAAGTAAGTTATTAAAAAAATTTACTTTTTTAATAAACACTACGTTTATATAAAAAAAGTACGTTTTAAGAAAAGGTACTTTTTTAAAAAAATTAATTTTACTAAGAAAATGTATTTACATTTTCAGAAAAAATTATTTTTTAAGAAAAAAAAATTTTGTATTGAAAACTTCATAATAAAATTTTAAATTGTACTTTTTACACCTGGTATGTTAAATATTGAAACAAATAATTATAAACAATAATAATGAATACAAATTAAATTTATAATTATTTCATTTTAAATTCTATTTAATTAACACTTGACTTCAACAATCACTATAATTTTTGTTACCACAAAATTGTGAAATTGTTGTACTCTAAATTATGATAGAATCCTCTTTCACCAAAACACACAAATGTCCATGAAATGTCAAAACTTTCAAAACCATTTCGAATGCAAATAATATTCACATGTGTATGCACCACCGCATATACTCGTACACACATTTTATTCGATAATCGGATTATTTGATGGAACAAATAATTTCAATGAAATGTTGATAATGCAAAATTATTACATTTGAAACATTCCGCTTGTAACATATTAATACATTTATGGAATGTGTGACAAATAATATACACACATATTAATCGTATTTTCTAACCAACTGGATTTAATAAATCGAATTTTTAATAAATAGAATGTGAAACAGATTTTAAAAAAGTTTCTAATATACTTAGAATAAAATTAAGTTTTTGAAAAATTGTGTTATTTATTTTTTAGAAAATCTAAATACAGGCGATTAAACGCAAAATCGCAAAAACGAAAAATCTCAAACACTCAAATTGGAAAAGAACTCAATATACAAAATGTCAGAATGGCAAAACACGGCAAAGCACAATAACAAAAACACAAAATCACAAAAATCGAAATATCGCTTAAATGTATAAATTACAAGTGCACAATCGCAAAACCGTATAACATCTTAATAATAGGCTAGGTGATTTCTTGTTACCGATGTTTTGTTCTACCGTTTTATATCAATTTGGACCAAGCGTATATTATTTGAAAGGTATTTCTTTTTAGCTGTTCACCAGATTTACAGATTTTTTAATTTTTGCCTTTATTTTGAGTAAATTGCATTTATAGTTGCTACTAACACATACATAAAACAAGTAAGAAAATTATAGTCGGTCTAGACCGACTATACGATACCCTATACCATGCGTTTAGAAATCCAATCTCTTAGGCCCAACAAACTGGACATAGAAAATAAGCAAAAACCAAATTTTAGTGGGATTTTTATTAATTTTTTTGACTGCAGATATGAAAAAGTTCATATCGGATGCTATATCTATATGGGGACTAGGTCCAAAAATGGAGCGATCCTGATCATGTTTGGTAAAGTCTCTTGTATTTTGCAAAAATATATACAAACAAAATTTGAGAAGAATCTGTGCAATATTTTTGTTTTTTGATAGATTTAAGTGAAAATCGGGAAGCAGCTCTATATGGGGCCAAAGGGATCATTTTTGGACTACTCATTAATGGATGCAATGAACGCATATAAACCCAATTTGAGTAAGATCTATATGACAATTTGGATCTTATGACAATTTATGTCGATTTCATAGGGGTAATTTGTATGGGGGCTAGGTCTGAACATGGACCGATTCTCACCAATTTCAATAGCGTCATCCCATGGCCGGTAAAAGCTTATATACCTAATTTCATCAAAATATATTCATATTTGCGACCTGCAGTTTGATTACAAGGTTTACATGGACACACAGACGGACGGACGGACGGACGGACGGACGGACGGACGGACGGACATGGTTAAATGAACTCAGAAAGTGATTCTGATTCGATCGGTATAATTAAAGATGGGTCTATGTCAAATATATTTGGTTGTTACAAACAGCAGCACAAAGTCATTATACCCAAACCACATAGTGGTATAGGGTATAATTATACAATGCTATGTGTGTGTTTATTAAATTTGTTAATGTGTTTGGTTTAATAATAAACCAAAAAGTGTTGGCTTGTGAATTGGCTAAGTTGAAAGTTGCCTAGAAATTGCACTCGAATTTGGAGCGCTGGAATCTGCTAATAACATCTTATTATCTTTATCTATAAAAATTGAGTTTTGTATATTTGTTCGTTTTTTGTGGTTTATAGGAGACTACACCTCTGTACCGATCGTCTTGAAATTTTTTCAGTAGATTACTACCTATCCGGAAGGAAAAATATGCTACATTTTTTTGGATTTTTCAAGTGGGCGTGGCACCTCCCATATAGAGTGGATTTTTACATCTAATTTTAACAGATAATATTTGGAGTACTACAACAGTAAGAGTTCTGAAACTATGTTCATTTACAGATTAAACAAATTCGAAGAGATGCGGAAAAATATGCGGGATCGACCAATGGGCAACTCCCATACAAAATAAATATTTAATATCATATAACTTGAGTACTATAGTTTCTAAAGTATTGAGACTTTGTGCGAGTTCATAAACTATTAATGCGAAAAGTCGAGCAAAAAATGGACGGGATCGGACTAATGGGCGTGTCACCCCCATACAAAGCATATATTTAATATCATATAACTGGAGTACTATAATAGAAAAAGCCTTGGGACTTGTCTGAGTTCGTGAGTTATTAATGTGAGTAGTTTGGCAAAAAAGGACGGGATTGGAGTAAAGGGCATGGCACCTCCTATATAAAAAAAATATACTTTTGACAAGTACCATTAATTACCCGTGTGAGTAGTCGCGGAAAATATGAACGGAGTCTCCAAAATTTAAAATCGCCAAAACCGAAAATCGCCAATAACAAAAGTCGTCAAAATTAAAAATCACCAAAATCTAAAATCGAAACAACAAAAAATAGCCAAGGTTAAAAATCGCCAAAATCTAAAGTCGCAAAAACAAAAATCGACAAAATCTAAAATGGCCAAAATTTTCTACAAAATGTTTTCCCAGTTTTTTGATTTGTTACGATGGGGGTAAGCGAAACGCATCGGGTTACAGCTATATTCAATAAATATCATATAAATAACAATTTTAATCCACTAAAAAAATTCTCTAAAATTTTCCCTCAAACGTCAAAAAACGTACAAAAATATTTGACTTTTTGAAATATGTATTTTTTCTGGAAATCAATTTATTTTTACCTCAAAAAAAAACTTCTTTGCGTTTAACAAATTTTTTTATCTCAAAAAAATTTTAAAAAGAAATTATCTCAAAATAAGTTTTTATCTCAAAAAATTTGTGTCTAAAAAATTTTTTATGTAAAAAATGTTTTTGAGATAATTTTGCAAAAAAAAATTTATCTCAAAAATTTTTGTCACAAAAAATTTTTTTAGATAATTTTTAAAAAAAATTTTATTTCAAAACAATTTTTTTCCCAAAATTTGTTATCTCAACAAAAAAAATTTTTTCTAAAAATTTATTTTTCTCAAAGAATTTTTTATCTTAAAAAACTTGTTTACCTTAGAATTTTATTATCTGCTAAAATATTTTTACGAACAAAAAACTCTTATTAATATTTTTAGACGAACATTTTTTTTTTCATTACATATAAAAATATATATACAGTAGTTTTCCAATTTAACGAACATTCGATTTTGCGAACATCGCGTTTAACGAACGGAACAAAAATATTTTTTTTTGTATAAATAGAAACTCAGGAGTAGAAAACATGCTGTTATTATATGTAACTGCTGCTTGTGTTGCATTTTTATTTTAATTGAGCTTGTTTTGCGTGAAAGGAAAAATAAAAATTATAGATGATCACCACAAAGGGTTGCGAGAAACAGATCTGTGCAAAAAGTATGGGTTTGTAACCCATCCACAGTGTGTACAATTTTAAAATCAAAAGAACATGTGGAAAATAAAAGCTTTGGTCCAGAAGTAGGAAAGTGATAAAACACAGGGAATGTCCAAGAATGGAAAACATATGCGACAGGCATAGAACTTTATAAAAAGCTTGGTAAAGACTTCAACGCAACGCACGGATGGTCGACCAGAATTAAAAAATGTTTTGGAATACAGCTTCTAAAACCAAGCGGAGAAAAACTTTCTCCAAATATGCAAGATGTTGAACCATTTAAGAGGAAACTACAGCAAATTATCTTGGAAAATAACCTACCAATGGATGCAGTTTTAATTGCCGACGAAACCGGAATTTTTGGAAGGAATTACCTGACAACACGTATGTCCATGCCGGAGAGACTTTGTTGAAATTTTTTCTCAATTTAAGTTATGATAAAAACGATTTTTTAAGAACTAAACTAATATTTTAAAATTTCAGACTCAACTATAACCCAAACAGACGAATTGAAAACAATCCTTCATGAGAAGAAGAAGATTAAGAAAAAAAAATCCAGCTGATGAGCAAAATTTGGAGCAACGAATAAAATGTGGATATGCTGTCAATGGCTTAGAAATTTGTGATAAATGGGCTCAAAAAACAATCATTTTGTCACTAAAACCACGATTTTGAGAGAGCTTCAAGAAGATTCTATTAAAAAGAAGATTTCTATTCCAAAGAAAGAAACGCTGCTCGAACAATTTTTTAAGTAAACTTTTAACTTAATTTTCTATGTTCTTTACAATGTTATATATTTACTCTAGGCAACACATCTTTTTTTAAAGTAAGTACTGTGTATAACGAACTTTTCAGTTTAACGAACAGGCCTTACTGGTTCGTTAAATCGAAAAACTACTGTATATATTTTTTTGTCGAAAAAATAACAAAGCTTTTAATTCTTACGTCGTAATTCAAAAAAGCAGGTTCTAGCCCTCGAAATTCGAGTGCAAATTCTGGGAAATTTTATTTTTTCATTAAATAAAGACTCTAAAGGTATGATAACACAAGGGAACAAAATTGAACTTTTTTTGTGTTGATTTGAAATTTATAGCAAATTTTTACTAATTTGAGGTCGCTGATTTCAAATCTGCACTTGGTTTTTTTCTATCAGCTCGACTTTTCGAGATATACCGTTATGTTCAAAATTAAGGCACTTCCGCTACATATATTGGAATAACTTGAAAACGGTTCACCATATTATATTAAAAAAAAAAATCCGAAACTCGCAAACAATATTCTCTTAACGCCGTGCTTACTTTGTTTTTAAATTTTCCAAGTAGTTTTAGAGATATCGTTCAAGTTTTGAAAAAAAAATTAAAATTTTTTAAAAAAAAACATTTTTTTTGTTCTTTAAAAATTCCTAAAAAATAAAAATGGGACAAAAATCACAGTTTTGGTCTACAAACAGTTAGTTAAATATATTTCGAATAAAATGAGCTTTATTTTATTGCAATCGGTGCACAACTTTTGATTTTGTTCACGATTTACTGAATTGATATAAATCGCGATTTCCATACAAAAATAACATTTTCTAATGTGTAAGTGTTTGTATGTAATAAGTTAGTTTTTTATGATTCTAAGAATTAAAAAAATTAAGTAATAAAAAAAGATTATTTCATTTTTATGGTCAGCTATACTTTTTAATTTAACACAAAAAGAGAATTTTAAAGAAAAATAAAAAATTTTAATACACAAATATTACAATGTAATTACAACTCATCGAAAAATTTTCTTTTATAAGATTTTCTTAAATAACCTTGTTTAGAGGGATTTGTTTTAATGCTCCAGCAATAGTCCGCCATCATATGCTTATCCCAGTGACCCTGGTACCGCTCCTCTATAGTGCGGATATCTTGATGGAAACGTTCACCTTGTTCTTCACTGAAGTCTCCAAGATTTTCAGGGAAACAATCCAAATGACTGTGTAGGTAGTGCACCTTAATGCTCATATTACAACCAAGCTGCTTGAAATGTGACAACATGTTATCCACGTGGTCCGAATAGTGCTCACCCTTTTTGTTTCCCAGGAAATTGCGCACTATCCAAACAAATTCATTCCAAGCATTTCTTTCAATATCTGTCATGGAATTACTAAAATTTTCATCATTGATTAATTTTTTGATTTGAGGGCCATCAAAAATGCCAGCTTTCAGTTTCTCCGAACTCAAATTGTTGAACTTTTTACTGATATATCTAAAACAATCACCGTCCTTGTTGAGAGCTTTGACAAATTGTTTCATAAGTCCTAGCTTGATATGGAGAGGTGGCAGTATTATGCGATCCCTGGGCACAAGTGGTTGATTAACTATATTGTGGTTTCCTGGAACCATAGCTTCCCTCGAAGGCCAGTCTTTCTTACTCCAGTGTTCAGATCTGGCTCTGCTATCCCATAAACAAATGAAACACGGATATTTTGTGTAGCCACCTTGTTGGCCTAGAAGAAAATTCACCATTTTTAGATCCACACAAATTAGCCAGCGGTGTTCGTTGTACTTTATTTTATTTATAACTGAGGCAATGGTAGAATATTCTTCTTTAGCTTTAGTTGAATGTGCAATGGGCAACGAACCCAATTTATTACCGTTATGCAGAAGTACACATTTTAGGCTGCGTTTAGAAGAATCTATAAATAGTCGCCAGTCATTTGGATCATACTCCTCTAATCCCATCGCTGTTACTAAACCAGGAACATCTGAACAATAAACAAATTCATCGTCTTCGGAAAAGAATGGAAGTAAGTTTTTTTCTCTGTTACGGTAGTATGAAATTGTTGTTCCTTGGGTTAACAGATTTTTTTGCTTTAATCGAGAAGCAAGAATTTCAGATGCTTTTTTAGAAAGTCCAAGGTCTCTCACTAAATCACTAAGCTCCTCCTGATTAAATTGCTCGCGTTCAGAAGAAATATCTAAATGCAAGTCATCTGATCCAAATTCAGAAATTGGTGAAGGAACATTTTGTCGTAAGTCGTGGAAATTGTGTGTAGATGTAGATGGTTGTGGTTCTGAATCCTCACTAGAGTACAGGACTGGTTGGGTAATAGACAACACGTTAGGATAAATCCATTTAGACCGGTTTGTTTTATTAATGCCTGTTATGTTGACAGCGCAAAAATAACAATCATCATAATGATTCGAAGGTTCCCGCCAGATCATTGGTGTTTTATACTTGAAGTGGGTCCGTTGCTTGTTTGCCCATAACCTTAAATACTCTACACAGTTTTTACATACAGTATTAGGAATCCAGTACTTGTCACGGGTTTCCATGGTAAATCCGAAGTAGTCAAAATAAATTTTTTTAATAAAATCTGACACACTTTTTCTATTTTTTATAAACGTGTATTCGCCACGTATGTTACAAAAATAGTTGGGATTGATTTTACAGGTGTTTCTTGACGTAGCCATTGCACAATTTTGAAGTATATATCAAAGTAACACAATTTTCAATAAATAACACACGGGAACAAAATTGAACTTTTTTGTGTTGACTGATTAAATGTTCAATGTAAAATGATTTATATTTTTTGTCGTTATACTTTTCGCTTTCGTAAACACTTGTTGAATGAGAAAAATTGGTTGAATGAACCCATATAAATACTTAGTAGTTTTTTACTGAAGAACCAAAAAAAATTATATCCACAATTTTATTGACAGTCACTTATGAATGAACACATGTGTTCAGGGGAATTCCTTTAAAAAATCATCCGTTACCAACGGTAAACCACACATCAATAAAAACAAGTGGACTTTTCTTTTTTCTCTTTAATTGACTGTGAACTGACTAGGTGTCATAAAGGGACAATAAAATTTATAGGCGTTATGAGTTTGCTACCGCAACCATAAAAATGAAATAATCTTTTTTTATTACTTAATTTTTTTAATTCTTAGAATCATAAAAAACTAACTTATTACATACAAACACTTACACATTAGAAAATGTTATTTTTGTATGGAAATCGCGATTTATATCAATTCAGTAAATCGTGAACAAAATCAAAAGTTGTGCACCGATTGCAATGAAATAAAGCTCATTTTATTCGAAATATATTTAACTAACTGTTTGTAGACCAAAACTGTGATTTTTGTCCCATTTTTATTTTTTAGGAATTTTTAAAGAACAAAAAAAATGTTTTTTTTAAAAAAATTTTAATTTTTTTTTCAAAACTTGAACGATATCTCTAAAACTACTTGGAAAATTTAAAAACAAAGTAAGCACGGCTTTAAGAGAATATTGTTTGCGAATTTCGGATTTTTTTTTTAATTTAATATGGTGAACCGTTTTCAAGTTATTCCAAAATATGTAGCGGAAGTGCCTTAATTTTGAACATAACGGTATATCTCGAAAAGTCGAGCTGATAGAAAAAACCAAGGGCAGATTTGTATTCAGCGTCCCAAATAACCTTAAAAACAATATTCAGTTCTTAATCAACGGAACCATTGTTCCCTTGTGTAATCAATTATAGCCAATTCACAAATCAAAACAAAAAAACAAACTCATTTTTATTACAAACACATTAACAAATTTAATAAACACACACATAGCATTGTATAATTTTATGTATGTGCTAGTAGCAACTTTAATTGCAATTTACTCAAAATAAAGGAAAAAATTTAAAAATCTGCAAATTGGCTAAAAAGAAATACCTTTCAAATAATATACGTTTGGTTAAAATCGGGGTAAAACGGTAGTACAAAACATCGGTCACAAGAAATTGCCTAGCCTACTAATATTATAGATTTGATTGCATGTGATATTTCTTATAAAATAAAATAAAAAACTTATTTAAGGCAACATTTTATAAATTTAAATTCTTCTCGAGGTTTTTTATATAAATATTCAACATTTTTCTAATATTTGAAACATCTGCAAAATTTATTTTTATGTAGTTTTCTACATAAATGAAATTTTGAAATGGGGTTTTTTAAACTCTTTCTTTTAACACAATCTCTCTGTCTGACTTGGGGCAACCCCATTCCCCCTTATCCAATTGATCTGAAACTTGGCCCATAGTCTTGTTGTGACTACAAATTAATTTTGGGGTAGACACGCACAGTCACGGAGTGATTTAAATGTCATTCCCCTCATCCGATCGATCTGAAACTTGGTCCATGCACTTGCTGTGAAAAAAAGATTAACTTTGACTTAGTCACGCTCAGTTACGCATAGTCACGCACAGTCAAGGAAACCCCACTTACCCTTATCCGATGGATCTGAAACTTTGTCTATAGAATTGTTGAGGCCAAAGATTAATTTTAAGATAGTCACACACAGTCAGAAGATATTTAAAACTCGTATGAAAGAAATAAAATAAAAACTTTGTTTTTATGGGTTAGATTATTTAAATACAATTGATATATTTATACCCTCCACCCCAGTGTGCAGAGGGTATATATAAGTTTGTCACTCCGTTTGTAATAATTTGAAAAAAGAATTCTGGACCCCATGAAATGTATATATTTGTGATCCTTATAACAAGCTGGGTTGATATAGCGATGTCCGTCTGTCCGTCTGTGGAAATCACGATGACAACTTCAATCGGGCAGCTAGGGTGCTCGTTTGCATAAAAGATAATTCAATGATATTCTGAGAAGTTCTTTTTTTTAAATTGTCCAAATCGGTTGAATAGGGCCCGAAATCTGAATGAAGAACTAAAAAAAATCTTGAAAAAATATGATTTTCTATATTGTTCTTGTCACGATCATGGCCTCAGTAGGACAGCTAGGGTGATCATTTTTAGTGAAAATGATTCACCAAGACCATGGAAAGTTTTATGTTTCAAAAATCATTAAAATCGGTGGAACAGGTCCAGGGAAATCTCTGAAAAATTAAAAAAAAATTAAAAATATAATGTTTCTATATTGTTCTTGTTGTTATTCTAAATGTTGTATTGTTGTCATAGCTGGACTTGTTGTTTTTGTGGTCGTTGTGGTAATAATATTACAAAAACTAACCCTTTGTATATTTTTTTTATCAACTTCAGTAGAAAAATTTTAAAGTTTCCATTGTTTTGGCATCATTAAAAAAATTTGTTTGGTCAGTTGTGCCATCGTCACGAGCCTGCCTGCAAAGTTTAACATCTATTGGGTCATGGGAAATGGGTTAAAAATCGATCCAAAATTTTGTGGACAAGCAGACACAACGAGTTAATAAAAAAACAAAATTTTATGTATTAATTTATTTAAAGAAAAACACGAAAACAACTTTTGATGTTGTATTTTTTGTGTGTAATATTTACATATATGTACATACATATATATGTGACCTTCTCCGAGTAAAGGGACCTAGTGTGTCAAAAAACGGGTTGTGTCAAAAACGGTGGATTCTGGTACTTTAAATGCGTTTTTTTTTTTTCAAAACTTAATTTTCACACACTAGTTCCCATTTCTCGGAGCAAGTCACATATACTAAATAATAAAATAATATACATATATTCTATACATGTATATTCATAATAACCGCATGTTAGAAATAAATCGGTATATTATTTTATTTATATAAAATTCTCCAACATGTATTTTGTTTTAGGGAAAATACATTTCTTTTGTATTACCAAATACTGTTACTTCATTTTGCCCAGTGTTGCTATGCCACAATAGATGGCGCCACAATTTTTGTTCTAATTAGCTTTACAATCATTATTTGTATTTTAACATGAATGTCAACATTTTCAATTAGATATCAAACACAACAATGTAAGAGTATACACAGGGCTGGTCTTTTATTTCATACGTTTTTCCATTATTCTTTTACAAATATGACCATAAGTTTGGCATATTAACTTTTTGTTGTGTTTACAAAATAGAGTTACCGAGTTCATCAATGTGTTTTTTTTGCTTTTAAAACAGTTCTACATAGATATCTATAATATTAATAGGCTAGGCGATTCCTTGTGACCGATGTTTTGTTATACCGTTTTATCACGATTTTAACCAAACGTATATTACTTGAAAGGTATTTCTTTATAGCCGTTTTGCAGATTTACATGTTTTTAAATTTTTTCATTTATTTTGAGTAAATTGCATCTAAACTTGCTACTAACACATACATAAAATTATACATATGTTATGTGCGTTTTATTAAATTTGTTAATGTGTCTGAAATGAGTTTGCTATCTTCAGCCACAATAATAAACCATAAAAGTGTTGGTTTGTGAATTGACTAAGTTGAAAAATAAAGCTGCCTAGAAATTGCACTCGAATTTCGAGCGCTGGAATCTGCTGGTATAAAATTATTATTCTGCTTTACCTACAAAATATCTGATTGTGATTACATATAATTTTGAAAAATTGTGTATAATTACTAAAGCATTACTATTCACATAAATGCAAAATTGCACCTTTTAAATTTTCCATTCAAATTTAAGAAAATATCAATTCTAAAAATTGGGATTCAGATTTCCAATTATAAATTAGAAAATATCAATTGAATGTCAGAAAATCATATTAAAACGTCGGATATAATAACTTGAGATTAAGAAGACATCAATTGAATTGTTAATATATAAATTTTATTCTTTAAACACAAATTGAAATTCAAAAAACACCATATATGTTTACATTTAAAAAATCAACTGTAATAAAAAAAAAAATATTGCGATTGAGGAGACATTAATAGAATTTCAGGTTAAGAAAAAAGTAATTTAAATTCAATGAAGTTTAGAAAACCTCAAATGATATTTAAGAATTGCGAACATAAAAATTGTTACATAAATAAAGCGCAATTTGATGAGAATGTTATTTATATATTATGTTTCACAATTTTTTTGGTTGAAAATTTGAAGTTTTTCAGAAAATGAAGATAACAAATTATTTTATTTAAAATTTTTGGGACATTTGGTTTTTCCGTTTGACATCCCTAATTTGAACTTCAAAATTTGACTTCATGGTAGGCAAGGTAAAACACAAAACATTGAAGTTCGATAATTATTCCCAGGTAGTAGTATTTGGAGCCAATTGATTGAAAAATGATTAACATAATTTAATTCAAAATCAAAAGTTGGCATCACTGGGTTAGATTTTGTATTGTGTTATTTTTTGCTACCACAAAATCTGATAGTGAAAACTCCCTTTTAATATGTAAAAAAAATTTTATTCCTACGTTTTCCAATTATGGCAATATTTTAACAAAAAAAATGGAGAGAGCTTTTTTTTGTTTATTATTTCGTTACTTCATCCGACCTACGCGGCCGCAATAAAGAATTATTTGGCCAGTTAAAAGAAACTATACAGTCATCTCCAATTAGCACGATTTAATGCGTATAGCCACCCCACACAACCTTCGCAATAGAAGAGAGGTTATGTCAGCAACCACGATGACCAAAAAGCAAACACCGAAACGTGTTTTCTTTTATCCGAAATAATAGAAAAGACGAAAACGATCTTTCCTCGTTGGAGCGCGTATTAATAATATGAGAGAGCTTTATAGACCAACTCTTGAAATAAACAAAAATCATCTGTTAAGCGGATCAACCCAAAGAATTTCGTTAACATTCATTATCAATACTCAAACCGAGGTGGAGGGTATCAAAGATTCGGCACAGCCAAATTTAACACTCTTACTTGTTTAATTTAAAATTATACTTTTTTGAATTTCTTAACAAGGGAATTTTTTAATTTCAAATGGAGTTTTTAAAACTAAATTGATATTTTTTTAATTATAGTATAATTTAAACATTTTTAAAGAGATTTTCAATCGGAATTCTATTGTATTTGCCAACCTAAACATGTTATTGGCATATGTCTGTTTGTCGTTTGGTAGGAAGGAAGACGTTAGTCATATGTGAACATTTATAAGCCGAGAATAATATAATTATTGAAATTATTATTGTGTTTAACAGAACAAATATGCTTGAATTATATAGTATTACAGGAAATTTGAATGAGGTCATAACACAATCTATTTTATTTCAAATCTCTCGTATGATTTGAATTCTTCACAAATCTAGGCTTTGACATTTATGTTCTTCTTATTGGTTATTGGTCTTGGAAATTGGACTTGTTTTAAATTTATGATGGATTTTTGACTTTTCTATGATTCAGGTTTTTTACAAATCCCTATACAAATGGCGTGAAGTGTTTTATTGACAATATTCAGAGAATTCAGTGATGTGTCAATGTTTAAAATTTATTTATGTATTACTTAAAAGAACCAGCAATATATTTGTTTAAGTTAATACATGCGTCATGTGAATGTATTAATTTATTGAAGCCCAACAACTAATCGTTCTAATTGACAGTTTTCGTAATTGGCTTGAATGCCTAGTAATGGCATAACTATCACCAACTTAATTAACCACAACTATGCAGAAGAGCATTGTTACTTTGACCACAAAAACTTAATTGGAAAACGTTTTATGGGTAATAAGATAGTTGAACATATATGCAATCTGTACTCAAGCACATTTGTTACAAAGTTGTTTTATATATTTTAATTTGTTATATTGAATAGTATAACTCTTTGATTGGATTCTCAATGAAGGTATACGAATTAATCTTTTTACCAAACAAACGATGAGGGTTGGTGACTCGACTCGAAACAGCTGCATAACCTATTTTGCCGAATCTATATATTCATACGTGAAGGTAAATTTTTAGTTCCCTTTTTAAGCAAAAAGGCGGGCACGGAGGAGTGTAAAAATTGACGTAGTTATAGTTCATATGGAGGAGAAGCTGAGAATGATAAAATTTATGTTTAATCTGTCTAAGAAATATATTAAATTAAATAAAATAAAATGTTAATGCGAATGATTAAAAATAATATAACAGACGGTCTATGTTGAATTGTGAATTGCTCAAATTGATTAACATACCTTTTTATATGTATAGATTTAAAAAACATTGGAAGACAAAAATTGAATGAAAAAATAATATCTCCTAGAATTTGCTATCGAATGTCGAGTGCTGGGCTATACTAGTATAGATAAATGTTTGAAACAAATGTGCCAATGTTTATACCCTATACCACTATGTGGTTTGGGTATAATGACTTTGTGCTGCTGTTTGTAACTACCAAAAAATATTTGACCTAGACGCATCTTTTATTATATCGATCAGCTCAGAATCACTTTCTGAGTCGTTTTAGCGATGTCCGTCCGTCCGTCTGTGTGTCCATGTAAACCTTCTAATCAAACTACAGGTCGCAAATATGAATATAGCTTGACTAAATTTGGTGTATAAGCTTTCACCGGCCATAGGATAAATGCTGTTGAAATTTGTGAAATTCGTACCATGTTCAGATCTAGTCTCCATACAAATGACCCCTATGAAATTGACATAAATTGCCATAAGATCCAAACTATCACATAGATCTTAGTCAAATGGGGTTTGTATTGTAACCATTAATCAGTAGTCCAAAAAAATTCCTATAGGACAATTCTTAGTCATAGGCCCAATATAGAGCTGCTTCCCGATATTCACTTAAATCTACCAAAAAACAAAAATATTGCACAGATTTTTCTCAAATTTGGTTTGTGTATATTCTTTCAAAATAAAATTGACTCTACCAAATATGGTCAGGATCGGTCCATTTTTTGACCTAGTCCCCATATAAATATAGCACCCGATATGAAAGTTTTCATATCTGCAGCCAAAAAAATTAATAACAATGGCACTCAAATTTGGTTTATGCTTATTATAGCCTATACCACTATGTGGTTTGGGTATAATGACTTTGTGCTGCTGTTTGTAACTACCAAAAATATTAGACCTAGACCCATCTTTTATTATACCGATCGAATCAGAATCACTAACTGATTCGATTAAACGATGTCCGTCCGTCCGTCTGTGTGTCCATGTAAACCATGTAATCAAACTGCAGATCGCAAATATGAATATACTAGCTGAATCCGGTGTACTTCGCTACCCCTCATTGTTATAAAATAAAACAAAATAAAAAAAAATATTTATACATTAACAAAATATTATTTATTTAATTTAGAATTAATTGTTGCAATGCTTTAGGATGTACAATATTTTTAGTTTGTCCATCGGTGGGTTTCCCTACACGTGAGCATGCAACATAAAGCTGTCCATGTGAGAAACATGGATTTGCTAAATTTAAGCCACAAACTTGAAGAGATTGACCTTGAGCTTTGTTAACAGTCATCGCAAACGCTAATCGAACAGGAAACTGTAATCGGTTGAAGCCGAATGGTAAATCAGTTGGGATCATTAGAATGCGTGGCAAAAGTACATCTGTTCCTTTATATTTTCCTGTTATAGTGGTCGCTTCTATTAAATTATTTAGCATTTTTTTACTGCGAGTCGAGTGCCATTGCAAAGCCGTGGTGGATCGATATTGCGCAGTAAAATAATGGGCACTCCAATTTTGAGTTATAACACATGTGGTGGAAAGCCTGGCACATCAATAATCGAATATAAAAAATTGGGTGTAGTGAGTGAAAGTTTCACACTGTGAAAGTTTAGGGAAGAATGGTGTACAGGTCTGGCTTCCTACAAATCGGAAACAAAGGGACGTGGCCCGCCGACTTTCCATGGAATGTATACCTATTTAAGAAAACACCTTATTAAGCAAATCAATCCATGCCAAATATTGAGTTATATGGGCGGGGCCTCGCCCCTTTGTCAACTAACAACTTTATATAGTTAAGGACTTAGTATTTCGCAAAAATATCCTTTTTTTAAAAATTTCATGACGATCCTTCCAGTAGTTTAGAAGATATAACGATTTTTTATTTTTGTAAAAAGGGGCGTGGTCCCGCCCACTTTTCTCCTGGTATGTATTTCTATTCATGCCAATACCATATATACCAAATATGACCGCTGTAGGTCAAAAAATTCCCGAGATATGACGATTTAAAGTTTTGGGTTATATGGGCGTGGCACCACCCCTTTGTCCAATCAAAAATTTATATAGCCTATTATTCCTTCCAGAGTCTCAGTAACACGCTGTGAAAATTTAAGGAAGATCGGTTCAGGGGTTTGGCCTCCTATAAAGCACAAACAAACACACATTCATTTTTATATATATAGATTGAAAGCAGATTAATTATAATTTAAGGTAAAATGGGGCGAAAAAGGGGGATTTGGTAATAAAAAAATGTATGGCTACCTTACCTGTAGATAAAAAGTGTATAAAACTTTAGGTAAATACATATTACAAAAAAAGTATTTTGTATAGCAAACATTGTTAGTGTCTGAATTAAAAAAAAAGGAGCCTGTGAAGTGGGCGTGCTTCATAGTTATATGGCGACGTTAACAGTATTAAGAGCAATATACTACCAAATAAAAAAAAATCCGTTGGAAGGAACAAATTTGTACAGAGAACAAAAAGTTTAAACTTTCAAACAAAATTTGGCGTGAAAAGGGGCGTGAAAGGGGGCGTGGCGTAAGAAATGTTTATTTCTACCTCGCCTGGAGTATACAATTTGAAGTAAATCTGTTAAAAACTATATGGGAGCAATTACATAATTTTAAAAAAGTGGACGTAAAAGTGGGCGTGGTCGAAAAAAAAGTACCCTATTAATCATGCCAGAGTCCCATTTAAATGCTGTGAAAATTTCAGGAAGATCGGTCCAGAGGTTTGGTCTCCTATAAGGTACAAACAAACAAACAAATAAACAAACACACATTCCATTTTATATATGTATATAGATTTTGATGAAAATTGGCATATAAGCCTTTATCGGCCATAGGATGAATGCTATTGAAATTGGTGAGAATCGGTCCATGTTCAGACCTAGCCCCCATACAAACTGACCCCTATGAAATCGACGTAAATTACCATAAGATCCAAATTATCATACAAATCTTACTCAAATTGGGTTTGTATGCGTTTATTACATCCATTAATGAGTAGTCCGAAAACGATCCCTATGGGGCAACTCTTCGTCATAGGCCCCACATAGAGCTGCTTCCCGATCTTCACTTAAATCTATCAAAAAAACAAAAATATTGCACTGATTCTTCTCAAATTTTGTTTGTATATATTTTTGCAAAATACAAGAGACTTTATCAAACATAGTCAGGATCGGTCCATTTTTGGGCCTAGTCCTCATATAGATATAGCATCCGATGTGAACTTTTTCATATCTGCAGTCAAAAAAATTAATAAAAATGCCACTCAAATTTGGTTTATGCTTTTTTTTTCTATGTCCAGTTAGTTGGGCCTATGAGATAGGGTCTCTAAACGCATGGTATAGGGTATCATATATTCGGTCTAGACCGCCTATAATTTTACTTGCTTGTTTTTTATATCCAATTAGTTGGACCGAAAAGATAGGGTCTCTAAACCATGGTATAGGGTATCGTATAGTCGGTCTAGACCGACTATAATTTCTTACTTGTTTTTTTTTTTCATTTAAAGTAAAAGCATTTGATCCTGAGCTTAAATTCAAATAGCAGAGCCCAGAGCTCGAAATTTAAGCGCAATTATCTTTTATGTCTTAGATTATGCTGCAAAAGAAGAAACTTCTAGGAACTTTCATTTTTTCATTCAATAATTCATTAAGTTGTGAACTTACACAGAAAATATGTATGTAAATGGGTTTGTAAATACAAAATTTTACAGAAGCCTAAAGGCATGCTAAGCAATTTTAGTCAATACGCAATTCAAATTAACAAATTTAATAAACACACACACAGCATTGTATAGCTTAAAATATTTGTTTTATGTATGCCTTAGTAGCAACAATGAACCTAATGTACTAAAAACTGACCTAATTTTAATTTTAAAAAAAACATGGTGCACATCTGTAAAGATATACCTTTCAAAAGGTATATTTTTGGTCAAAATCGGTTGGTAAATGAGAGTGTAAAAGATATCACAAAAAATTGCCTTGCCTATTAATATTATAGATATTTGAAGAGTAAAAAGTTGTAAAACTTAATACTGAATTATTACAGCAAACACACTCAATTTTTAGCATATTTTGGAGGTGTCCCCATATTTTGGGCTATATCTTGACAAAAAGATACCCGTTTATGCCATTTTAAGTACCAACAAAAAATTCGCAACATCAAACAATAATAGCCAAAGTTAAAAATCGCCAAAATCTAAAGTCGCAAAAACAAAAATCGACAAAATCAAAAATGGCCAAAATTTTCTACAAAATGTTTTCCCAGTTTTTTATTTCGTTACGATGGGAGTAGCGAAGCGCATCGGGTTACAGCTATATTCAATAAATATCATATAAAAAACAATTTTTATCTACTAAAATAATTCTCTAAAATTTTCCCTTAATAAAATTCAAACGTCAAAAAACGTAAAAAAATATTTGACTTTTTTGGAATATTTATTTTTTTCTGGAAATCAATTTATTTCAAAAAAAAAAAAAAAAAATTTAAAAAAAATTTATCTAAAAATAGATTTTTATCTAAAAAAAAAATTTTATCTCAAAAAAATTTTTATGTAAAAAATGTTTTTTAGATAATTTTGCAAAAAAAATTCCATCTCAAAAATTTTTGTCACAAAAAATTTTAATTTTAAAAAACATGGTGCACATCTGTAAAGATATACCTTTCAAATGGTATATTTTTGGTCAAAATCGGTTGGTAAATGAGAGTGTAGAAGATGTCACAAGAAATCGCCTTGCCTATTAATATTATAGATATTTGAAAAGTAAAAAAGTTGTTCAACTTAATACTGAATTATTACAGCAAAAACACACTCAATTTTTAGAATATTTTCGGGGTGTATCCATATTTTGGGCCATATCTTGACAAATAGATACCCGATTTATCCCATTTTAAATACCAACAAAAAATTTGCAACAACAAACAATAATAGCCAAAGTTAAAAATCGCCAAAATCTAAAGTCGCAAAAACAAAAATCATCAAAATAAAAATGGCCAAAAGTTTCTACAAAATGTTTTCCCAGTTTTTTATTTCGTTACGATGGGAGTAGCGAAGCGCATCGGGTTACAGCTATATTCAATAAATATCATATAAATAACAATTTTTATCTACTAAAAAAATTCTCTAAAATTTTCCCTTAATAAAACTCAAACGTCAAAAAACGTAAAAAATATTTGACTTTTTTGGAATATGTATTTTTTTCTGGAAATCAATTTATTTCCAAAAAAAAAAATTTTTTATCTCAAAAAAATTTAAAAAAAAAAATTATATCAAAATAAAGGTTTTTATCTAAAAAAAAAAATTTATCTCAAAAAAATTTGTATGTAAAAAAATGTTTTTTAGATAATTTTGCAAAAAAAAATCCATCTCAAAAATTTTTGTCACAAAAAATTTTAATTTTAAAAAACATGGTGCACATCTGTAAAGATATACCTTTCAAATGGTATATTTTTGGTCAAAATCGGTTGGTAAGTGAAAGTGTAGAAGATGTCACAAGAAATCGCCTTGCCTATTAATATTAAATATATTTGAAAAGTAAAAAAGTTGTTAAACTTAATACTGAATTATTACAGCAAACAACACACTCAATTTTTAGCATATTTTGGAGGTGTTTCCATATTTTGGGCCATATATTGACAAAAAGACACCCGATTTATTCCATTTTAAATACCAACCTGCTCGAATTAATGGTAAACAATATTAGCATAGCTTTACCCAGGTTAATGGTTTTTTTTTTGTGAATGAGCATGATTTGAAGAGACAGACGGACGGACGGACAGACGGACATCGCCATGTTGGCTCGAGTTGTCATAAAGATCAAGAATATATCGATGGCTTAATATAAAAAAGGCGTAACTAAATTTTTTTCAAAATAGTTTTTTTGTTTATTCTGGTAGACAAATGTCAGATGTACCTTGCCTCAAAATTTCAGGGGGATATAATTGCAAATAACAGATTTATAACGATTTAAACAAAGCCCTTAGTCAAGTCAAAGAATTTTTGATACAAAAAGCCCTCACTCGTTTTTTGTTTTGTTTGATTGGTTTTCACCATCACACAGTAATACAAGGTAAATCTGTCAGCGCAGCTGTAGTTGTGCGTTTATATTTCCCAAGTATCAAATTCGCTTTAGCGGAGGAATAAGTTGATGAAAAAATTACGGCGGCGGCTAAACAAAAAATTTGACTACAAGCCGCCGCACTGTGGTCAATATTTTGAGATAGCGGCCAAAACTCCTTTTGGTTTTTGTTCTCCGATTTTAAAGTTATTAGACTCATATGAAAGTAGACAGTAGTAAACCTCGGGAGCCAAAAAATTAGAACTCTATTTCAACTATTTCACTGAGAACAGGGTGGTCCAAAATGGGCTTTTTCAGAATTTAGTAAATTTATGATATTTTTAGTTAATTTTTAAAGTTTAAATGATCATAACTTTTTTGTTTTCCAAGATTTTTGGACGAAATAAATTTTGTGTTGTAACTTAACTTATTTCCTATTACTGGTAAAAATTGAAGCTCTACTGTTTTCAGAACAATTTAAATTTTTTTTTTAAAAAAGGTCAAATTTCTCGGAAATTTCCTACTTCATAAAGCACAACTCCTGTGAGTCAAGCTGAGTCAAAACACAAATTTACTATTTTGTAGTCCTAACTCTCCCCTACTTTCCTATATATACATGTCCATGCATCGGCACTGTACTTTTTGAGCTACAGCAATTTTTCTGACCCAAGGTAAGATATTCGGTACAAATGCACGTCATATTTTTGAGAAGTTATTTGTATGTGAAAGTGGCTATTATGCATATATTTTGATGAAATTTTGTACAAGAGCTCTTATTGACCCAAAAAATAATTCTGTTGAAATTAGGAGAAGTTGGCCCATATTTGGACCTAGTCCACATAGAAGGGTGTATCAAAATTTTGACAAAAATGACAATAGAACTCTCAAATTATGTGGTATCTGGCAATTCATTTGGAAAAGGTAAAAAAGATTTTATTGCCATCTAATATTAAACAACTTAAATACGTGAAAATTGCAAATAAATTTAAAACCAATGGAAATAACTGGTAAAACCAACTACCTGTTATATTATGTTTCAAAGAGGTAAAAACGATCATGTTGAAACTTCGAGCAATAGTATATTAATCCATGCATTCATTTTTTTTCTTCATTATTGTTTAAACAATGGCTAAATTCAGTTATAGTGTTCTATCTGATATATATTTTGAACGGAAAGATGAAAACGACATTATTTTACATATAATGAATAATCCATTCTTCAAAATATGCGACAAACAAGAAATTAAAATTCATAACTTAAAAATAAAAAACTTTTTAAATACTTTAAGAAAACGGTACAATCAATGTTCCAGAAACAAGAAATTGTTTTACTCACGCAACCAAGAATGGCTAAGAAATAAACTTATTTTTAAAAAGCCATCAGTAACTACCACGGAAACTGGAAAAGGTGGTCGACCAGCAAAGCCAATTGATAATTGTAGTGAAAGATCACGAAGACGCAAGCTTAAACATATCAATGAAGAAGTTTCTTGCAGCATCATAAAGGATTCATTTCTGCATCAAATTCAACCATCGAAAACTAAAAAGGGTAAAATTGCTATCATTGAAAAAATAGTGGAAGCAAGCCCCAGACGCACAAAAAGGATTTTAGAAAGTATGCCGACACCAATTGAAGAAAATAAATTTACTCCAGAAGAAGCATTTGCACTATTTTTGGATTTGAAAATGACTAAAAACCAATATACAGAATTGCGGAAGCGAACCAATGAAAAAAATTGTGGAATTTTTCCATCATATCGAGATATAGTTTCTGCCAAAAAAGGTTGCTTACCTTCACCAACTGCTATTAGTGTAACTTCAAGTTCAGCAGAAATAAAATTGCAGGATCTTCTTGAACACACTGCAGAACGATTATTAAAGACATTTGATGCTGACTATTTAAAGAAGTTTAAAAATTGCAGCATGACTTTAATTTCTAAATGGGGATGTGAGGTCCTCTGGCCGGAAACAATACAAACAATGTAATGCGGAAAATTCATCAGATGCCAATTTATTCATGATTTCTTTCGTTCCATTACGTTTAACAAAAACTTATATTGGTTCAGAGCCGTCAACTAGTACAGCTGCAGAGATAGATGTATGGAAGAATGAAATTCCCTCGTCAACAAAATTTTGTAGACCAATAAAGTTTGCTTACAAAAAGGAGACTCAAGATGTCATAGATGAAGAAGTTCGAAAAATAAATGATCAAATTAAAGAACTTCAACCAGTAACATTTAAATTTGATGACCAAGACATTGAAGTAAATTTTAAAATGTGTCTCACAATGATTGATGGAAAAGTTGCACAAGCTTTAACCAAAACAAAGTCATCGTCAAGCTGCACCATATGCCAAAAAACATCAAGTCAATTGAGCCAACCACCAACACAAGACGATAGTTTTAATGAAGCATATGAATTTGGAATGTCACCTCTTCATGCTAGAATTCGTTTTATGGAGCATATTCTTAAATTGGGATAAGATTTGGAATTTGGCCCGTTAGGCGAAACAGTGAGAAACAACAAAGAAAATTTGGAAAAAAGAAAGCAAAAAAAAAAAGATATTCAAGAAAAATACCGTGAGATAGGCCTTATAATTGACCAGCCAAAGCAAGGAGAAGGAAATTCTAATGATGGAAACACAGCAAGGAGATTTTTTTCCGATCCAGAAACTGCAGCTTCTAACTGGAGTAGATTATGATTTAATACGACGATTCCAAATCATATTACAAGTTATAGCATGTAGCAAAAAGATAGATGCAAAAAAATTTGGTCAGTATGCTAATGAGACAGCAACCCTTTATAACCAAAAATATTCTTGGAGACATATGCCAACCACAGTTCACAAAATTTTGTTCCATAGGGAACAAATAATTCAGCACAATATGCTTCCAATTGGAGATCTCTCAGAAGAAGCCCAAGAAAAAAGGAACAAAGACTACAGATTCTTTCGCGAGCACAATACAAGAAAAATTTCCAGATATTGTACTAATGAAGATCTTATTAATATTTTGTTGTGCACATCAGAGCCATATATGTCCAGTATTCAACAAAAATGGAAATCAACCTCATTAGAGTTAGATGAAGAAGCTAAACAACTACTGTAAAATGAAAATCAAAGCTATTTGGAAGAAATTTTTACTAATATTGTTTAATTAATACTAGTTTAAAGATTATAATTTGTTTCTAATTTTAGTATAAATTTTTATTAATACATTTAAATGAAATATATGTGCACTTTAAATCAATAGTAAAAGTTTACTTAAAATTTTATCGATGTTGTGTTCTGTATATATCCAAATGGTATTGATATTGTTGGGAATTTCAGTGTTATTTTTCAGTTTAATCCTCACAAGAATTAGCTTTCTTCCAAAAAAAACCAACCTTTGGCCCCTGTGAATATTGAGACTAAATAAATGTCAGGGGCCAAATGTTGGCATTTTCTGACCAAAAGTAAGTTTAGAAATAATAAATAAGTAATGGTTGTAAAATACGATTGAAGAAAATAAGAAATTATAAAAAAAAAATACCTATTTAAAATGTCAAAATATTCAACTTTTACATGGAAACTCAACAAAAAATTAAAATGCATTTTTAACTCCAAATTACTTACGTTCCTATCAGTCGATTTTTACGTTTGAACACGCAAATTGAAGCTTAAAGTCCCTCCTATTGAACAAAACAAATTGCGTAAAAAAATACCAATCCGGTCAAAAGTTATAGAGTTTTGACCGCTGTCTCGCGAAATTGACCACTGTGCGACGCACAGTGGCTGAAAATCATTTTTCATTGGCCAAAATTCTGTAACTTTTGAACCGATCAAAATATTTTAGTACTGTTTTTTTTAATAGATAGATAGATAGTTGATCTTGACTCAGTGTGAATTTCATTTAAATTGATTGAGTACTTTTTAAGGAATTCTAGGTCAAATTTTAACTTTTGATTTTTTTTAACTTTTAGCGTGATATATGTTTTTTTTTATTTATTTTTATTTATTAGAAAGTGTCATATTTGGAGTTAAATAATTATTATAAACATTTTTTGTAATAATGAAATTTTTTTAATGCTTACACTCAAAAAAATTTTTACACTCAAAAAAATTTTTACACGCAACAAAATAGTAAAATTCACTAGAAATTTAACTAGTATTACTAAAAAATTAAAAATGTTTGCTATCAAATTTGCAATTTGCTTACACTCAAGGAATATTATTATTACTACAGAAAAATTTATTAGTGTTTGCTGCCTAATTTGTTACACTAGCTAAATAAATCTGCTAAACATTAGCGCAATGATTCTAATTTTTTTTTTAATTTTGATATGAAAATATGGGTTCTTATTTTTTGAATCTTTCTTATCTATTAAAACATTGCATTCATATGTGGGAAACCTTTTAAGAATAAAAACTGCAATAGATTTAAATAGCATTTGTAACAATGGTAGGTTCTGTTTATTATTATTTTTTACTAATACTATGTTTTTCGTACTTAAATAACAATGAAAGGCAATTATAATTATTATTCATTAGACTCAAATATTGATTGCAAATATTCCATATTTTGTTCTGTGCTATTTCTGTTCTTTAGTAGTTTTTTGGCTTCTTCATCTAAATCCCGATGTTCCACTTTCCATTGATTTCGAATACTGGAGATGAACGGATCTGACGTTGCCAATAATATATTAAATAGATCTTCATTTGTGGAATTTCGTGACATTTTTCTAGTATTGTGCTGTCTATAAAATCTGTAATCCTTGTTCCTTTTTTCCTGAGCCTCCTCTGATAGATCTCCAAGTGGCACCAAATGATATTTAATGACATCTTCTCCATGATAAAGGATTTTGTGGACTGTTGCAGACATATTTCTCCATGGGTAGTTGGTTGTATATATTTTTGCAGTTTCCTTAGCATAATCTCCAAATTTTCTAGAGTCAATTTCTTCATTGCACGCAAGTACTTCTAGGATTATTTTAAATCTGAAAATAAGGTTTAAATCCACTCCTGTTATTTCAGATGCTGTTTCTGGATCTGAAAAGAATCTTCTTGCGGTATTGCCATCATTTGTATTGCCTGACCCTTGTTTTGGCTGATCTATAATCAATCCAAATTTGCGATATTCATCTTGAACATGTTTCTTTTTTGAACTTCTTAACTCTTTGTTGGTTTCGTTGTTTCTTATTGATCCTGAAGGCCCGAAATCCAAATCATAACTGATTTTTAGTATGTGTTCCATAAGTCGTATTCTTGCATGTAGTGGTGATAATCCAAATTCGAAGGCATCGGTATTATCGAATGATTTTGTCGGGACTTGGTTTAATTGGCTTGATGTTGCTTGGCATATAATGCAGCTGGATGCAGCCTTCGTGTTAGTCAAAGCCTGACCTACTTTTCCATCTATCATTGTCAGCACTAATTGGTAGCTTACTTCAATTTGCTGCCCATCTAACTGTAATTGTAATGGCTGTAGTGTTGCTATTTGGGCCTTGATATCACTAACTTCTTTGTTAATGGCATCATGACTTTCTTTTTTGAATTCAAATTTGATTGGCCTGCAGTATTTCGTAGAAGATGGTGTCTCATTTTTCCAAATATCCATTGTTTGCGTTGTACTACTCGAAGGCTCCGAATCTTCCAAAATCTTTTTCAATCGCAATGGTACAAATGATACCATGAACATATCTGAGTCCGAAATATTTTCACATACAACTTGTTTGTATTGTTTTTGTCCCGAAGAACCATCACATCCCCATTTACAAAATAGAATTAACTTTGTGTTTCCATATTTCTTTAACTCAGTTCCTGTTATTGATTGTAGCAAGCGTTTGGCTGTGTGATCAAGTAAAGATTGTAGTTGTACTTCTGCCGAAATTGGTGTGATTGTAATAGTGTCCTTTGATGGCAAACAGTCTATTTTAGCAGCTGTTATGTGATGATATGCTGGATACATATTTGAGCCTTTTTCAATCGCACGCAATCTGAGCTGAATATATTGGTGTTTTGTTAATTTCAAATCCAGAAATAATGCTAATGCCTCCTCATTTGTGAACTGTTTTGCATCGCTCGGAGTTGGTATACTTTTAAGAATTCGCTTTGTTCTCACTGGACTAGCATTACAAGTTTTTTCAATGATATCCACTTTTGTTAATTGGTTTTGTGCTCGTAATTGATGTAGAAAAGATTCTTTTATATTTGTAGAACCAATTTCCTCGTTAAAATTTTTAAGTTTCCGCCTCTTAGATCTATCGCTGCAGTTGTCCAATGATTTGCGTGGTCTTCCAGCCTTATCTAGCTTTGCTGTTTCTCCACCAACATTAAGTTGGCCTTCTAACCAGTTTGCACTTTTATTATAAAACTTTTGTTTACAGTAGTTAACTTCTTTCAATCGTTTTTTTAGTACTTTGACGAAATTAGATAATTGCTCTTGTATTTCGGTACTAGACGAATTTAAGTTTAATTTTATTTTAACGTAACTAAGAACATCTTCCTGGTTTTTGTTTCGAAAATACTCTTCGGCCAGTTCTTTATAACTAAAGTTCTCCATATTTTTCTCAATATTTTTATTTGCGTCTGTTATCACTTTTTTATCACTTTTTATCACTTGCGAATATACGTCCGTACACTTGAAGTATTAACTTATTATTGAGTAATCCCTTATAGAATCCGTCATTTTATACATTTTTAGGTACATGTTATTCACACATTGATCTTTAATTTCATAGCAGGTAGTACTTAAATTGAACAAAACTGCACTTGTTATCCAGACTTCAATATCAGGTAAAACTAATTAGTTTCTCGCCAATATGGGGTGGTTTTTTATCTTTAGTGGTTTAGTGCCGCGATTATTGACAAACTTATAAAATTGTTTATGACTTTGGTTGACCCTTAAATTTGACAACAGGTAAATTAAGAAAGAGATCATTTGTTTACTGTAGAACCTATTGTGATCATTTTATGACTTATTTTTTTGCTGATCAAAACAAAGCCAATAAACCCTTTCGCAGGTATTTTATTTAATTATTTTACTTTTACGTAGTCTAAAGTAAAAAAACAAAATTTTTTTTAGAGTAATTTTTTTACAGTAATTTCATTAAAATGAAAAAAGTGTTCTACCGGGGGCTCGTGGGGGGTGCAAAAGTATATATAGGGTTAAACAGGATACATTCGCCTTTCTCCGGGTGGTATACGTTTCTTGTTCCCTTACTTCCTTTAGAAGTTCTATTCCACTAAAGTTTAAATTTGAGAAAAATATAGTGGTTTCATAAATATTTCATAGCGCCCCTAATATCAAACGTTAGAACTGTGACTCCTTACAAAAACTAAAGACTATAATCCTACTAACATTATAAAAAAGACCGCAGGCCAATATCGATGATAGCTTGCGAGTAGTAACCATTTATTTTTGATAAAAAACAAAAAAAAAACACCTTTTGCTGAATTAAAAAAAACAGTTGAGTTTGACAGCATGCCACGCCCACAATTATCAATAGTTTAACCTAATTTTTTGGCTACCTTAATCTGGATATATAAGCTACAAAAAGGAGTAAAAATTTTAAAAATCGATGACAAAAAAAAATTTGACTTTTGGCCAATGAAATCAAAATTTGAGCCACAGTGCGACGGCGGCTAAACAAAAAATTTGACTACAAGCCGCCGGTTACGAATAAATTTTTTAAATGAAACTTCGTGTATGAAACATAAAATTCTCTTCTATAAAGAACAACTGTATTGTATATTGTATAAATTAAAATAAACAACGCAAATCTGCCCAACGGTCATCTGTCACAGGCAAGCACAACGACGAAAGGCGTACATTCCTACAAAAATTTTTAGATGAGTTGCAAAAAATGGAGTCCCATTATTGTCGAAAGGACACCAAAAAATTATATTTGGAATCGGATTTTTGCATATATCAGGAAATTTACCAGCTTTATGTAGTAGAGTGTGATTCAAAAAAGAACATGGAAGCATAAAATTGTCCTATCCAATTTTTGCGCAATTATTAACGGAATCGAACTATTCCATATTTAAATCTAGGAAAGATCAGTGCGACATTTGCGTATCACATAAAGCTAGTAATTTGTCAGATGAATATTATAAAAAACATAGAGAAGAAATAAAAAAAAATGCGTGATGAAAAATATAATGACATAAAAAATGGTGAGTCCGGACTATGGGTGTGCAAACGGTAAAATTAATTCCTCAACTAAAGACGAGTGCTGCTTATAATAAAGAGAAGCTGCAAATACATAATTTCACAATATAGGTACAATATTTTAATACACCAATCAGACAATTATGTTTGGGATGAAACAGATGGATGTTTAGTAGCTTCCGTTTTTGCGACGTGTATTGTATAAAACACTTGAGGAAGGTCCAAATCCATCACGAAATTATTTACTCAGATGGCTGTTTCTACCAAAACCGCAATGTAATATTGTCTAATGCATTGCTGGCTTTTAGTATGGAAACACAAATAACGATTGAACAAAAATTTTTAATAAGTGGACATTAGAGTGGTCCATGAAAAAATTAAAATGCGATTTTGGGTATAGGCAGGATCCAGTTTGTTACCTTTCCATAAAAAACTAATAAATTTTGGGGGCAATCGGATAAAGAAAAGTCGCGCCGGAAATCGATTGAAAATTTCAAGTGTGTTTATATGGGGAAAATATGACTTTTTGAGATTTTACGAAATTTTCGTTCTACAGCTTAATTCTTCCGAAAAGCTGTTATAAGAATCGGGATCAGTATTAAATTATCTATTCAAGAAGCTACAAAAATTCAAAATCTAATACAAATTCGCCAAGAAATAGCAAATGCCCCAGACCACTTTTGTGCCAAAAAAAATTTAGGTCATGAAATTTGATAGAATTTTTTTCAACTTTGAGAAATTGATTAAAGCCATAATTTTTTTTGTCTCTATACTTATAAGTTATCAGATATGAAGTATTGTTTTATTACCACGTTGTTAACCTATTGCGCATTGAGACCGAAAATGGAAAACTTTTTTGATAAAATTTTTAAAACTCCTTTTTCAAGTTCTAAAAAATTTTCTTAAACTAAATTTAAAAGAATGGATCTGGCACTTTATGGTTTTGTTAGGTACATATTGCAGATTAACTGTGTGAATTTTTAAGTAAATCCCTATGCCAGAATTTTGACAAGGATTATATTTTTGCGGATTTCGCGAAAAATGGGATTTTTGTAAAATATTCTGTAAATGTACTCTTTCTAAACACTTTGGATCAAAAATTTATCACTTTTCTTCTTTTAAATGTTATATTTTATCTTAATAGCCTAGGGCTTTGAAAAAAAATAATATGACCCCATTAACCCTTTTGGAATTGGGGTCACATATGACCCCATGCTAATAAAAGACAATTTATTCAAAAAATTCAAATATTTTGTAAGTGCTGTTAAATGTTTAGATTCGACACTTAGAATATAATAACCAAATGTGTAAAACTTCCGTTCCTAAAATTTGGGATAAATCCGAGAACGTTAACCCATTATTTGCCAAGGCCAGCTTTGGATTTTAAGATATTTTTAAATAAAAATTACCGAAAACGAGTTTTTCTATTAAACTCGATGAAACCACTATTTAGAATTTAAGAAAAATAATTCGGTTAATTTTTATTTATTTAACCCTTCAGTGCTCCTTGGAAAAAAATAATCCAGTGTGATATATCTTTGCTGCAATTATCTGCTTCTTACTTGCGAATGTAAATTGAAACATCTTTAAACCAATTTTGTTATAAAATGACTTTATGTATAAAAAATATCTATATTTTTCTAAATCGGAAGTGATATTGCTGCAGAAATAAAAGTGGTAAATAATACAGCAGAACGCGGGTTTAAATTGATTGAAGAGCATAACATCATATTAACAAAAAATGAACAAGAAAAGCAATACTTATTGCAAGTCGTAAGTGATTACAGAAAACAATTCGAATCGCACACTAAATCGTCCTTAAATACACCAAAATAAATAGAATTAAATTTATATTTCATATTCTTTTAAATAAATTGTCTTTTATTAGCTTTGGGTGATTTTTGGGTCTTCTTATTTTATTTAGAAAAATATAGATAGTTTTTATACATAAAAAATAATTTTATAACAAAATTGGTTAAAAGTTGTTTTAATTTATATTCGCGAGCAATAAGCAGATAATTGCACCAAAGATATATCACAAAGGACTATTTTGATCCCAGGAGCACTGAAGGGTTAAATAAATAAAAATTAACCGAATTACTTTTCTCAAGTTCTAAAAGTGGTTTCATCGAGTTTAATAGAAAAACTCGTTTTCGGTCTTTTTATTTAAAAATATCTTAAAATCCAAAGCTGGCCTTGGCAAATAATGGGTTAACGTTCTCAGATTTTTCCAAATTTTTAGGAACGGAAGTTCTACACATTTCGTTATTATATTCTAAGTGTCGCATCTAAAAATTCAACAGCACTTACAAAATATTTGATTTTTTTTAATAAATTGTCTTTTATTAGTTTGGGGTCATATGTGACCCCAATTCCAAAAGGGTTAATGGGGTCATATTAATATTTTTCGGAACCCTAGGCTCTTAAGATAAAATATAACTTTTAAAAGAAGAAATGTGATGAATTTTTGATTCAAAGTATTTAGAAAGAGTACATTTGCAGAATATTTTACAAAAATTTCATTTTTCGCGAAATCCGCAAAAATATAATCCTTGTCAAAGAAATTCTGGTATAGGGATTTACTTAAAAATTCACACAGTTGATCAGTGATATGTGCTTAACAAAACCTTGAAGTACTAGATCCAATTTTTAAAATTTTGTTTAAGAAAATTTTTTAAAACTTGAAAAAGGAGTTTTAAAAAATTTTATCAAAAAAATTTTCAATTTTCGGTCTCAATGCGCAATAGGTTAACAACGTGGTAATGAAACAATACTTCATATCTGATTACTTATAAGTATAGAGACAAAAAAAATTATGGCTTTAATCAATTTCTCAAAGTTGAAAAAAATTCTATTAAATTTCATGACCTAGTTTTTTTTGGCACTTAAGTGGTCTGGGGCTTTTGCTATTTCTTGGCGAATTTTTATTCGATTTTGAATTTTTATAGCTTTTGAACTTTTATAGCTTACAACAACTTGTCGGAAAAATTAAGCTATAGAACGAAATTTTCGTAAAATCTGAAAAAAAAAAGTCATATTTTCCCCATATAAACACACTTGAAATTTTCAATCGATTTCCGGCGCGACTTATCTTTATCCGATTGTCCAGAAACTTCACATTTATTAGTTTTATATGGAAAGGTAACAAACTGGACCCCACCTATACCCAAAATCGCATTTTTATTTTTTCAAGGACCACTCTAATATGCATATCGATATACAATTGTCTCTATTTTTAATTTTTATACGATATTTTATCGCAGTATCTTAATATTTTAGTACGTAATTCCTCAGCTATTGGACCTAAAGGCTTTCAATTCAATATCAAGCTAGTCGAAATAAGGATAAATAATATTATCCTAACTTTACCCAGGTAAATAGTTTATCTTGCGAACGAGCGTAATTTCGACTCACAGACTGTCAGACGAAGAATGACAAACGGACTGGCGGACTTCGCTATATCGACTCGAGTTGTTATAAGAATCAAGAATATATAAATTAGCTAGGATTAGTGTATCCAAATACTGGATTATTTTGCTATGCGGGTAATCGAGTAATTTTATTTTTTAATATCCGGGTACCCGGGTACCCAAAAAAAAACCATATAATATTTTTAGAAAAAAAGAGCATGTATTTAAATAGTTAATTTTTTATTAAAAAAAAAAATATTTAAGAAATACTAGTCTATCTAAGGATTCCATTTTTAATTGAAAAATGGATGCTACTGAAAAAACTCTTTCACTCGATGTTGAGGTTGGTTGAATGGTAAGTAAAGCCTGGTACAATTTTCTGTATGTAATCCCTTTTTTCCACGATTTACTTCGATCAGCTTTAGTTCCTTTTCCAACGATGATATTCTGCTGCCCTCTTGTGGGACCGCCATAATCGAATTGATAGTTTTTTGCATTTCATCCAAAGTAGATACTTCTGGTTCTGAATCAGTTTCTTCTCTGTTTTCAATTTCAACTTGCTTATCAGATTTACGTAACAATCTTTCAATTGTCTCTTTTGCTAACGACTTTACTGAATATTTTGAAGAATACGTGAAATAGTTATTAGTCTGCGAATTAGGATAGATACCACTTTGCAAAAAAAAACAATAAAGATATAATATCTTTGTTTCACCTTTCATTAATTCTTATTTTTAGGGCATGAAACATTTCATTTGCTAGTTATGTATCAATCTGTTGCAATTTACTGAAAAGAAATGTGAAAACCGCTTCGGTAATAAGTAAGTTTCTGTCTTTTTTACTTAATTCTTTGACCGCAAGCTCTATAGGCCCGAGAACTTGTGATATTTCCTTTAAAACATCGATATTTGCATTACAAAATTGATCTTGACCTAGTTCAATTAAGGCTGTATTTATACAGTTACTCAATTTTAAAAAATGATTTATCATAGGAAGCATGGAATTCCAGTGGGTCTTGCAATCGAGTAACAAGCGAAGTTTTTTGCCTTCTTGCACAAATACATGTTTTTGCAGAATACTGCTTCTTACAGCTGACTTTTCACAGTGGCGTGGAGGGTATAAAAATCAAATACAAGCCCGAGTATAATTATCGTATTTACCCGGATAATCGAGTAATCGAAGAAAGCAATAAAATTCCGAGTACCCGGGTACTCGATACTCGAGAATGGATTCACTAGCTAGTATCGCAGATAATTGTTTTGATGCATTACAAATGGAATGACGAAATGCTATATATCCCCCCCTCCCCCCCCCTACACAGCAGTGTAGAGTATACAATAAAAATGAGATAAAGTTTCCAGACATTCTATAGGTATATTTTTATTAATTAATATTTCCAAATGACTTTCTTGTGACTTCTTATTCACTTCTACAGCAGTCTTAGATTATAAATAAATGTCTGCTCCAGGGCTGCATATAATGCTCAAACTTCCATTGCATTTAAGTATTTGAAGAAAGATAAAGAAATAACAAGAAATAAGATGAATAATATCCAATTTTAATCCAAAAAAAAAAACTCTTCATATAATTTAAAGCAACAATAGGCAATTGAATCGTAGAAGTTAAATGAAAGAACCACAAAGAATATAATGAAAAAAACAAGGAACAACTCATGGTCTCATAGTAGTTAATTTATTTTTGCTTTTCTTTTATAACCGTCATTAGGGGTGAAAGAAAGAAAGAAAAGTGCCTTAAGTCTGAATTTTTTTTTTTTATTAATATTCTGTCAAGCAGAAAATTACATTCTCAAGTTGCATTTAATTGCTTAGAATTAAAAGCTTAGCAAATTATTTCATTTAGCACATTTAGACGGTCACAAGAAAAAAATTACGATATTTGGCTTTAGAATTTATTCTAATGGTCTTAGGTATATAGAAAATAAGTATAAACCAAATTTGAGTGGCATTGTTATTAGTTTTTTTTATTGCAGGTCTGAAAAATTTCATATTGGATTTTATATTTACATGGGGACTTGGTTGAAAAATGGACTGATCCTGATCATATTGGCTCAAGTCAGTACTTTAAAAAAAAAACATACACAATTCAAATTTGAGAATAAATATGTTAAATATTTCAGTTTCTTGATAGATTTAAGTGAAGATCAGGAAGCAGTTTTAAATGGGGGCTTTGACTTAGAATTGTCCTACAGGGTTTATTTTGGGACTACTGATTAATGGGTGTGATAAGCACACAAATTAAATTTTACAGAGATATATATGATAATTTGGATCTTATGGCAATTTAAGTCGATCTCATAACATAATTTGTGGATTAGGCCAGAACACCCCGACATGACGTATAGTCCACCATATATAGTAGTTTTGAAAAAAATGCTTTGGTAAAAAGTTATAAAAGTTATAATATGTTCCAAGACCCTTTGTTTTCTGGTTGCAAAAAAAGGTGGGAGTGTATTCTTTTGATTTAATAAATAAAATCGGACAATATTGCATACTGTTGAACAAAGTTGTAAATTTTATAAAATAAGTCCCATCAAATTTCATTTCAGTAATTCAAAATGGTGAATACTTTTAGGCCCATGTGTTTTAAGAAGCTGAAGAAGCTGAAAATAAGGACTATAGAAGGTATAAACTAATGTTCTCCAGAAAGTGCACAGATTCGCAAAAACTGATTCTTTCCATCGCCTTCTTGTATCTTCAGATCCTTATGCTGGCTACACACCAGGCAACGGTTGCTTCAACGGTTGCATCAACCAACGAAAAATATCCAAACTTTTTGATATTCTGCTTGGTTGAGGCAACCGATGCTACGTATGTATCATTGTTGTTACAACACATTGAAGCAACCGTTGACTGGTGTGTAGCCAGCATTACACTACTAGCCTAAGACGTCAACCTCATAAACATGTTTTGGAACTATATTTGCATTCGGGTGACCCTTAATAAAAAAAGTGATCAAACTCTCGGTCGCAACCCCTAGAAATATGCGAATAGCAAAAGAACTGAGAAATACATAGTTTTGGGCCAATCAACGCGATTGAAAATTTCAAGTGTGTTTATATGGGGAAAATATGACTTTTTTCAGATTTTACAAAAATTTCGTTCTATAGTTTAATTTCTCCGACAAATTGTTATATAATTCGGGATCAATATTAAATTATCTTTTCAAAAAGCTATAAAACTTCAAAATCGAATAGAAACTCGTCAAGAAATAGCAAATGCCCCAGACCACGTTTGTGCCAAAAAACAAAACTAGGTCATGAAATTTGATGGCATTTTTTTCAACTTTGAGAAATTGATTAAAGCCATAAATTTTTTTTGGTCCCTATACTTATAAGTACTCAGATATGAAGTATTGTTGTTAACCTATTGCGCATTGAGACCGAAAATGGGAAATTTTTTGATAAAATTTTGAAAACTCTTTTTTCAAGTATTAAAAAATTTTCTTAAACAAAATTTTGAAAAAATGGATCTGGCACTTTAAGGTTCTGTTAAATACATGTTACAGATTAACTGTGTGAATTATAAGTAAATACCTATGTCAAAATTTTTTGACAAAGATTATATTTTTACGAGAAAAATGGGATTTTTGTAAAATATTCTGTAAATGTAGTCTTTCTAAATTTTTTGTATCAAAAATTCATCACTTTTTTACTTTTAAATGTTATATTTTATCTTAATAGCCTAGGGTTTCGGAATAAAATAATATGACCCCATTAATACTTTTTGGAATTGGAGTCACATATGACCCCAAGCTAATAAAAGACAATTTATTCAAAAATTTAAATATTTTGTAAGTGCTGTTGAATTTTTAAATGCGATGCTTGAAATATTATAACCAAATTTGACCGTTCCTAAAATTTGGGATAAATCCGAGAACGTTACACATTATTTGCCGAGGCCAGCTTTGGATTTTAAGATATTTTTAAATATAAATTACCGAAAACGAGTTTTTCTATTAAACTCGATGAAATCACTATTTCGAATTAAAGAAAAATAATTCGTTTAAATTTTACTTATTTAACCCTTCAAAGCTCCTGGGATGAAAATAATCCATTGTGATATATCTTTGGTGCAATTATCTGCTTATTGCTCGTGAATATAATTAAAACAACTTTTAGCCAATTTTTTTATAAAATTATTTTACGTATAAAAACTATCGATATTTTTCTAAATAAAAGAGGAAGACCCAAAAATCAGCCAAAGCTAATAAATGACAATTTATTCAAAATAATATGAAATATAAAATTAATATAATAAGACTATTGTTATACGCAGACGATATCGTTTTAATAGCAGACGAAGTGAAGGTTTTTAAAGACATGATTAACAATTTAGAAAGCTATTGCTGTATATTGGATCTGGATGTAGATTTATTGAAATCTAAGATAATGGTTTCTAGAAATGGCGGAAGGACTGCTAAAAATGAGAAGTGGAGTTACTGAGAAATGGAAATAGAAAAATTAATTGAATACTGTTATCTTGGTATGATCTTAACTCCAAAATGTGTTTTTACAAAACATGTAGAAAAAAGAAATAGTTCTGCAAAAAACTGTATATACTCTACATGGAGTAGTTTCCTAAGTAAAAAAAGATATAGAGTTGCGATCTAAAATTCATCTGTTTAATACTGTTTGTCGGACCATTCAGTCGTATGGTGCCCAAACATGTGGTCATTCATATTTTGAGGAAATAGATAACCTGCAAAGATATTTCATAAAACGTATCCTCAAGCTGCCAAAATTTACACCAACTTATGCACTTATGCTGGAGTCGGAAATCGATGATGCACATCTGTATACACTAAATCTTCATCTGCAGTATATATGTCGTACAATTTACAATTACTCAAAAAATACTTCATGGATTCAACGTTAAAATATGATATGTTAGGTAGCAAACGTAATATACAATGGTCATCAGGTATATCTGTGGCGGAATGAAATGAAAAACACTTATTAATGATAGAAGCTCTGAAAAACAAAAAGAAACAAATGTGGTAGCACAATTTTATTTTCACCAAAACAATATTGAATATATGATGTGGATATTCAAAGCTCAATGTGATTTAATCGAATTAAACGGTTCGCGCTTTTCTAGGAGAATTGAAAAACAGTGTTCATTATGCAATACACTTCATTGGTAGATGCCCTATTTTAAACAACTTTCGACAATATTTTTTTTTCAAAAAATCAGAATATCAGAAAAAGAAATAATTACAATTCTTAATGGTGAAAATAATTGGCAGTCTGTTCTGCAGTACATTATCAGTGCTTTGGCGTATCGCAAAATGCTTATAATAGAATATAATTATTGAAATGAAAAAAAAGAAAAAAAATTTAATTATATACTTTCTCTTTTTTCCGGCTAAGATTTTATGTAATATCATTTAAAATAACATAATTAAATAAAGAATTACTACTACTACTATATTATTTTATAATTTCTAACGCGATATAATCATTATTTCTCGCAGTTTATGTGAAATCATATAAAAGGCCATCTTCAATTTTTTTCTTTTTATACTTTTTAATTTTTTAATTTTCTTTGCATTTGGTTTTTTTTTTTTTATTCATACAACTTTATACTTTTTGAAAACCATACCCAATTGATCTCATAACTGACTAATAATTTAGAAAATAAACAAACCCACAATTGATTATTAAATTTGGAACTTGGCTGTTTTTATAAAATTACGATAAATTTGCATCATTTTATCAAACTAATTTTTTTCGTTTCTAAAATTTGGTACTTTTTAATTTATAGTTGTGAAAGAATTCGGCAGAGCACCTTCTCAAAACCCCCAGATGGAATTTGTTAGCTTTAAAAATCCACAACTGTAGAAATTTTAAGAGGCAGCCTAAACGTCGCATTTAAAATTGATTTCTTTAAGTAAACTTAGTAAAATGAAAACATAAAATTCAACACTTAAATAAATACTTTTACAATTTAAATGTTTTGCATTATTGCGTTCTCGATATTTACTTTCTCTGGGTAAGTGAGAGCTTTTTAATGCTTTTGGCCTAAAATATAAACATTTCAAAGACGTTTAAAAAAAATAATTCATGAATTTCAAATGAGTTTCTTTAGCACATTAGAGCCTGTGCCATAATAATGCGAGTACCAAGGCATAATACATCAAGTATAGAATTATTTAACTTAAATCTTAAACCCGAGAAAACAAAAGGAAACAGCAAAACGTAAATTTAGTATAAACGAACTGTGTGTAAGCTAAATGCAAATGAATGTAAACCGGAAATGACACTTGTATTTTGATTGCATTTAACCAACGAACGAGCGCCTGCCAGAAAACCTTCAACCTTCTTCTCTCCTCCTCTTATACCCATTTATTTATTATATGCTTTCACAATTTAGCAGAAATCGTTTTTTTCTTTTTCTTTCACTGTTGTATCAAAAGTACTCATAAAAAATGGCAATTGGCCAATAAAATCTGTTAAATATGAGAGAGAAAAAAATATATAAAGTTGTTAAAGATGAAGTGTTGTCTTGTGTGTTGCGAAGATAAATCCCGATTGGGAATACATAAAATCTCAAAATAAAAAATTTCTATCCAAAAAAAGGGGTTGATATAATCTTTGTTAAATAGAAACAAAAAAACTTCCAAACAATTTATTCCCTAGTCCAATTTTTAGCTTAAAGAAATAAAGGTACTGCCCAAACAAATAACTTTGTATAATTTATAGCACTGCGGAACATTTCGGGGTCATTGTCTGACGGGAGGGGGAGAAATTCTAAGTATTACGTCAGTATAGTAAAACCTCCAAAGGGTTTAAGTAAAATTGTAGCTAAGGCTTAAATACATAATTTTTACTAATATATCCGTGTAAAAAATAGAATAAAAATGTATGTTTTCTACTAATAAATAACTAGCAGATTGCAGCCCTTTAAATTCGAGTGCAAATTCTATGGAATTTTTTTTTTTTATTTAATAAAGACCCTAAAGGTATGCTAATCAATTATAGCCAATTCACAAATCAACACAAAAAACTTATTTTTATTACAAACACATTAACAAATTTAATAAACACACAAATAGCATTGTATAATTTTATTTATGTGTTAGTAGCAACTTTAAATGCAATTTACTCAAAATAAATGAAAAAATTTAAAAATGTGTACATCTGCAAAACGGCTAAAAAGAAATACCTTTCAAATAATATACGTTTGGTCAAAATCGGGGTAAAACGGTAGAACAAAACATCGGTCACAAGAAATTGCCTAGCCTATTAATATTATAGATAATCATACGCCCTGAATATGTTATGTTATTCAATAAATTAATTAAAATAAGTAAGAAAATTATAGTAGGTCTAGACCGACTATACGATACCCTGTACCATGCGTTTAAAGACCCTATCTCTTAGATCTAACTAAGTAGGTATAGAAAATAAGCATAAACCAAATCTGAGTGAAATTTTTATTAATTTTATTGCCTGCAGACCTGAAAAGTAAATATCGGATGCTATAGTTATATGAGGTCAAAAAATGTACCGATCCTGATCATATTTGATAAAGTCACTTATTTTTTGCAAAAACATACACAAACCAAATTTGAGAAAAATCTAAGCAATATTTTTGTTTTATGAGAGTTTTAAGTTAAGATCGGGAATCAGCTTCATGTAGGGGCTATGACTAGAGGGTTTATCTTAGGATTACTGAAAAATGGATGTAATAAACATACACAAACACAATTTACCCGAGATCTATATAATTTTGATATTACGGCAATTTTAGTCGGTCTCATAGGGGTCATTTGTATGGGGACTAGGTCTGAACATGAACCGATATTTCAATGATCGATAGAATCTTATGTACTAAATTTCATCAAAATCTATATATATAGGCCCTTATTATGAGTTGCATCCGATCATCGATCTTCGCTGGCTATCGAACACCGACTATCGAATGTCAAATTCATATTATGAGATGGCAGCACGGTTGAAAATTTCGTGTAGAACGAATTTTCAATCAAACAAAATTTTGCTTTCGATGCTGGATGGCAGTTTGTAAAACTTATTGAAAATATAAGTTGTGTTGCCTTGTGTGCATTGCCGCAGCTGTTCATCTGTAGTAGACAGCAATTCCATAAACGCTTCTTTGCAGTCGAAAATTTGCTATAAATCTGTAAACAAATGGTACCCTTACTAAAACCTCGCATACTGACGTAGTGGAATACATTTCCAAAATGTTGAAAGCATCTCTCATGACGAAGCATTCATCTTCATCAGACGATCATAGAACCATAATTCCATGTTAATAAATAATTATTTTTCTTCTTTAATAAATTTGTAAACAATGTTTATTTATAGTACCAGCTTATAAATATGTACTATTGTGAATAATCCAATTGAGTGAAAGTCACAACAGCGCCATTTTATCGAATGTGCGCCATAATACCAAATGAAAATTCGTTCGATCAGTTAATTCGACCACAATCGAAAATCGAAAGTTGCTCATAATAGGCAGCATAAAATTCATTTTCTGTTTGTTTGTTTGTTTGTTTGACCGCTATACAAATATTCATTTTTCAATGGATTTCTCTGAAATTTGGTGCACACGCTCTCTGTACCCCAGGAAAGGTCGCCATATGCTTCTTACAGGCCACACCTACTTTTTATATACAATTCATTTTCTGTTTTTTGGTATATTTGTTCGCAATACAAATTTTTATTTGTAAACGAATTTCTCTGAAATTTGGTGCGCACGATCTCCATACTCCAGAGAAGGTCATATGCTTCTTATCGACCACGTCTACTTTTACGCCCACTTTTTATATACAATTCATTTTCTGTTTTTTTGTATCTTTTTTCGCTATACAAATTTTTATTTGTTAACCGATTTCTCTGAAATTTGGTACACACGATCTCTGTACTACAGGTAAGGACACCATATGCTTCTTACCGACCACGCCTACTTTTACGCTCACTTTTTATAAATTCATTTTCCGTTTTTTTTTTTTTGTATATTTGTTCGCTACACAAATTTTAACTTTTCAACGGATTCCTCTGAAATTTGGTATACACGATCTCTATACTCCAGAGAAGGTCGCCAAATGCTTCTTACCGGCCACGCCTATTTGAACGCCCACTTTTTTTTATTTTTTACGGGTTTCGCTCGAATTTACTACACGTTATTCTCATATGCCAGGCAAGGTCGTCATATATTTTTTATCGAATACGCCCACTTTTTTTAATTTTCTATATACGCTTTTAGTGTTTGTTAACATATTTTAATTTTTCAATGGACTTCCCTAAAACCTTGTGCGTAAATCTCTTTACTTACTACTCTTGACTTTACACCATTATGAAATAAATATTGTAAATCAACCTATTACATATATTCCCGTCTTGCCTTTTTATACTCTACACCACTATGTGGTTTGGGTATAATGACTTTGTGCTGCTGTTTGTAACAACCAAAAATATTTGACCTACACCCATCTTTCATTACACCTCGAATCAGAATCACTTTCTGATTCGATTTAACGATGTCCGTCCGTCCGTCCGTCCGTCCGTCCGTCTGTGTGTCCATGTAAAGCTTGTAATCAAACTGCAGGTCGCAAATATGAATATATTTTGATGAAAATTGGCATCTAATAATTTTGTCGGCCATGGGATGAACGCTGTTGAAATTGGTGAGAATCGGTCCATGTTCAGACCTAGCCCCCATACAAATGACCCCTATGAAATCAACATATATTCCCATAAGATCCAAATTATTATACAAATCTTAGTCAAATTGGGTTTGTATGTATATATTACACCCATTAATAAGTAGTCCAAAAATGATCCCTATTGGACAACTCTTAGTCATAGGCCCCATATAGAGCTTCTTCCCGATCTTCACCTAAATCTAACAAAAAAACAAAAATATTGCACTGATTCTTCTCAAATTTTGGTTGTTTATATATTTGCAAAATTCAAGAGACTTTACCTAACATGGTCAGGATCGGTCCATTTTTGGGCCTAGTCCCCATATAGATATAGCATCCGATATGGACTTTTTCATATATGCAGCCGAAAAAATTAATAAAAATCCCACTCAAATTTGGTTTATGCTTATTTTCTATATCCAGTTAGTTGGGCCTTAGAGATAGGGTCTCTAAACGCATGGTATAGGGTATCGTATAGTCGATCTAGACCGACTATAATTTTCTTACTTGTTTATTATATGAGTTGTAACACCCTAAATTTAGTGCAGATTTATTTCATGGGTGAACAGATACAGGTTGACTACCATTGTAGGATGAGGTTAATTCGTACAAATATTTCCATCCCTCCTTTTTAACAACATTGGAAAACAAAATATTACAAAATTTCCATTTCATCTTTTTCGCTATATAAATGAGTTGTAAAGGTGGAAAAAGAACTATTTGCAATTGTCGCTTGCACATGAAAGCATAGCATATAGACCGTACTACGTCAAAAGCAAAAAGATTAAACAGAACTCTATAGAACCCGATCAGACCCAAATTCGTATCGAGTCTCAACGAGTTAGACAATCTGAGTCGAGAAATGCTGAAACACCTGAGTAAACCCAATAACGTCTTGAAGCCCAAAGATCAAGACAAGCTTTGTTAAGAGTAGCGGAAATGCCTGTGTCTGCTCATGTGCGTCTAGAAATCCAGCGGCTAAGAAAAGCTGAGTCGAGAAAATGTGAAACGCTCATCAACGTCTTCCGGCCCAACGGATAAGACAAGCTGAGTCGAGGGAATCTGAAGCTCCCGAAATGACTCAACGTCTTGAGGCCCAACAAATAAGATAAGCTGACTCCAGGGAATATGAAACTCCTGAAGCGAGACAACAAAGTCTTGAGGCCCAACGGATAAGACAAGCAGACTCTAGGGAATGTGAAACTCCTGAAACTACTCTAATATCCCTACCAGAAAACTTTTGTTGGTTGGTTCATTCATTGCAAGAGATGTTATAAAAAGTTTTTCCTAACATAACGTACATAAGAGGAAAATCTATTACGGTAGCAGGTATCAACTTAGAATCTCCGTGTTTTTCTCATAGACAATTATATGTCACCTGCTCCAGAGTTGGGAGCCAGCATAAATTTTTTCTGTATGCACCAGAAGGAAAAACCAGAAATGTTGTATATAAAGTAGAAGATGGTGTTTTATTAACCCACACTTCTTTTGATTCAAAGTTTACCATCCGAAATCATACAAGTAAAAAGTTTTACTTCTATATACTTATTATATAAAAAACGTATGATAAATTACCTGAGTGTCACAAATGCAGTGAAAAACATAATCCGTTTGGTTTTCACTTTCAAATATTTGTTTATAACGGCTATGACCGGAGCTTCCATCCATACCCCATTTGCAAATTAACGAGAAGTTGCTTGTTTTATCATGTACTTCACAAATTTTTAAAACACTTTCTGCGGTTCTACGCAGTTCAGTTTTTAAGTCTACTTCTGCTGAAATTTCATTTGCTATAACAGGTGGTATTAATTTTTGTTTTTCGGTTCTCAACGCATACAGAAATGGCAAACAATTTGGATGTAATTCATTGATTGCTTGGCGAAGAATATTGTATTTAGCACCCTCTTGTAAAGGTTTAGTACATTACACTAATATCATCTTAAGTTATTTTTCACTATTTTTTTTTTTTTAATTTAGGGTTATTCAACATAATTTAAGTCTTAATTTGAATATTTAAGCTCTTTTAAATTGATTAAATTCAAGTAAAATCATCAATTTAGACATTTTTAAAAACCTTTTTTTTAAGTTTGTGGCAAAAAATAGGCACTCATTTTTTAATGGTCTATTAGATAATAGTATAGACTTACAAAAACCTAAGAAAAAAAAATGATAAATTTTATATGTATTTTTTTATACTCCATCGAAGTTATGTAATTTTTGAATTTCTACCAAAAATAAATAGCTTTTTTGAAACTAAATAAAAAAAATATTTCAAAACTATATTTTAAAAACTTACTTTTATTTAATTACAAATATATCACAGCAATTAAAAAGCAAAACTTCAAAGCAGTCTTCGAAAAAATCAATTTTTGACAATTATTTCCTTCAAACAACAAAAAACCATTTTTTTTTTTTTTTTTTTTGCTTAAAATTCTCTGACTTTAGCGACCTCTGGTGGTGACAAAGCGAGTCTAACAAAAATAATTCTATTAATTTTTACTGAGATACATTCATATCTATAGAATAAGATATATCTCATCATAATTGGAAAAAAAAATTGTTTTTTTTTATTTTTGTCTATGGGACAAAGCACTGTGCGACGCGTCGCGACGCCAGAATTAAAATAGAAAATATTGAAGCTCTAACAACACATCTTAACTCAGCCGTTTTTCCAGTGGTTTCCAATAACTTTTATTCAATATTTTATTTTATTATAATAAAATGTCTATAAAATTTAAATGCCAAAGTTATTTGACTGTCACTTGCTAAAACATGCGCGAACACAGCCACAAAGATTTTGTCAAAATACTTATGCCACAAAAAAAATCGCTGTCTGCTTGCTTTCTTATCAGCAGAAAGGGAATGCAAAGCGTAAACGACAACATATTGGGTATGCGTGTAGCTGTAAATATTCATTTTATTTTGAGCATATACACGTGTTACGTTACTTCAAGCAATCAAACGAACTAGACAAGAAACCATCACTGTTGCGTATGTCAAAATAATTATGCCGACTAGTGTAAATGCAGTAAGATAAATAAATGTAGCAACACATGTAGTTTTAACAAAAACTGTTGGTAAAACTTTTTTACTTTTTGTCAATATTTTGTATCGATAAATGTGTGAATCTCTTCTTCAATTAACAGTTACTTGCTTGTTAAATTTTCTTTTGCAAAATGTAGTTTTTATCAATTAATATCTATAACAGAATTCCCAAGTCCTGAGGTCGTGTTGAAAAGCAAGAAGTATTTTTTTTTTTTTTCAAGCAATTGATATTTTTTTTTTGTAAATTTTGTCAATTTATTTTGTAAATTAACCTAGAGCTACAACTATTTGTTTGAAATTCGTTTTTTGTGAATATTTTTTTCTTTTTGTACAAGATATTATTTCTGCTGCAGCAAGAAACTTGTCATTGTAGATACAAACAAAAAGAAGAAATCAATGAAATAAGGATTGTTGAAAAAAAAATATTCTTTTTACTCTTAACAAGTATAATTTAGTGTTAATAGCAAACAATTTGTTGTCTTGTTAAGTTTTGGTTATTTAAAAGCTTTTTAGTTATTGTTCACTACTGAAATGTCCTAAAGTATGCTTTGGAATGTTAATTGGATGATATTATGAATAAGAAAGATTATTAATAAGAAATAATGAACAACGAGAACATAATTATTAATCTAAAAATTAGTTACGATAAGAAAAATCATTTTAAAATATTTTTTTATAATTTTATAAAAATGTTTATATCTTCCACACCACTGTGCAGAGGGTATATATAGGTTTGTCATTCCGTTTGTAACGCATCGAAAAATGCATTTGCGACCCCCTAAAGGATATATGTTCTTGATCCTTACAACAACTAGAGTCGATATAGCGATGTCCGTCCATCCGTCTGTCTGTCTGTCTTTTGAAAACAAGCTCATTCACAAAATAAACCATTTACCTGGCTAAAGTTATGATACTATTGTTTGTAATTTTTACGAGCAGCTTGCTATTGAAAATGGGGTAAATCGGACATCATTGTGCCGAGATATGGGCAAAACGATGAAGACACCTCTAAAAAATGTTAAAAATTCAGTATGTTTGTTGTAATAATTTAGTATTAAGTTTATAAAATTATCAAATTGTTGCTTTTTAAAATATTTTGTTTATATTTTATATAAATAGCGCAATCAGTCCAGATATTAATGTATTAAACACTCACTTGTTTTTTTATTAAGAATAATTGAAAAATGCAATATAAGAAAAATTCAAAAATGTGTCATTTTTATGTCCATATTTGTATTTTAATGAAATTTCGTATATAAGCTTTTGTCAGCCATAGGACGATCACTACTGAAATTAGTGAAAATCGCTGTATGTTCACGCCCAGTCTCCATACAAATGACTGCTATGAGATCGACTTAAATTGCTCTAAGTTCTAAATAAATTATCATATTGGTTAAGGTTTACTTTTGTTTATTACACCCAATAATCAGTAGTCCAAAACTAAACCCTCTCAACAAAAAACAAGTAAAAAAATTACAGTCGGCCTAGACCGACTATATGATACCCTATACCATGCGTTTAGAGACCTTATCTCGTAGGTCCAACTAATTAGATATAGGAAATAAGCTTAAACCAAATATGAGTGGCATTGTTATTATTTTTTGATGATATATTTATGATGTATTTATATGGGGACTAAGCCGAAAAGTGTACCGATCCTGACCATAGTTGGTAAGGTCACTTATTTTTTGCAGAAACATACATATACAAACTAATTGTAAGAAAAATCTGTCCAATAATTTTTGTTTTTTGATATATTTAAGTGAACTAGTATAGCCCAGCACTCGAAATTCGAGTGCAAGCTCTAGGAAATATAATTTTTTCATTCAATTTTTGTCTTCCAATTTTTTTTTTATCTATATATGGGCAATTCCATATGTGACGGAATGACATTTTGAGTTGTAGAATTGAAGTTAAGGCTATTCCACAAAGCTATTTACAATTCAAAATTCATTCTTCGGTTGGAAAATGATTGTTAATGATTAAGAGATTTTAAAAAAACTCAGAAACAATTTTTTTCACAATTTTATTCTTTTATTTTTGAGTAATTTCGCATCGTGTGACGGAATGATATTTTTGCTACCATGACTCTGTCCTGGTATTAAAACCTGGGAACTTTTGTGAATTAAGAAGCTAATCAGTTTTTAGACTAGCGCATATTTCACATATGATATATAAGCAATATAAAATTATAATTTAGAGCAACTTACCTGTAATAGTGTTGAAGTTATTAACTGTCATTTGACGTGACGGAATGACTAAAGTTTCTTAAACATGTATTAAAAGAAAATTGAGTAAGCAAATAATTATTTATAATTATTTTATTATATAGAATACTTGTAAGAAATTACATTATGTAACTTGGAACATATTTTAACATATTTTAAACTTACTTAATATAAATGAAAAAAAAATTTTTTTCATCAAAGTTGACAATTTTATGGAATTGCCCATATTTATGAATATTTAAATGAGCCTAAAGGTATGTTAATCAATTTTAGCGATTCACAATTCAACACAGAGTGTCTGATATATTATTTAAATCATTCGCATTAACAGGGTGTAACGAATTATTATAAATATTTTATTTTATTTTATTTAATATGTTTTAAGGACAGATTAAACATAAATTTTATCATTCTCAGCTTCTCCTCAATATGAACTATAACTATGCCAATTTCCACACTCCTCCGTGCCCTCGTATTGCTTAAAAAGGGAACTAAAAATTTACCTTTACGTATTAAAGGATTTTTATAGGGTTTCTTTTTGCAATACTGATTAATGGATGTAAAAAACACACACAATCCCAATTTAAACGAGATCTATATGTGAATTTGGATCCTATGGTAATTTAAGTTGATCCCATAGGGGTCATTTGTATGGGGACTAGGTCTCAACATGCACCGATTTTCACCAATTTCAATAGCGTTCGTCCTATGGCCGATATAGGTTTATATAGTTCATCAAAATATATACTATATGGAGTGAAAAGTACGTGTCCTCACATAGAGATGGCGTTTTATGTGCCAATTTTGTCTGTTTATTCAGTAGGGCCAACTGTTAGAAAAATTTTGTCAAAATTTCCTGATATTTCATTAATTAGAAAAAAAGTTACCGTTATAAAAATGATGCTGCTTTTTAAGTTTGAGAAGAAATGGACTGCAAAGGGTTTCGTGTTTTGATTAAACATTGTTTTTTGGTGGGAAAAAATACGGTCCAAGCCAAAGAATGTATTGATAAACGTTATGGTGAATCTTCGCCGTCATATTCAATGGTTAAAAGGTGGTATTCCGATTTTAAACGTGGTCATACGAGCACAAATAATTCAGATCGTTCTGGTCGTCCAAATGAGGCAGTTACCGAAGCAAACAGAGGAAAAGTGCATCTGGTTGTATTGGATGATCGAAAAATTAAAGTGGGTGAGGTTGCTGGCATCATAAAGATATCATGATGCTCGATGGGTGCCGCGATTTTTAACAGCTGAACAAAAAGTGAAACGTGTTAATGATTCAAAGTATGCTTTGGAGATGTTTGCAGTAAATTCAACTAAATTTTTATGTCGATTTATAATAATGGATTAGACGTGGATTCATTATTATACACTGGAGTCCAATAGACAGACTGCGGAGTGGTTACAAGCGTGTAAAAGCCGACCAAAGCGGCCAAAGACTCAACAGTCAGCTGGAAAGGTTAAGGCCAGTGGTGTAATATTTATTGATTACTTGGAGAAAGGAAAAACAATAACTGCCAAGTACTATGTTGAGTTTTTGGACAGATTGGATGAAGAAATTAAGAAAAAAAAAACGACCCACTTAAATAAGAAAAAAATATTGTACCATCATGACAATGCACCGGCGAATCCATCCGCTTTGACTTCAGAAAAATTTAAGTCTTTACATTACGAATTGCTTCCCCACCCCCTGTATCCTCCAGATCTGGCCCCCAGCGATTAAATCATTATATCATATCAGAAACGGAATCCTATTTTGAAGGGTTTGACAAATCGTATTTTTTTCAAGGGTATCAAGATGTTAGAGGATCGTTGGAAGAAGTGCATTTCACTTAACGAAGACTACGTTGAAGAATAAAATTGATTTTAAATCCAAAAAACTGTTTTTTCATTGTAAGACCACGGAGTTTTCACTCCATGTAGTACTCATATTTGCTACCTGTATTCTAATTGCAAGGTTTGCATGGACACACAGACGGACAGACGGATGGACGGTCGTACATCGCTAAATCGACTCAGAAAGTGATTCTAAGCCAATTGGTATAATAAAAGATTAGTCAAATATTTTTGGTAGCTACAAACATCAGCTCAACGCCATTATACCCTGACCACATAGTGGAATAGGATATAAATACAATCACCGTAGCACACGAATTCTATAAATTTTGGAAGAAAGTACCGATACCGAAAAAGTTTTCCCTAAATTTTCTAAAGTTTAAACTTTATCAATTTCCTTAAGCCCTTAAAAATTTAATTTACTTTTAAGACACGATTTTAATATTAAGTCCCTCAAAAATATAACAACTTGTTTGATTAAAAATATGCTAATATTTAAAAATATTTTCTTATATTGGATATTTTTGAAAAATTGATCAAATATATAATATATTCTAAACGGAAAGAGCCTAAACTATTCTCCCTTGCAAAAACGAATCCCTATTATCTCAGAAACATAAAAAATTCCATAAGTACAATAATTTTCCAAGCACTTGTTAAAATCTATAATATTAATAGGCTAGGCAATTTCTTGTGACCGATGTTTTGTTCTACCGTTTTATCCCGATTTTGACCAAACGTATATTATTTGAAAGGTATTTCTTTTTAGCCGTTTTGCAGATTTACAGATTTTTTAATTTTTTCCTTTATTTTGAGTAAATTGCGTTCAAAGTTGCTACTAACATATACATAAAATTATACAATGCTATGTGTGTGTTTATTAAATTTGTTAATGTGTTTGTAATAAAAATTAGTTTATTTTTTTGTATTGATTTGTGAATTGTCTATAATTAATTTGCATACCTTTAGGATCTTTATTTAATGAAAAAATAAAATTTCCTAGAATTTGCACTCGAATTTCGAGCGCTGGAATCTGTTAGTATAAATAAAAACTTTTATGGTTTTCTGTTTGCCAGAAAACTTTAACAAAATTATAAACTTGGCAACTCTTTACATATGCAAATTTTTTTGAAGATAAAATATAAAATAACAGTTAGCAGCTCATTTTATTTAAAAGGCAAATTTCATATTCTTTATTGCTTCTTAGTATGCTTTTCTCAGTTTCTTTTTTTTTTTTTTTTTTTTTTTGATACAACTCTCAATCGGCTTAATATAAACCATTGTCATGTTTAGTATAACAATATCTTCTTCTATCTTTGTTTGGTTTTTTTTAGCTTTTTTGGTGTACAAAAACAGCTTGCAACAATATTTAAGGTTGTTCGCATCTTAATGGAACTTTACTTAACCAAAAATCTCCCCTGTGGGAGTCAAAGTAGTGTTAGTCTTTTTTTCTAGGAAAATTATTCATATCATTCAGACATACCGGAAGTGTTTTCAGAGTTTTGCTAATAAATTCTAATATTTAGAGGATTATTTTTTGTGGGTTACAACAAAACAATTTGTAGTTGCAGGAAAGCCAACGAACGAACTAAATGGCACCACAGATTTGTCAAAATATCTGCTGAATAATTAAAACATTAATTACAATGACATTTTGTATTTGTGTTACATTTTGAAAATTCCAACAGTTGTGGTCGCGGTAATGACACAGATTATAGAGATCTAAGTCCACTAACATTTCCTAAATAGCTTTGGTTATTATGATGTATTTAATATTTAAATTGAAGTGAATGCAAGGAGAGACCAGAAAAATTTAATATCATGTATGTATATATGTGTTTCAATTTTTAAAAAAAATAGGCAATTCTAAAGAAAATGTACTTTTTTAAGAAAAGGCACTTTTTAAAGAAAAGGTACTTTTTTAAGAAAATGTACTTTTTCGAAGAAAATTTACTTTTTGAGGAAATTTACTTTTTTAAGAAAAAGTAATTATTAAGAAAATGTACTTTCTTAAGAAAAGGCTATATTTTAAGAAAGAGTACCTTTTTTAGGAAAATTTAATCTTTTTAATAAACAATGTACTTTATAAGAAAAGGAACTTTATTTTAAAATGTAATTTTTTAAGAAAATTTACTTTAATTTAGAAAAGGTACTTTTTAGAGAATTTATTTTTTTAAGAAAAGATACTTTTTTATTTAAATGATTTTTTTAAGAAAAGGTACTTTATTAAGAAAATTTAGTTTTATAAGTAAAGGTAGTATTTTCCTTTTTTAATAAAAGGATTTTTTAATACAAGGTACTTTTTCGATGAATATTTACTTTTTTAAGGAAACTTACTTTTTGAAGAATATATAATTATTAAGAAAAGGTATTTTTTTAATAAGAGCTATATTTTAAGAAAATGTAATTTTTAATAAAAGGTACTTTTTTAAGAAAATCTTCTCTTTTCAATAAACAAGGTACTTTTTTGAGAAAAGGCATTATTTAAGAAAATTTGCACTTTTAAAAAGAGGTACTTTTTTAAAAGGGGTACTTTTTTAAGAAAATTATCTTTTATTTAGAAAAGGTACTTTTTAGAGAAGTTAATTTTTTAAGAAGAGATACTTTTTTAATAAAATGATTTTTTTTAAGAAAAGGTACTTTATTAAGAAAATTTACTTTTATAAGAAAAGGTAATTTATTATACTTTTTTAATAAAAGGTACTTATTTAGTGAAAGGTACTTTTTTAATAAAAGATTTTTTTTAAGAAAAGGTACTTTTTCGATGCAAATTCACTTTTTTAAGGAAACTTACTTTTTGTTTTAATAAACAAGGTACTTTTTAAACAAGTTAATTTTTTAAGAAAAGCTATTTTTTAGACAAGGTAATTTCATAAGAAAAAATATTTTTTTAATAAAAGGTACTTATTTAATAAAATGTACTTTTTTAATAAAATTAATAAAATGTAATTTTTAAAGAAAATGTACTTTATCTTAAAAAAAATATTTTATAAGAAAATTCACTTTTTTAAGGAAAGATACTTTTTTAAAATAAAGTGCTTTTTTAAGAAAAGACGCTTTTTAAGAAAATTTTCACTTTTAAAAAAAGTTACTTTTTAATAAATTGTACTTTTTTAAGAAAATTTACTTTTATTTAGAAAAGGTACTTTTTAGAGAAGTTAATTTTTTAAGAAAAGATACTTTTTTAATAAAAGGTACTTATTTAGTAAAATGTACTTTTTTAATAAAATGATTTTTTTTAAGAAAAGGTACTTTATTAAGAAAATTTACTTTTATAAGAAAAGGTAGTTTTTTACTATTTTAATAAAAGGTACATATTTAGTAAAAGGTACTTTTTTAATAAAAGGATTTTTTTTTAAGACAAGGTACTTTTTCGATGAATATTTACTTTTTTAAGAAAACTTATTTTTTGAAGAAAAGGTAATTAAGAAAAGGTAATTTTTTAATAAGAGCTATATTTTAAGAAAAGGTAATTTTTAATAAAAGGTACTTTTTTAAGAAAATCTTCTCTTTTCCATAAACAAGGTACTTTTTTGAGAAAATGAATTTTTTACGAAAATTTGCACTTTTAAAAAAAAGTACTTTTTTTAGAAGGGGTACTTTTTTAAGAAAATTTTCTTTTATTTAGAAAAGGTAATTTTTAAACAAGTTAATTTTTTAAGAAAAGCTATTTTTTAGACAAGGTAATTTCATAAGAAAAAATATTTTTTTAATAAAAGGTACTTATTTAATAAAATGTACTTTTTTAATAAAATTAATAAAATGTAATTTTTAAAGAAAATGTACTTTATCTTAAAAAAAATATTTTATAAGAAAATTCAATTTTTTAAGGAAAGATACTTTTTTAAAATAAAGTGCTTTTTTAAGAAAAGTCGCTTTTTAAGAAAATTTTCACTTTTAAAAAAAGTTACTTTTTAATAAATTGTACTTTTTTAAGAAAATTTACTTATATTTAGAAAAGGTACTTTTTAGAGAAGTTAATTTTTTAAGAAAAGATACTTTTTTAATAAAAGGTACTTATTTAGTAAAATGTACTTTTTTAATAAAATGATTTTTTTTAAGGAAAGGTACTTTATTAAGAAAATATACTTTTCTAAGAAAAGGTACTTTTTTACTTTTTTAATAAAAGGTACTTATTTAGTAAAAGGTACTTTTTTAATAAAAGGATTTTTTTTTTTAAGACAAGGTACTTTTTCGATGAATATTTACTTTTTTAAGAAAACTTATTTTTTGAAGAAAAGGTAATTATTAAGAAAAGGTACTTTTTTAATAAGAGCTATATTTTAAGAAAATTTAATTTTTAATAAAAGGTACTTTTTTAAGAAAATCTTCTCTTTTCCATAAACAAGGTACTTTTTTGAGAAAAGGCATTTTTTACGAAAATTTGCACTTTTAAAAAAAGGTACTTTTTTAGAAGGGGTACTTTTTTAAGAAAATTTTCTTTTATTTAGAAAAGGTACTTTTTAAACAAGTTAATTTTTTAAGAAAAGCTATTTTTTAGACAAGGTAATTAGAAAAAATACTTTTTTAATAAAAGGTACTTATTGAATAAAATGTACTTTTTTAATAAAATTAATAAAATGTAATTTTTAAAGAAAATGTACTTTATTTAAAAAAAAATATATTTTATAAGAAAATTCACTTTTTTAAGGAAAGATACTTTTTTAAAATAAAGTGCTTTTTTAAGAAAAGGCGCTTTTTAAGAAAATTTTCACTTTTAAAAAAAGTTACTTTTTAATAAATTGTACTTTTTTAAGAAAATTTACTTATATTTAGAAAAGGTACTTTTTAGAGAAGTTAATTTTTTAAGAAAAGATACTTTTTTAATAAAAGGTACTTATTTAGTAAAATTTACTTTTTTAATAACATGATTTTTTTTAAGGAAAGGTACTTTATTAAGAAAATATACTTTTCTAGGAAAAGGTACTTTTTTACTTTTTTAATAAAAGGTACTTATTTAGTAAAAGGTACTTTTTTAATAAAAGGATTTTTTTTTTTAAGACAAGGTACTTTTTCGATGAATATTTACTTTTTTAAGAAAACTTATTTTTTGAAGAAAAGGTAATTATTAAGAAAAGGTACTTTTTTAATAAGAGCTATATTTTAAGAAAATTTAATTATTAATAAAAGGTACTTTTTTAAGAAAAGTTTCTCTTTTTAATAAACAAGGTACTTTTTTGAGAAAAGGCATTTTTTAAGAAAATTTGCACTTTTAAAAAAAGGTAATTTTTTAGAAGGGGTACTTTTTTAAGAAAATTTTCTTTTATTTAGAAAAGGTACTTTTTAGAGAAGTTAATTTTTTAAGAAGAGATACTTTTTTAATAAAATGATTTTTTTTATTAAGAAAATTACTTTTTTAAATTTTTTAATAAAAGGTACTTATTTAATAAAAGGTACTTTTTTAATAAAAGGATTTTTTTAAGAAAAGGTACCTTTTAGATGAAAATTTACTTTTTTAAGGAAACTTACTTTTTAAAGAAAATGTAATTATTAAGAAAAGATTCTTTTTTAATAAGAGCTATATTTTAAGAAAAGGTAATTTTTAATAAAAGGTATTTTTTTTTTAAATTTTCTCTTTTTAATAAACAAGGTACTTTTTTGAGAAAAGGCATTTTTTAAGAAAATTTGCACTTTTAAAAAAAGGTACTTTTTTTAGAAGGGTACTTTTTTAAGAAAATTTTCTTTTTTTTTTAATGTACTGTTTAAACAAGTAATTTTTTAAGAAAAGCTATTTTTTAGACAAGGTAATATCATAAAAAAGATTTTTTTTAATAAAAGGTACTTATTTAATAAAAGGTACTTTTTTAATAAAATTAATAAAATGTAATTTTTACAGAAAAGGTTCTTTATTAAAAAAGAAATTATTTTATAAGAAAATTCACTTTTTTAAGGAAAGATACTTTTTTTAAAATAAAGTACTTTTTTAAGAAAAGGTGCTTTTTAAAAAAATATTCACTTTTAAAAAAAGTTACTTTTTAATAAAAAGGTACTTTTTAAAGAAAATTTACTTTTATTTAAAAAAGCTACTTTTTAGAGAAGTTAATTTTTTAAGAAAATCCATCTTTTAGACAAAGTAATTTCTTAAGGAAACATACTTATTTAATAAAAGGTACTTTTTTAATAAAATTAATAAAATGCACTTTTTAAAGAAAACGTACTGTATTAAAAAAATTATTTTATAAAAAAATTCACTTTTTTATGGAAAGATACTTTTTTAAAACAAGGTAATTTTTTAGGATAATGTACTTTTTAAGAGCACATAGTTTTTAAAGAAAAGGTAATTTTTTAAAGAAGGTAATTTTTTAAGAAAATGTACTTTTTTTGTATACATCAACACTCAGCGGATGCCCCCTATTAATGCAGTGCACTGTACTGATATCCGGATAATATGTTATGGGTAGGAGGAGAGAGGGAGTCCCTTTGCGTTTTACGTGAGCACACAACCTTAAGGCATAACTCACAGTGATCCCAACACCGGGTGGTAAACTATGCGTCCACCCCGGCGCCCCGCCATAAGACGGATTGCAATTTAGAGAACTGTATTAGGCAATTCTCAACCCTTGCTAAAGGGGTTGTGACTATCTTAAACTGAGCTACTTTTATGGATTGCAGCCATCGCGTCCCGCATTTGGGTAACCACAGCCACTACGAAACTCCCCTGAGGGGGCGTTGCCCATAAAGTCATGCCGAACATAATTAAACAGACCATCAAGCATTGACAATTCGAACAATAACACACACTAACTTTCTGACACCTCTGTCCATCCAACACACCATTATTTACAATCCTTCTTACGAATTCAAGACAAACTCATGCACATCCTTTATCCCATCAACGCTCCTGTCTCCAAATCAACAATAATGCAATATTGCCAGAATACCCTTACTAGGCAGCCGCAGACCCCGTTCTAAAGTAAACTGACTCAGACATTATTGGAATCCTCTTCAACTCACCCACATCATCCTTTATCTAACACTTGTGTACTACCAGTTCTTATCCACCTCCATTGAGGACATCCACGTGAATGATATGTGTTAGGGTTCGACTCGTGTAACGTTATCCCTGTTCCACACAATTTATGGGATGTGATCAACCAACTCTACAGGGTGGCTTTAACACCACCTCAGTTGTGCCTAAGCACTAGCTTCTTCTGTGAGTGTTATTGTTCGAATCATCGAAGGGAAGACAGCCCATCCAGAAATATTCACTGGGCCAATCATGACTTCCCGTAATACCAATTTTACAGGCTTTGGTGCGGCTATACCAGTTCACCAGTCATGCCCTAAAGAATGACTTCGGTGAACATTGACCTTAACTAATTAGCCACTAGGAATAATCACCAGAAAGGAGGAAAGAGGGAGTAGTATTTGTGGATGTTTGACTTATATTGATCTATTTGGCAGGAAATACCTCAGCGGAAAGTTTATTCTACATACGGCTTCTGCGGCTAATGAACGAATTTTCGAGGTACTGCGTTGTGCGATCCACTAGACAATAGACTGAAAATGAATGTGATCTACTAGATGAGCGAGTGGTGCGTAGAAAAACAGGGCTCTAGGGATGAGTTCACTTATCCCAGCAGATCACTGCCAATTGTAATATGTAGAATACAGTGTAATACATCCAACATTCCGACAATGCTCCAATGTGTCAATAGAGTTGGTTATCCTACTTTCATTGATAAGCATCAACGCCCTCCTTTGCACATGGTCCAGAAGCTTCAAAATAGACTATGAAGGCCTTGCCTATTTATGGAAGTTGTATTCCATTTTTGGTCGGATATAGGTGGTTTAAATAGTAAGGAGATCAAATAGGGTGAAGTGATTCTTACATCAATTTAGGAAACTCAGGCACTTGAAACCTCTTTCGACAATTGAAAAATGTGTTTATTCCGACGGATATCACACTGAAATTTCATGACCAGAACATCAAGCGCGTGATTCGTCAATATCTACACCACCCATGGATACAGACGACATTGATGACTTTATGACCCGTCTATGGGTCAATAAACAACATTTGGTTTTACGAGCATTAAAATCGACCCTGTTCACTCGACCCTACTCAGTGTTTGTCAAAAGGTCTTGATTGAATGTGTCATTCATATATTCCCTCAGAAGTTTGACATAGAAGGTCATTGAGAAAAATAGGAAAAAGTGAAGGAGAAAGAACAGAACATTGCAGTTCCCCTGCGCTTAGCGGAAACTCTTTGGATGAGACCACATCTAAAACAACACGTATAGTACGATCTCTGAGAAAACTTGATATAAATCGAGAGAAATCATTACCAACACCAAAAGCAATCAGTTTTGATAACGGTGCGTTGTACCACACCCGATCAAATGCCTTGGAATTATTCAGAGCAACAACCTGAATGGACTGACTTCAACGTATAACGACTTCTACGAAAGCCATATCAATAACCATGCTCTCCATTACCTTTGAAAGCGCATAGCAAATTGCAATTCGGTGTTAATTTTCAGGGTGGATTTTTAAAGAAAAGATAATTTTTTAAGAAAAGGTACTTTTTTAAGAAGAGGTACTGTTTAAAGAAAGGTACTTTTTATTCCTTTTGGAAGAAAAGGAATATATTTTCAAAAAGAATATTTTAAGAACCTTAAAAAATTAAATTTTTAAAATGTAATTTTGTGTTAAAATACAATTTTTAAATAAAGGTCCCTTTTAAGATACGGTACTAAGAAAAGGTTTTTTTCCAAAGAAAATTTGCTTTTTTTAAAAAAGGTACCTTTTCAAAATATACATAAAACTTTGCAGGTTGGTGGTGGCAATATTGTGGTATGGGGTTGCTATTCGGGCCAAGGAATGGATCTAATTCATGTAGAAAAAGATACTTTAACTGGAATTGGATACAAATTCTAAGTGACGTAATACAGCCATGCGTCGAGGAAGATATGCTCTGGCCTGGAAGATCCAACATGACACTGACCCAAACCACACCTCCACAGTTCCCACCAAATGGCTACAATCTAATGCAGTTATCATTTTGGAATGACCAGATCCATCACCAGATCTCAATCTCATAGAAAATCTATGCGTAATTGTAGACCGAAAAATGTGGACACGAAATTAGACAAGCAAGACAGTTTCTCAAAGAAGCAGTTAATTCAGAAAAAAATTCAAGAGATATCATCAACAATTTAATTGACTCCATGCCTCGACGTTGTGAAGCTATTTTCAAAAATAACACTGGTCTACAAATTTAATTAAAAAAATTCACTGCAGTGCGCTGGGTGCGCTGAATTCGAATCTGGCATAAAAATTGGACTATCATGTCTAGTTCATTTTTTATCGCAGTCAATTCTGACACTACAATTTCACAATTATTAATTTGACAGAAGCTCACATTCGTTCTAAATCTTCATAGCAGTAGCGTTTAAGCATGTCAGGGAGATCGTGTGTTACTGATTCAAGCTATTTTTGCTTTGTGTGTGGTGAATATTTGGTTGAAAAAAAAGGATATGCAATATAAGAATCATTAAAATATGCATATTATTTTGGTTTTGCTGTCAGAAACTTGGACAAATCGTGGACACCGACAATGTTTTGCAATAGATGCAAAACTGTTTTATACAAGTGATCAAATGGCAAGAAGATCTATTTCGATTTTTCAAGTAACCACCAAACCGATTGTTTTTTCTGCTTAACAAAAGATGCTGGATTCAATATGAAAAATCGAAAAAATACCAGTTCAACATCCACCAAATGCTCCATTACCATTCATTCCTAGTGCTACGAGCAGTGAGTCCGAAACATCTTTCACCAGCAGTGGTAGTTTGTATAAGGCTGATGATGAACGCCATTTAGTGACGCAAGCTGAGCTGAATGATCTAATTCGGGATTTACATTTAACGAAGCAAGACGTAGAATTACTAGCTTCACGCATGCAGCAGTGGAAGCATCTTGCAGTAGGGACAAAAGTTATAATCAATAGAGATAGAAGCTTGGAATTGGCTGCATATTTTGAAAAGAAAAACACTATTCTATACTGTACTGATGTTCATGGTTTATTTCCAAAAAAAATTAACCAGCCATATGACAAAACTGAATGGAGATTATTTATTGATGGCTCTAAGTACAGTTTAAAGGCTCTTCTTTTGCATAATGGGAATGAAAAACCATCCATACCAATTGCTCATGCCATTAATACAAAGGAAAATTAGGAATCAATGACTGAAACTTTGACATTACTCAAATACAATGATCATAAACGGAATATCTGTGGTGACCTTAAGCGTCTGCGGAAAATTTCCCGAAAACAATTTCCCAAATACAATTGCCCGAAAACAATTGCCCGAAAAACAATTCCCCGACAAAACAATTCCCCGAAAACAATTTCCCGATATTACAATTTCCCGAAAACAATTTCCCGAAAACAATTTCCCGAAATTACAATTTCCCGAAAACAATTTCCCGAAATTACAATTTCCCGAAATTTCGATTTCCCGAAAAAAATTTCCCGAAATTACAATTTCCCTATTTTTAGTTTACAACCCCATATATTCTTGATTTCCCCCATAAAAAAAAACTTGCTGCATACGATTTCATGAAAAAACAATTTCCCGAGTATACGACTTATCGAAAAAACAATTCCCCCACCCCGCACCCTTCCTCTTCCACCCTCCCTCGTCATCCGGACCTATTTATTGGAGTGTCATACGCTTATTTTTTCATTGTGACTTTGAACACTTCGGTATTCAGACTTCCCGACGGATAACGCTCACTCCATCACATCCTGCCCATGCAGTAGCTGCTACGAAATCGTTACCATCTTGCATAGCGAAGTTTTTTAGTTATTTGCGTTGTAATACTCAGTTACTATGCCACTCGAATTCCTGGATAGCGAAAAAGGTAAACCGAGGTTGCTTTTGAATGGTTTCTTGTACCATGACGACGGTCAGTCCGTTGATAGCGTTTATTGGCGTTGTATCCTTTATCGAGGAAAACATTGTACCGGTAGGGTCATAACAACGACACTATAAAAAAACAGGCTCTTCACAATCACAGTGCTGAAACGGCTTTCGTTGCTAAAGAAAAAATCGTTAATGAGCTGAAAGCTCTTGCCCGGACCACTACATCAAGTGGTCATGAGCTGATTGCTCGCGCTTCGGCCGGAATTTCTGATGGTATTGTTTCGGAAATGCATTCAACAAGCTCTTTGAAGAAATAGTAATTTCGGGAAATTGTAGTTTTGGGAAATTGGGTTCGGGAAATTGTATTTCGGGAAATTGTAATTTAGGGAAATTGTAATTTCGGGAAATTGTGTTCGGGAAATTGTAATTTCGTGAAATTGTCATTTCGGGAAATTGTGTTCGTGAAATTGTAATTTCGGGAAATTGTTTTCGGAAATTGTTTTCGGGAAATTGTTTTCGGGAAATTGTTTTCCGGAAATTTTCCGCAAATCGACCTTAAGGTGTGTGATTTAAATTTCTTTGTATATATGGTACTAGCAGTAACCCGATGCGCTTCGCTACACCTCTCGTAACGAAATAAAAAGCAGGGAATACGTTTTGTAGAAAACTATTTTTTTTTTGTATAGGAGGTGCCACGCCCATTAACCTGATCCCACCCATTTTTAGGCAACTACTCACATTAATAACTTATGAACTCAAACAAAGTTCCAAGGCTTTCACTATTACATATATATGACATTATATATTTACTTTGTATGGGAAGTACCAGGCCCACTGATCGGATTCCGCCCATTGTTTTTCAAGTACTAACGTTGATAACTTATGAACTCACACAAAGTCTCAAGACTTTATCTATTACAGTAATCTATATATATGGCATTTAAAATTTACTTTGTATGGTGGGTACAACGTCCATTGGTCCGATCACGCCCATTTTTTCCGGAACTCTTCGAATTATTTAAATATGTATATGTACATAGTTTCAGAACTCTTGCTGACGTAGTACTCCAGATATTATATGTTAAAATTAGATGTTAAAAATTCACTTTGTATGGTAGGTGCCACGCCCACTTGAAAAATCAAAAAATATAGCCTATTTTTCCTTCCGGATAGGTAGTTACCTACTGTAAAAATTTCAAGACGATCGGTCCAGTGGTGTAGTCTCCTATAAACCACAAATAAACAAACAAACATACACATCTCCTGTAAATTAATCTGTTTCACGTCATTGGTTTGTTGACTGGTATGCAAGGGGGTTTCACAAAATATTGTTGTTTCCTTTGTCTATGGGATAGTCACGCTACATGTCATCACTACGTCAGAACAGAGTGGCCAAAAAGAACTGAGTATTCACCAGGAAAACAAAACATTTAAAATAATCCATCAATTGATCCAAATGACGTTCTTCGTCTGCCGCTGCACATAAAATTGGGCCTTTTTAAGAACTTTTTCAAGGCTCTGGACAAAGATGGTGCAGCATTTAAATATTTGTTAGCGGTTTTTTCTAAAATTTCATATGCTAAAATCAAGAAAGGCATATTTGTTGGCCCTCAAATAGAAAGCTATGGAATGACAATGTTTATTGGAGAAAGAATATGCAGCCTGGAAATCTTTCAAGAGCATCGTGGACAGTTAGTTTGGAAACAATAAGAATGAAAACTACAGACAAATTGTTGCTGAATTATTGAAAAATTATTATCACGAATTGGGTGCACAAATGTCACTCAAAATGCATTTTCTTCATTCACATATAGATTTTTTTCCGCAAAACCTAGGTGCGGTGAGCAACGAACAAGGGGAGCGTGCTCACCAAGATTTAATGAAAATTGAAAGAAATTATCAAGGATTTTGGGACAAAAGCATGCTGGGAGACTATTGCTGAACTCTAATACGTGAAGCCGAACCAGCAAAATGCAAATAACGCTATTCACTTTTCAAAATTTATTGATTTTTAAATAAACTAATGATTTTTTATGTAAAAAACGAATAAAAACATTTTTTTTTGTATCTCGAAAACCTGACGTGATAGAGAAAAACCAATTACGGATTCGAATACAGCGCACCAAATTTCCCTAGAAAAGATATTTGGTTGCTCCAGTTCAAAACCTTGTTGGCTAGTGTAATCTAACCCATAAAAACAAAGTTTATTTTTATATACATATAACATTTATTTGTATTTACAGTTGATTATATATTTTAAGAGTTTAGGGACTATGTTCCTTTTCTACTTAGTAATTAAATTTTAGTTTTAATATTTACATTTCAAATTATTAATTGTGGAGGAAAAATTTAAAAAAAAACCTTTTTGAAGGAGGGGTATAAGATAAAATTTAGGATTGGATAAGGGGGTAAAATTACGATGAAAGTATTTCATTAATATGGGAATGTTGAGACAGTTCGCATCTTCTTATGAAATTTTCAGTCAATCTGCTTATTTTTTCATTGATTTGTTCGATGTTAGCAATTATATGCAAACGTCTGGTGGAGTAATGCCAGGGAAGTCGAAATATCATTTTTAACAGTTTGTTCTGAGCTATTTGTAGCTTACTGATATGACATTTTGCAGCAGTGGACCAAACTGGACAACAGTAGAACATGATGGGATGGAAGATAGCTTTTATTATTTGCTTTTTGTTATCAGTATTTAGATCAGAATTCCGGTTTATCAGTGGGTACATAAGCCGTGTAGTTTTGTTTATTTTGTCGAGCAGATAGTGTATATGTTCATTGAAGTTTAATTTGGTATCTAGAATAACTCCAAGATATTTAACTTTACTTTCCCAAGAAATATCATGGCTCATAAACCTGAGCGGTGACTGTGGAATAAAACATGCTTTCCTTTTCCTCGTAAAATATATGGCTTGCGTTTTTTCGGGGTTTACTAGGATGTTCCATTTGTTAAAGTACTTGTTTAACTCAACTAATGCACTTTGTAGATTTGAAACGATGCTAGTTGCGTGAAGATCGGAGCTTAATATTGAAGTATCATCTGCAAAGATTGAAGTGGTACAATTTGGGAAGGTTGGAATGTCTGATGTAAAAATATTATATAATATTGGTGACAGACATGAGCCTTGCGGACAACCTGCTGATATGTAGGTTTGTTGAGAACAAGTTTTACCCAAATATACCTGAAACGACCTGCCATGCAAAAAACTTTGTATAATTTTTATTATTTCCAAAGGAAAGTTACTTCCTTTTAATTTGAAAATGAGGCCATCGTGCCAGACTGAGTCAAAAGCAGCTTTTATGTCTAGCAGGACCATACCGGATGATTTTCCATTTCTAAAATTATTTTTGACCAAATTCCTGATTTTTTTCAAAGGTTGGCATGTATTGTGTTCACTTCTAAATCCAAATTGTTGTCTTGGAAGTATATTATTTGAATCAATAAATATAGATAATTTTTCTTTTATAATTTTTTCCAATATTTTGCTCACAGCAGAAAGCAGACTTATTGGTCTGTATGAAAGAGGTGAGTTAGATGGTTTATTTGGTTTTGGTATTGCTATTGTTTTGGATATTTTCCAGGAATTTGGGAAGTAACATTGTTTTAAACATCCATTAAAGATAGTGGTAAGATATGTTATAGCTTTTTTTGGTAGCTTTTTTAAGCATTTATTATTAATTTGATCCAGTCCTGGTGACTTTTTCGTCTTTAAATTTTTAATAATTTGCGCTATTTTCTCTTGCGTTACGAAGTAACAATTTTGAGGACTTGTTTCCGCTGATCGCACGAAGTCTGCTGTATTGTTCACTTCTAAAACAGTTTCTGTATCGCTAAGATGAGATGAAAGACAATGGTTCATTTTAAAATTGTGAGCTAAGATTTCACACTTATCTTGCTGGGTGTAATACGTTTCATTATTTTGTTTAAGTATCGGCATATTTTTAGATTTCTTTCTTAACATTTTAGAAATTTTCCAAAACGAAGAAGAAAATTTATCCAATGTTGACAGCATACTATTCCAGGACTTATTTTTAAAGTCATTTATTTCTTTTGTGATCTGGTTGTTCAGTCTCGCCATTTGTTGGTGGTCATAACTATCCCTATAACGTTTCCAATTCCGCCTGAATCTGTTCCTAATTTGTATCATCAATTTGATGTTATGAGGTAATGGATTTGACGATGGTGTAATTCTGCGTTTAGGCACACTGTTTTCTATTGCTATTTTAATGTATCCATTGAAAATATTTATCATGCTATCGATCTGAGTGCAATCATTTATTTCACTTACTTCACGTCCTCTTGGCAGATTTCTTTTAATGAACCTAGAAAATCGGGTCCAGTTAGCTTTATTAAAATCGTAGTATAGATCATCCAAAAAAACACAGCTTAAATCAATCTCACTACTAATAGGTAGGTGATCAGAGCTTAGATCATTTATCGCTATAACTGCAGACATGTTAATCGCTACATTTGTTAGAAAAAAGTCTAGAGTAGACCCTTGTTTATTTGGATCTGATGGTATGTACGTGTGTTCATGGGGAAAATTTATTTGGGTTTGATTTAATTGCAGTTTTCCATACAATATATTTCCCCAACAATTGTTTCTTATACAGCCCCAGTAGCTGTGCCTGCAGTTGAAATCGCCCCCTATAATATATTTATGATTTGATGCTGTTAATTTTCGAAGATCATTAGTAAAGGCTTGTGTTTTAGATTGGTCGTGTCCCGATGAACCCCCTGAAACAAAGTTTATATTAAAACTTTTTCTTTCCTTATGCATATGAGTTTTGAATCTCTACTGTGCGTGGCTGTGTGTGACTATCTTAAAATTAATCTTTGGCCACAACAAGTCTATGGACAAAGTTTCAGATCCATCGGATGAGAGGAAGTCGGTTTTATATCACTCCGTGACTGTGCGTGACTATGCGTGACTGCGCGTGACTATGTCGAAGTTGATCTTTCTTTACAGCAAGTATATCGACCAAGTTTCATTTCGGTCGGATGAGGGTAAATGACATTTAGATCACTCTGTGACAGTGCGTGACCATACGTGACTGTGCGTGACTAAGTCAAAGTTAATCTTTTTTCACAGCAAGTGTATGGACCAAGTTGAGATCGATCGGATGAGATGAAATGACATTCAGATCACCTCGTGACTGTGCGTGACCATGCGTGACTGCGCATGACTAAGTCAAAGTTAATCTTTTTTCACAGCAAGTGTATGGACCAAGTTTGAGATCGATCGAATGAGGGGAAATGATATTTAGATCACTCCGTGACTGTTAATCTGTAGTCACGACAAGACTATGGGCCAAGTTTCAGATCAATTGGATAAGGGGGAATGGGGTCCACCCATGGCAGACAGACAGAGAGTATGAGTTAGAAGTTTAAAAACGAATAAAAACATTTGTTTTGTATCTCGAAAACTTGACGTGATAGAGAAAAACCAATTACAGATTCGAATTCAGCTTACCGAATTACCCTAGGATAGATATTTGATTGCTCCAGTCCAAAACCTTGTTGGCTTGTGTAATCAACAAAATATTGAAAACAAAAATAGAGGGAAAGTTTTCAATTATTGATTGTATATTAAAGGTTTCCAATGTTTTGTCAACAGCATAAAAATGAATGCATTTAAGTTTTATTTTTTTTTTCTGAAGTTACGCTATTTTGTGTTAATATTTTTTTTTTTAATTTTACGATCCAAATTTTTGGTATTGACCGTTCAAGTTGTCAAAAATCAAGAATCATAAAACTAAAGATTACGCCATGTGCATTTTTTCCCGTTATATGGCGTAGTAGTTCCCTAGCAAGGGTTACCAAGTCTGTTTCGTGTGTGAAAATCATAATTTCTTGCGAAAAATTTATTTTTTATGTGATAGTTGGCAACCCTGTAAAAACGTAAACATGAAGTGCACAGTGGGCAAAGAGAAGCAAAGCAACAGTCAAATACAAGTCTACAGAATTGAACCACCTAAGAGAGGGTGGGCTAAGTAAGCCGTAAAATTCATTAATGGAAACGCTGAAATCGTGAAATGGCGAAAATTTTTTGTTTACAAGCGGATAATATTTGCAAAAATAGTTGTTAGAAGCAATTGAAGCAAATGAAGAAGTGAAAAAAATGAAGAGTGAAAACTCCGTGGCCTAACATAGAGATGGAGTTACAAGTGGCAATTTTTTTTTTTTTTATTCAGAAGGCCAACTGTTGGAAAAATTATGTCAAAATTTCACGACATTTCATTAATTAGAAAAAATTTTCCGTTATTAAAATGAAGCTGCTTCAAAGTTTGAGAAAAAATGGATTGCAAAGAGTTTCGTGTTTTGATTAAACATTGTTTTTAAGTGGGAAAAAGTACTGTCCAAGCCAAAAAATGAATTGATAAACATTATGGTGAATCTTCGCCATCATATTCAATGGTTAAAAGGTTGTATTCCGATTTTAAACTTGGTCGTACGAGCAGAAATGATGCAGATCGTCCTGGTCGTCCAAATGAGGCAGTTACCGAAGAAAACATAAGAAAAGTGCATCAGGTTGCATCGGATGATCGAAAGATGAAAGTGAATGAGATTGCGGGCATCATTAAGATATCAACAGAGCAAGTTCGGAATATATATTACATGATTATTTTATTATGAAAAAGATTTCTTCTCGATGGGTGCCGCTATTTTTAACAGTTGGACAAAAACTGAAACGTGTTCATGATTCAAAGTATGCTTTGGAGATGTTTGAAGTAAATTTAACTGAATGTTTACGTCTATTGATAACAATGGATGACACGTGGATTCATTACCATACACCGGTCCAATAAATAGTCTGCGGAGTGGTTACAAGCGTCTGAAAGCTGACCAAAGTGGCCAAAGACTCAAAAATCGGCTGGAAAAGTAATGGCCAGTGGTATAATATTTATTGATTACTTGGAGAAAGGAAAAACAACAACTGTCAAGTACTATGTTGAGTTATTGAACAGATGGGACGAAGAAATTAAGAAAAAAAACGACTAGACTTAAATAAGAAAAAAATCTTGTACCATCATGACAAGACACCGGTACCATCCATCTGCTTTGGCTTCAGAAAAATTGAAGTCTTTACATTACGAATTGCTTCCTCCGAATTTTATAGATCTGGACCCCAGCTTTTATTATTTGTTCCCAAACTTGAAAAAAGGATCGATGGAAGAAGTGCATTTCACGTAACGGAGATTACGTTGAAGAATAAAATTAATTAGAAGAAAGTTACTAAATGCTAAAATGGCTCAAAATATCAATAGACGAAAGATCAAATTTAATAAAATAACAACGTAGAATATGGAACCTTATTCTAAAGTAGAGAATATTTTTATTTAGTGAATCAAAATAAATAATTTAACAAATTTATAAAAATAAATTTTTTTTGCTATTATTTTTTGAGGAGAAAAATAACAAATTGTCCAGTTTGCGTGACGTCAGAGCGCCTACAACTCAGAAGATTTTAATATTGTCTGCGTGATGGCGTAATGATTAGTTTTATCATTATTGGGTCAAAAATATATTTTGTTAAAAGTTTCCATTGTATTGTAACCCACTGTAGCTTATAATCAATAAAAAAACTCCCACCTAACTTATATGGGTGCCATCGAGACAGCATCAATTGATATAGATTTTGGGTTATGTGATTGAAAGTCATAATTATATGATAATTATAATTCCATTTTTGTCACTTTTACGACAAGAAATGACAGAAGTCGCAAATTTCAATGGCAATTATAATGACAACATGGACTCAAAAAGATGTAGCCTAAGTCATAATTATATTAAGATTTTGTAAATCCGTACGTTTTAAAGCAATCGTTGTTTTCTCTTTTTATTTCTGTCTACAACCATTAATTTTTGTTATTATTTATAAGTTTATTTGGCTTAAGTCTAGTTTAGGGGCAACTCCCCGATCGGTTCCAAATTCTCATCACTTATAAAACATTTTATTGCGGTTCTAGGGAAATATTTTTTTTTCGTCGGTCGAGCCTATTTTCCGAGTTATGGGCCTCCAAAGTATTGACATGGACTTGTATATAACTCTGCTATTTACTATCGGATTTCACCAATATATATATCATTTGAAAGCTTATTTCAGTACCTTTCATTTGGTATTTTTAAATTTGAAATCCATTAACCCATTATGAACCTATTTAAAATTTTGTATTTTTCCAATAGAGTTTTTTCTTAAAAACGGGATTATCTCGTAAACAGACATATTTCATGTATAGTTTTACGTTAACTGAATAAAAGCTGGGTTCAGTACCTTCATTTTCATGTATTTTTCGACCTCTTAACCCTTTCAGGACCGGGTATACTATCATTTTTTATGGGAATTAACCAATTAGAAATATATTTGCAGAATATGAAATTTTTTTGTAAAAAATCGCGCGATTTACTTTAGTGTTTCCGGGAAAAGACACTTTTTTATTCTTGTGACGTACGCTGGAAAACTTTATTCAGCGAAGCCACCTGCCGCGTCCTACTGGAGGAGAAAACCCTTAAGCGCGGCCGCAGGCCGCCACGCAGAAAAACTTTAGTATGCGAAGCCAGATTTCAATACTTAATTATAAAAATAAGAAAACTATTGATTTTCCCTTTTACGAAATGTTTACTTTTTACTTTTTAATAAGAGATCACTCAAAAAACATATATACATATGTATGTATACGCAACAAACATAAAAAATTCTACTTTCTCGTTTTACGAAAAATAAAGGAACAAAAAACAAATAATATTTTCCAAAAACTAAAAAGTGTACATAAAATTCCTAATATATCCGGTCCTGAAAGGGTTAAGAGGTCGAAAAATATATCAAAATGAAGCTACTGGACCCAGCTTTTATTCAGTTAACGTAAAACCACACATGATATATGTCTGTTTACGAGATAATCCCGTTTTTAAGAAAAAACTCTATTGGAAAAATACAAAATTTGAAATAGGTTCATAATGGGTTAATGGATTTCAAATTTAAAAATACCAAATGAAAGGTACTGAAATAAGCTTTCAAATGATATATATATTCGTGAAATCCGATAGTAAATAACAGAGTTATATGCAAGTCCATGTCAAAACTTTGGAGGTCCATAACTCGGAAAATAGGCTCGACCGACGAAAAAAAATATATTCCTGGAATCACCGCAAAAGCCCCTACCCCAAAAAAAAAAAATAAAAAAATCGGAGAGTTGCCCCTAAAGTAGACTTGTTCCTAAACAAAATTTTTAAATTTCCTTTACAAAGAAGGAAGGCTTCCAAAGAGGAAACACACACACACTCTGTCTCATTTATATTTATGATTTTGTATTACTTTTAATTAAAATGTACTCTCACTAAACACGATATTATTATAAGAATATATTTTTTTTATAATTTTTTAAACACTTGCGACGTATTGAAACCCGAAACTTAACTAAAAGGAGGTAACAAAAAGATGAACTTGAAAGAGCAAACAATTATTTCTTTTCTTTATTCACCGAACTACCGTTACTTATTATAAATTATTATATTTTACCAATTTTAAGACGTTTTATGAAACTTTTTAACACGATTTTAATATTCACCTATAAATTGTTAATGACTATTGATAATATTAACAAATTGTGTGTGTTTTTATTATTAGATATTTAATTTTTTAAATAATGTAATTTAATGCCTTTGTTTTGATCACGAAAATAAACTAAAAGTAAATGTTGAAGAGATGCCATATTTTTGGAAAAATGCATATACCACTGTAATTTTATATCAATTAGCTTTTGTATACAACTACATAGACTCAATAAACACATTTTTTTGACAATAGATGTCAATTTAATGTGCGATATGTCAACCCGTTTCTCTTTCTCTATATCCGGTCAGCCATAAAACCTGTAAGTGCTGTTCGTATATTTTTCAATATTAAATCAAAAAAATCGGGTGAATTCCTAAAAAAATCCATAATAAAATGATACAAATCAAAAAACCACATACATTATTGTATGATTATGGATTGTTATTTTGAGAAAAATACATGAAGTTTCGAGAGAAAAGTCTTAAAGAAAAAGTTTGATATTTATTGACAACTTAAAGATTATCACAGTTGTAGGAGTTGTATTAAAACAAAAACAGTAGTGCTTATTAACTGATTTGAAAATTCACTTGATTTATTTGTGTATTTTTGTTGAATTGTAATTTTAAAGTGAAAAATAATATATTTTTGTTTGTTTTCTTCTATGTGATGTCCCCCCTGCTTGGTTGTTTTATATCTACATAAACATTTACCTATTCATGTTTTGTGAAATGTAATATTGCTGCCACATCGGCCACTTCCACGTATTAATTTGATATAACCAACAGCCATCAAGATGAGGAAGATTATGAAACCGAATAAAATAGTAATTGTCCTTAGTGGACGTTACGCCGGACGCAAGGCTATTGTTGTCAAGACCGTTGATGATGGCACTCCAGACAAGCCATTCGGTCATGCTTTGGTTGCTGGTATCGACAGATACCCCCGCAAGGTAACAAAGTCCATGGGCAAGACAAAGTTGAAGAAGAAGTCTAAGATCAAGCCTTTCTTGAAGGTATTGAATTATAACCATTTAATGCCAACCCGTTATACCGCCAGCGAAATATCTTTCGATAAGTTATCGTCTAAGGATCTTAAAGATCCAGTCAAGAGGAAAACACATCGTTTCCAAACGCGCGTCAAATTCGAGTCATCCTACAAAGAAGGCAAAAACAAGTGGTTCTTCCAAAAATTGCGCTTCTAAGCAGTTTTTTCCCCCAAAATGGAATTCTGATGGACTCGTGCTATGCGAGTTATTCTTTAGTTTTTAATTAACTCTGATATAAAACAACAACAACAACATCTATAATAAAAGATAACATAATTTTATATGAATTTCTTTTCTGCTGTGTGGAGCTCTGTATAGAGACTGACTTTTTTTAATTGGAAAAATAGTTACAATAAAAAGTAAAAAAAGCAATGCAAAATATTTTAAAATTAATTATGCTATAGTGTAAAAGTGATGAACAGAGAGGAAGTGACTTTGTTTACAACAAATCATTGTTTACCCGTACTAATGTTAGTGCACATTGTTTACTTGCACATAAAAATTAATAGTGTTTATTTTACGGCAAACGATTCTATTTTAATTTTGTGGTTTTTCGTGAAAAATGCACCAGTGTGACATTACAATAAAAACTGAGGGGACACATATTTTTTTTTTCTATTTACAAAAAATAGTCAACAAAAACAGCTGTTTTATAAGTGTGGATCAGTTTGTGATTTTTTCTTTTCTGACCATATGCTGTGGTGAACAATAAAAGTATATAATGAAATATTTTGTAAGAAAATTATATTTAGTAGAGATCGACTATATGTTATCCTATACCATGCGTTTCGAGAGGATTTGGGATCGAACTTTGCTGAAGCAATAACTGGTTAATGCAAATAAGACCTTGAGCCTAATCACTTATTGAATTTATTTAAAAATTGAAAGGTCAAAATAAAAACATATTGAGCAAATAAGTATAAATAAAATTTTAGTGGTATTTGAGGATAAAAATAGACCTGTCATGTCCATATTTAGTAAGGTCACTTATTTGTCATAAAATACAAAAGAGATATTTGTAATCGATTCAAGTGAAGATGGGGACTATGACTAAAAATGGATTTATTTTAGGACTTTTGATTAGTGGGTATAATACACGCGCAAACAAGTTTTATCGATATATGATGGTCTGAATCTTACTACAATTTTAGTCGGTCTGATAGGTGTTTATATGCGGGTTATGTCTGAACATTCACCAATTTAGCGCTCGCACATACTATGACCGATAAATGCTTGCATACAAAATATATTAATATTTTCGATCGTCGCATTCGATATCGAGTAAAATCAATCGAAATTCCATATTCTGGTTTATTATTTAAAGACGGACAATCTTCAGACCTCGTTATACTATTAGGTATGAACCATAACTCGTTAGCTGTGACAGAGTAAAATTACTCCTAGCATTTTATTTTGGAAAATAAAATAATTTCGATAACGAATGCGACGATTCGACCCCTGTATTTTGTTTACATGGACAGACGGACGGATGTCGCTAAATTGATTCTTAATCGATCGGTATAATAAAAGGTGGATCTATCTCAATTATTTTTGGTAGTTACAAACGTGGTGTAGGGTAAAAAAAACTAGTTTACCTGAAAGCAAAGCTATAAATTAAGTAATTGTAATTTGATTTTTTTTTATCAAATATAAATTACTAAATCTGTTTAAATTTTAAATACATTTAACTAATGAAAATATTCCTATTATCGGTCCCCAAATGTTAACTAGCTTACAATAATGCTTTCTAAACTATAAAAGTTTGGTAAAGAATCGTTAGTGAAATCAAAATTCAATATGAAATTCTAAAAAAAAAAATTAAAGAAGACAATCACTAGATCCCGTTTCATTTTAATTCTCAATCAGTGGGCAAGTCGTTGCATTCGTTATCGAGCAAAATCAATCGAAATTCCATATTTTGGTTTATTATTTAAAGAAGACGGACGGACAATCGTAAGACCTCATTTCACTTTTGCTTTTAACTATGGACCATAAAGTAAAATTAGTCTTATTTTATTTTGGAAAATAAACAAATTTCGACGGTTCGACCCCAGGTATCAACATTCTTTATCCGCGATAAAGTAAAATATTTCTGGGTATTTCATTTTTTGCAATTAACGTTTAGTAAATCTGTTTTTTTCTTTTTTTATTTCTGTCTACAACCAATAATTTTTTTCATAATTTATAAGTCAAATAAATAATTTTTAAACTATTACTTACATACATTTAGATATTCGGGATCATTGTTCCTAAAAGTATTTTCTGTAATAGGTGGTACCTATAAAAATTTTCTTTTAAAATTCAAGGCTTCACAAGTCAACACACACACTATTTATCACTTCTTTTTATAATTTTGCATTACTTTTAGTTAAAATGTATTCTCACAAAGCACAGCATTATTAGATAATTATTTTTCTTTCTGTAATTTTGCATAATAACTTATTTAATGCAATTTCTATAAACCCTTGCGTCACTTTGAAACACGAAACTTAACTAAAAGGAGGTAAAAAAACAAGTTTGAAAACGCAAGCAATAATTTGCTTTATTCGCTAAATACCGTTAGGTTAAATTAAAAAACGATAACTAGCTTACAGCAAATAATATCGATTCCTAAACTATAAAGTCATCGCCACATTCTATATCGAATTAAATGAATTGAAATTCAATATTGAACAGTAAATAATGAGAATCGTCACATCTCATTTCACTTTAATTCTGAATCAGGGGCACAGTTTACTAAACTGTGATCAGAGGCATTAATTCTATATACATACACGATATAGTAAAATTATTCATTGAATTGTATTTTAGTAAGTGAAAAAGAATTTCGATGACGATTAGACAGACTCCAGATGTTTTGTTGCAAACCACAACAGCTGAAGATTGTGTTTTCAGCAGGGACCATAAAAGTTGGATGCCTCACTTCATTAATAATTTACTCTTCAACGAATAAACATCGTTTTCGTCGCGTCAATCCTCCGGGTAAAGGGAAAAACGTTGCGGTTTTTGTTTTGTGAGCCTCGTGTGCTGCTTGGCATGAAGTTCATGCTTTCTGCAGTAATTTACGTTTCATCGAATAAATGTCGTTTTCGTCGTTTCTTTTATTTCCGGGTGAGGGATAACACGTTTCGGTGGTTGTTTTTTGATCCGCGTGGTTGCTGATCAGCATAAATTCAGGTTAAATACCGAAATGCATGCTTTCTGGTTACGTCCGTCCGTCTGTGTGTCCATGTAAACCTTGTAATCAAACTACAGGTCGCAAATATAAATATATTTTAATGAAATTTGGCATATGAGCTTTTATCGGCCATAGGATGACTGCTATTGAAATTGGTGAAATTCGGTCCATGTTGAAACCTAGTCCCCATACAAATGGCCCTTACGAAATAGACATAAATTGCCATAAGATCCAAATTACCATGTAGATCTCAGTCAAATTGGGTTTGTATGTGTTGATTTATCCATTATTCATTAGTCCAAAAATAATCCCTTCACCATTCTTAGTGATAGGCTCCATATAGAGCTGCTTCCTGATCTTAGCTTAAATCAATCAAAAAAAAATATATCACACAGATTGGTCAGGATCGGTCCATTTGTCGACCTAGTCCCCATATAAATAAAGCGCCTGATATGAACTTTTTTAAAATAAAAATTATAACAATGCCACTCAAATTTGGTTTATGCTTATTTTCTATATCCAATTAGTTGAGCATAAGAGATAGGGTCTCTTAACGCAGGATATCGTATAGTCGGTCTAGACCGACTATAATTGTCTTACTTGTTTTTAATTGGCATTAATATTAAATGCTAACATTTTTAAACTCTTTCTTTTAACTCATACTCTCTGTCTCTCTGTCGTGGGGCAACCCCATTCTCCCTTATCCAATTGGTCTGAAACTTGGCCCATAGTCTTGTTGTGACTACAGATTAATTTTGGGGTAGTCACTGGGTGATCTTAATGTCATTTCTCCTCATCTGATCGATCTGACACTTAGTCCATACACTTGCTGTTAAAAAAGATTAACTTTGACTTAGTCACGCACAGTCACGCATGGTCAATCACAGTCACGGAGAGATTTAAAACGGAGGGGGGCATGCTAAAAAAAAATTCGGGACACGCTAATGTACAACATATCTTAAGAAAAACAACAAACACACTAAAAAATTTTATTTTTTCAAAGTTTCATCCATAACTCGTGACCCCTTTGACCGATTTTAACGATTTTAAATAGCAACTCCTTTGGGATGTTAATAAACGTTAATTAATGTTAATTTTGTACAAAAACGAACGGTTTAGCTTAGATATTGCCGGCGTAATCGTGATTTGCACAGACAGACGGACAGACGGTCATCGCTAACTCAACTTCCCTTATAATTATCAAGAAAATATATGGTTTTGGAGTCTCCGGAATTTATTTCTGCCACTGAGGTGTGGAGGGTATAAGAAATTATAATCAAAGCAACATTTCACCCAGTTATGTTTTACTGTGCTTCCGTTGGGTCCACGCCCGCAAATTTCATATCTCTAAACTACAGATAGCTCAAAATTTACTCAAAATTATATTAAAATTATAATTAAATTAAGGACAAATTTAGAAGACTTATATTTGAACGGCAGATGCCAATCCTCCACCACCATGAGTAACAATCTTGTCGCGATGCGGTGGCTTAAGTGCACTGCGGCTCCTTACTTGATGCTAGTAATGGAAGAGGTTTTACTGTATCAGTACCACTTCCTAAACCTGTGTCAAGTTCGGAACCTTGAAGGTGCACGACTAAAGGTTACTCACCCCTAATCCAGAGTGTCACGCGACCCGTGCTTATCGGATGGTTTGCAGTCAGGGGTAACCGACTGTATTTTAACGGAGCCTCACTGATACCTGGGCACCTCAGTGAGTAGGTAGAGGCAGTGAGCCGCCCTTGCTGCGTTACTGCGGGCTATGACGCGGTCGACATTATTTTTCCCCTGCACTCGTGGGAACCAAAATGAATTCTTGTAAAACAAACAAAAACAAAAATCGAGGCTCTGCCTCACAGTCCGCTGCTAGTTCATCTAGCAGTTGTCCGAAGGCTAAGACCCAGGAGTCTGGCCATTTAGAAAACGCTGCGACCTCTGGTCAAAGCTCTAGCGGGTTGGGGTCCGTTGTCAGTCCGACTACAATCTCCATCACTGGCAGCAAACCCATGAAGGCTATGGACAAATCCGGTCATCTTGGGAATGCAGCTAAGGAGGGGTCCAAGTCTGGTAAGACTGGGGTCAATCACGTCCGTCCGTCAAAGGCGAAATATAATCAGAGGAGACTATGCCTTAAGATTATCGATAGGCTAGGCAAACTCGACCAAGCGAAGCTGTCTGATAGACAGAGAGAGTCGCTCACATGGGCTAAGAAGGTCACTGAAGAACAGGACCTCTCAGCTAAGACTAGTGTACCTGATAAACAGGTTGCTAGTACCTCGAAGGCGGGTAAAAGGCTGCGCTCGCCAGATGAGAAACCATTACCTAAACGTACTAAAGTGGCCGGCAACGCTGTGCCGAAGTCGTTTAGTCAGGTTGTCAAAGACAACCTTGTAATGGCTATCATTAACAGGGGAGATGAAGATGGCACTATCCCCAAGGACAAGTGGAGTTATGTGGAGGCTAAATTAGCCGAAGTATTCTTCACTGTCCTTGAGGATATGCCAGGTCCACCTCCAACCTGCCGCGACGCAGGCTCGCACCAAGGCCGTGTTAAGCTGGTGGCTTTTGCTGACCAACGCTCATTATCCCTTTACAGGGCTGCCGTCAGCAAACTAGGAGAGCTTTGGCCGGGAGCAAAACTGGATGTTGTGCACAAGCATGACATCCCGTCCCGACCCAGAGCGCATGCTTGGCTTCCGGCAACTCCTGGGGATGCGGAATCCGTGCTAAAGATGCTGAAGGTCTGCAATCCTGATCTTCCAACGCACAATTGGAAGATTGGTAGATTTGGTGATACAGAGGGTTCACGTCGGCAGGTAACACTGTTACTTAATGCCGAATCCCTCCCGCGTTTAACCGAGACAAACAGCATCATTTCCTAAGGATTTGGGCAGATTATGATCAAGGTCTATAAAAGCGATCAGGGACCAATCCCAGAGATCGTCAAACCAGTAGAGAAGTCTGCTGGGGAGGGGACCTCTGGTGAAGCTCATGCTGAGGTGGGTTCCCACACAGCTATGGAGGAAGATGGGTACTTAACATCTGATTCTGAGCTGTTAGGGGATGCTACTGGCTTATTATACGAAGACCTCCTTGAAAGCACGGAGGACGAAGCCGAAATCACGGTGGTGAAGATGGATGTGCAGGCAGTTGCAAATGATGCGGCTCCTACAGATAAATCTTCACCACTGTAAAGCAGCAACGGCTGCATTGCTGGTTCGCCTGACGACAGGCGGAGTAGACATAGTCTTCATCCAAGAGCCCTGGGTTTGTGGTTTCAGGGTTTGCGGATTGAAGACTCCTAATTATAAGCTGCTCGTCGCTAAGGATGAAGGTACACCAAGGACCTGCATTTTGTCGAGGAACAGTTTAAATATTTTCTTGTTATCTAATTTCAGTGACAGAGATGTAACAGCGGCTAGCCTGGAGTTAGATGGTAAAACAATCTGGCTCGCCTCCGCCTATTTTTGCGATCCTGGGCCTATTCCCCCGGATAGCGTGGCAAATCTGATCCGGAAGGTCGAAGGGACTGCACACCAACTGGTGCTGTGCTGTGACGTCAATGCGCATCATCCGATCTGGGGAAGTACGGACATAAACGAAAGAGGTGAGTTGCTTTTTGAGTTTTTACTTAGTACTAACCTGTATATATGTAACAAGGGAAATGAACCGACCTTTGTGACTAGTATTAGAAGGGAGGTTCTTGACGCTACCTTTGTATCAGATACACTATTTGATAAAATTGATGGTTGGAGGGTGTTGGATGAATTCTTACTTAGAGAAAAGGACCCAACGGAGAGTGTCCCCAGGAATCTGAAGAGGACAGATTGGGTTAAGTATAGGAAAACCTTTGCTGGGTTATTGGAAACAACACCCTTAACCGAACCGCGCAATTCTGCGGACATTGATTGTCTTGTAGATCATATTACGACGGTTTTTAACAAGTCTTTAGATTCTTCTTGCCCAGTGGCAAGGCCTAAGGGCAAGAAGAAACCACCATGGTGGTCTAGCGAGCTGCAGCAGGGTAGAGACTCCTGCAGAAAACTCTTTAACAAGGCAAAGTCTTCAAGAGCGGACGAGGATTGGTCGGCGTACAAGCTGCAGCTTAGGACCTATAAGAAGAAGATTAAAACGGCAAAATGCGATTCTTGGAATAAATTCTGTGATAACATAGAGGACGTTTCCGAGGCATCCAGGCTGCGAAAGGTTCTGGCTTCTACCCCTCACACATTAGGCTATTTGAAGGATCCAGTGGGGGTGTGGACCACCTCCAGTGGAGAATCACTTAGCTTGCTACTGGACACCCATTTTCCGGGCAATTCTCATACGTCACTACAGGCGTTGAAGTACTCTGACGCTAGCACGGCGGACATTGCTTCGGAGATAGTTAATGTACCAACATTGATCTGGGCGATTAAAAGCTTCAAACCTTACAAATCTCCGGGACCTGACGGTATCATTCCAGCTGAATTGCAGCATGTGTCGGACTACATTTCCCCTTGGCTATGCAGTCTTTTCACTTGCTGCATAAACACAGCGTATATTCCTTTGAAATGGAGGGAGACAAGAGTGGTGTTCATTCCAAAAGCTGGAAAGAGCTCACACACTGTCCCAAAGGATTTCAGACCAATAAGCCTATCATCGTTCCTATTGAAGACAATGGAGCGTATGATAGACTCTTATTTACGTAGAATTATTGACCCTAAACTGCTATCAACGAGGCAACATGCCTACAGCAAGGGAAGGTCAACTGAAACAGCTCTACACGAGCTTGTAGGTACCATCGAGAAATCGCTCTCGGCAGGAGAATACACTATGACAGCCTTTTTGGATATAGAAGGGGCTTTTAACAACATCACACCGGACTCGATAATAGCGGCACTATCTAGTCTAGGAGTGAATTCTGTGATCATCTCATTGATTGGAAATCTGCTTGTTAACAGGCGGTTAACTTCTAAACTGGGAACGTCGGAAATATCCCGATTTGTGAACACTTCTCTGGAACTTGGCGCTAAACCCAGTGCTAGTATCGTTGGAGGAGCAAGGCTGCAACGTAGTCGCATATGCTGACGACGTGGCCATGGCCGTAAATGGGAAGTTTCTATCTACAATTAGAGATATCCTGCAACGGGCTCTCACAGAGCTATCTATCTGGGCAAGGGGTTGCGGTCTGGGGGTTAATCCGACCAAAACAGAACTTGTTCTTTTCACTAGGAAGTATAAGATCCCTACCTTCGATCCCATTTCTCTCAACGGCACTGAAGTCGTCTTCTCTGATGGAGCCAAGTATCTTGGCGTATTCCTGGACAGGAAGCTGAACTTCAGACGGAATTTGGAGGAGCGGGTGAAGAAGGCGACTATAGCTTTATACTCCTGTAAGAAGGCCATTGGTAAGCGATGGGGCTTTAGTCCGAAAATTGCTCACTGGATCTATACAGCGGTGGTCCGTCCAATACTCCTGTACGGAGTCATCGTCTGGTGGCCTGCTTTGGAGAAGGCCACCAACAACAACCTTCTCGCAAGGGTACAGAGAATGGCTTCCATGTGCATCACTGGAGCCCTTCGTACTACACCTTCGGATGCCTTGAACATCCTATTACACCTAATAACACTGGACATATTAGGGAAGCAGTCGGCGGCCTCATCGGCCATTCGATTAAGAAGCACACTACAATGGCGGGGCTACAATTGTGTCCACGGGGTGATCCTGAATGACAGGAACTTGCCATTGAACGTGGATTACACTACTCCAAGGAGCGTTTTTGAACGTCACTACTGTACACTAATACCGACCAGGGAATCTTGGTCTGGGAGGACACCAGGCAGTAGGCGTTCCGTAAATTTCTATACTGACGGATCGAAATTGTGCGGTCAGGTTGGTTTTGGAGTCCATTCAGGGGAGCTTGGACTAAATCTGGCTCGAAGGTTACCAGACCACTGCAGTGTATATCAGGCAGAGGTACTGACAATAAAGGAGGTTGCTGACTGATTGGGTCGGAATATTCTGTCTACGACCGCAGTCAACATCTATTCTGATAGTCAAGCCGCGGTAAAATCCATGCGATCAATGTTCCTGAAAACGAGAACCGCCCTTAGCTGCCGCACGTCCTTAAATGAGATGGCCAAGCAGTTCGACATCAGACTCATATGGGTCCCAGGGCACAGGAACATACCGGGAAACTGCAAAGCGGATGAGCTGACAAGACAGGGTACTACCTTACAGGTTCCAGCGGATTTGGAATGTGTTGGTACACCCCTGGAATCGTGCAAGCTTGAACTTCGGCTTCGCACCGCTGGCATAACGAATAACAGATGGGCTAATGGATTAACGTGTAGGATCACAAGACAAATCTGGCCTGCTCTGAATCGAAAGCGTACAAATGCGCTATTATCACTCTCTCGTGGGGAGATCTCAACGGTAGTTGCTGTTGTTACTGGGCACTGCCTTATAGGGAGACACGCTGAGCGCCTTAAGGTCTCGTCAAATGATTTCTGTCGTAGCTGCTTGGATGTGGAGGAGGTAGAGAGCGTAGAACACTTCCTCTGCCACTGCCCGGCGCTATCCAGAACAAGATTACGGACATTGGGATCGCCGTTTCTTCACGATCTCTCTGACCTCTCAAACGTGGAAATTTCACATCTTAGGGGCTTCATTAGAAGCTCGAACTGGTTCTTCGGTGGGGACTGAGGGGAACACCCATTCGTCCCGTGGTATCACAACGGACCCCAGAGTCTAAGTGTGCTGGTCCTTGGATCAGCAGCCACTTCCAACCTAACCTAACCTAACCTATGCCAATCCTCCCGATACATACACGTTAATGAACTCATCATAATTTTATTTGTTGAACATATATTGACATCCATACTGCTTTTTTCCATCCTTTTGTATGATACAAATTTAAAAAACATTGTACATATTGTACAGATATTATTATCCAAATTTTACCACAAAACCGAAAAGGAACAATTTCCTAAACTCTTTACCTATTTAGTCAAATATAAATGGTATTTTTATAATAAAGAAATTGAATTGAAAACAAGATTTTTTCCATTGCTACAAATAATTTAATTATTTACTTGACTATCTTAACAAATTTCGATTATAATAATTAATTATATCTTTATGGTATTGTTTCTTTTTTTGGAAAATAGAAATATAATTTAAAAAAAAAGTATAAATTAGAATAAATATAAAATTACAGTGCATAAATAGTCAAATAAGAGAATTGCATAAAAATTTAAACAAATATTACAATAATTTTGATTTTTCGAAAAAAAAAATCACTGAGAATCGTGAATTATACAGAAATAATGAAAAACATTTTAGAAAAAAGTCAAGTAAATATTAAATATATTACTAGAACTTTAATTGAAAATTCTTTAAAAGAGTGAGAGTATTTATAAAGCACAATTTTAATTATAAGAATATGAAATAAAATAAATTACGACTGGAAACTCATTATTTTAAAATAAATAAATAAATAAGAAAAGTAAAACTAGAAAGAAACTCTAGAATATAGAGAAATGAAAACATTGTGAAATAGCGCAGCAGAAGGCCTTAAATATTAGAAAACAAGAATCTGTAAAGAAGAAAAAGAAAAAAGTGACGGTTTAAAAATAGTTTAATTATTGAAACGACAATATTGGTAATAACAAAATTGCTTATGTAGAAAATTACCTGTTGTGTACAAAACCGTATCCTTTGATGGCATAGCAAGCAAGTCTTTGATTAGTCACAGCTGTTGGTTGGAATTTGAATTTTGTTTGTACGGGGATTATCTTTTTATTAGTTTCCAATCATAGAGAATATTATGTATATTAACATTTAGGCAGGAACATAACAAATATATAACTTTACTTCACATTTAACTTAAACGGTCTCAGGAGGGATTTTTATCTGCTTGTTTTATTTGTGTTAGAAATTTTGTTTGGATCTGTTTTTTTTATTTTACTTAGGTTCGGTTAGACTTAGAAGTAATCTTTCTATCAGTTAGCCTAACTATTCACATAACCTTCAGTTAGAAATTGTCATTGAAAATAAATAAAAGTAAACTCACTTTCGGTTAGTATTAATTATTTTGAATTGTTTTTTTTTTTTTTTTTTAAGAGTCAAAATTAATAAATATATATAAATAGTAAACAACGAAACGCAAAAGAACAAAGCGATTTTTTTAAATAAATTTTTACAGACTGACAGTTAAAAATTTAACCGAAAGTTTTTTTTTTGGATTAAACTAAAAATTTTGTCTATAATAACAAGTTAGTGCTAACTATTCCATTAAGTTATTGATTTTGTTCTAGCTCTCAGGTTAATCGTTAGCGGCCCTTTCTTTACGTTTATCTTTAATTAATTCTATTTGACGATAGAATTATTCGGTTTATCATTTTTCGATATCAATAGTATAAGGCCTGTCTTGTTTATAATTTTTTCCAAAACATTCAACATAAAACACATACAATCATTGAAAGCATTCCATATTTATCAATTTTTGTTATTTTGACAAAACACCACATAATTTTTAAGGGGAATACAATAAGCCGGGTTTTTGGAGTTTTGGGGGGAAGGAAAAGAGAGATTTATACATTAGGTTTACGTTTAGTATAAATTTCAAATTCGAATAATTTTTGTTTTCAAAAATTCGAAAACCCAATAAAGTGTTTTAAATAGCCAAATGATACTAAACAAAATGTTTCAGTTACATACGTGGAAAAGAATACCAAACTACTTGGAAGCCAACAGATGAAATCGGCCATATATATTTTTTTAAGAACCTTAAAAATCTGAAAATTTTGATTATTTGTGTTAGAGCTAAACTATATTAGTTATTAGTTCCAAAAATATGTAAAAATAAATGCAGTGTTACTGGAATTATGTGTTAATAGGAGCCATTATACTTGTAAAGCTAGCAAACATATTCAACTTAAAAAATATCCAATAAAATTAAAGTTTCTTGATATACAATTTTGTTTCGGTAAATAAATGGTTTAAAATAAAGATAATTAAATAATAATATAAAATAAAAGAATACTGTATAATTATTCGCTGATTGACAATAATAAAGTTACTAATTTTGAATAAAATTTAACAGAAACAATAGTTTACACATATAATAAAAGGTAGGGGAAATTAACAAACTACAAGCAAAAAAATTATATAAATTGATAGAAATCTACTAACAAAATTCTACTAAGACTTAAAAAAATAAACAAAAATTTTAAATAAATTAAAACGTTTGGAGAAGTTTTTAAAACACACGATAAGAAAATGAAAACATTACCACTTAACACGTTTGGTTGTGAGAATATTCAAAATACTATTAATAACGTCGGTACTCGAGTTAGTGCCACCCAAGTCTAAAAAAGAGATAAAAGCACATTATTGTGGTAAAATTTATCTTTAAAAAAAAAATTTTAGATTTTCATATTTCTAAAACTTACCTGGAGTTCTAATGCCTCTATCGACAATAGTTTCATAAGTGGCTTCGCGAATAACACGAGCATGATCCTTGTGTCCTAAATGATGTAACATGTCAGCGCTTGCATGGATCATGGCCACAGGATTGGCGATATTTTTACCAGCAATAGAGGTACCAGTATTTCGAGTACCCGGCTCAAAGATGGCATACTAAATACATTTAATGATAAACATGCATAATATTGTATAAACAGTTATAACATTATTGTAAAGCAAATTAAATAATACAAACATGATCACCGTAGTTACGACCAGACAAAAGACCAGCCCCGCCCATTAAACCGCAAATGACATTCGAGACAATAGTACCATATAAATTGGTCATGTTCATGACATCAAACTGAAAAGGTACTGTTTCAATAAAACTGCCATCAAATATTGTAGATAAAGTTATCTTACCTGATGAGGATTTGATACCAATTGCATGCAAGTGTTGTCAATAATCATATTATCATGCTTCAATTCTGGATAATCCTTGTGCACACGTTTGGCTACTTCCAAAAACAAACCGTCCGACAATTTCATAATGTTAGCCTTATGGATGGTGGTCACCTTCTTGCGACCATTTTCCCGGGCATATTGAAAAGCATAGCGGGCTACACGCTCAGCATTTTCAATTGTGACAACTTTCATGCTCTCGACAATACCGGGTACCGACTCATGTTCCAACATGGCATATTCACCATCGGTGTTCTGACGAATCAACACTATATCTATATCATGATGGCGAGCTGGAATGCCGGGAAAAGATTTGCAGTGCACAACATTGACATACAAATCCAATTCGTTACGTATGGCAACATTACGGGATAGTTCAGTAATGTCGCTCGAATTTGTCTCGATATTACCCTTAATGGCAACACCGTTACGTTTGATTGATGTAATGGCATAATCTAAATCATCATTGCCTTTGGTGCTAGGATCAATGTCGATGACTTCAAAATCAATGGGTGCTCCGCAATAGGAAAAGATATCACGTATGTATTTCATTAATTCGGGTCCAATACCACCACCTGGTAACATGGTAACAGCATGACGGCCACCATACTGAGCTGAAGGAATGTCAGTTTGCTAAACCGACAAAAAAAAAAACAAATCAGTATTTATAACCTAATTCCATTCTGTAATTCATTGTTTTTTATTTACGGTCATTTTCTTTTGCAAAGCTGATTTAGTATGAGCAACACTTTCCGACTTTTCCTTTGTCACCAAGAGGGGATAACTCTGTAAATTACAAATGATATTAAATTTTAATAAAGACGTTTGATTTTCTTCCAAATTATGTAATATTTTAAGAATATTTTCTTAGATTTCGCTAAATTATACATACTCTACACAGGAATGGTGTTTGGGTCCTAAACAATCTTTGCGTTAAACGTATAGCCATATTGTACAATTATAATTTTACCAAATAGTTCTTTAAATAACTTTAAAATTGGACAAAAAAATTTTTTTCTACAAAAACGTACGTTCTCTGGTGGTCGGTCAATTTGTGCACTGCAGTTGGTAGCACTGTTTAGACAGCTGTCAGAATAGTACAGTGTTGATTTCACTTGTCAAATTTACCATCAAGCATTGTGGTGGGATTAGTGAAAAATTGTTGGTATGTGTCACACCATCGATGCTTGATAGAAAAATTTTGTTTTTTTGTCGGTGACACACACACAATCAAATTTTCACTACTAACACCATAAGGCGCCAGCTATACGTTCAATATACATATATTGACGGCGATCCAAGTATCACAATGTTATTGAACGTGTAGCATGCAATACCCTGTTTTGTGAAATCCAGATCGTGGGTTACGATTCACGCGATAAATATTGCACGTGTAGCATACTTCGTGTTATCAATTCGCGATACGTCAGTAAAAAGTCAACGTGCTGCAAAACAATTCGTGTTATCAATTTGTGATACAGCAGCAAAGGTGCAATTTTTTGTTTATATTTTACATTTAAGTAATACTTTCAAATATACTTTAACAAAATGCCTATGCTAGCAGAGCCAATACAGCGGAAACGTTATAATTTAGTGGCTTAAGTGGAGTTTAGGGGAGTTGCCCCTAAACTTTGAATTGATCTTAACACTAGTATCACAGAACTTTAAAGTGTATCTGTGTACAGTGTTGTCATCATTTATTTATTTAATTTATTTATTTACAATTTCTGTGTCGTGAAGTCCAGTTTTTTTAGATAAATATGTGACTACAATTAGTAGGATGTAATATAGAATCAATTTAAATAAAATTATACACTCCTGAAGAAGCCTGAAAAAAGCACGCGAAACGTTGAGTGAAAAATTAAAATAAATTGATCTTTTTATTTACACCAAATCTGACCATCATTAGCCCGTAAGGAAACTCCTTTTTACAACAATAATATAGTAATCATTAAAAACATTTCATGTACAGTTAGTTACTAATAACAGAAGAACAGTACGATCGGCGAAACATGTTGTGAATTTATCGAAGGAAGTTGAGGGATGCAACTGACCATTTCAAATACAGGAGCAGCGTTTGGGGCAACTTTATCGTTTAAGAAAAACAGCAGCGATTGTTTTGCTAACTCTATATATGTATAATGGTGTGAAAAAAAATAATAATTAAAATAATTATCAAGGTTCAGAAAATACACACACGAAACACACAATGTTCTGTTCAAAAGCAGCCAACACATATCTTTATTTTCATATCAATTATGTGCGTTTCAAAATTTTCTACGGTACCCAACACAACCATGACTGTGTTCGTTTTAATATTTCGTTATTTACACGAACATTTTTGTATCACATACTTTTTGCTTCAATCACACATAAAGCACACATTTTTGAGTGTTGCTTTATTTGAATTTGATGTTCTGGTACGTGTAGTGAAAAAAAACACAGAACATGTAAAATAAACAGGTTCGAGTTCAGTTATATTTTAAGTCGTGTTGTGGCTCGTGTAGTAAGAAACAACAGAACATGTACAGTAAACAGGTTCGAGTTCAGTTATATTTTAAGTCGTGTTTAAAATATAACTGAACTCGAACCTGTTTACTGTACATGTTCTGTTGTTTCTTACTACACGAGCCACAACACGACTTAAAATATAACTGAACTCGAACCTGTTTATTTTACATGTTCTGTGTTTTTTTTCACTACACGTACCAGAACATCAACTTCAAATAAAGCAACACTCAAAAATGTGTGCTTTATGTGTGATTGAAAAAAAAAGTACGTGATAGAAAAATGTTCGTGTAAATAACGAAATATTAAAACGAACACAGTCGTGGTTGTGTTGGGCACCGAAGAAAATTTAAAAACAAACATAATTGATATGAAAATAAAGATATGTGTGTGTTGGTCTAAGTTATGTTTGTTTACATATATGTACGAGTTTTTTATTCAGTGTGTGTTTTTTTCTGAACTCTGATAATTATATACATTTTTATTAACTAAACAATATCAGTCTAATTCATTCGGAAAAACAGTATTCATAAACACAAAATAGCTTATCAAACGACATTTCTCAATGTTTATTTACATCAATTGGCCTAGTTAAAATAAAATTACCATTTTTGTTATTATTTCAATAAAAAAAATAGATAAATCTGTTCAAAATAAATATAAAAAAAATAGATTTGATTAATTTAATTGGAAGAATATGTAAGTATAACAAATTCTACAACTTCTAGCTTTCTATATTGTAGTTAATTAAAATGAAGTCCTCATCTTCTGATCATTAAGGTCTGCCCTTGATAGTTTATTTTCCAGTGCATAAAAAATAAGTCCAAATATTGGCAAACATTTTCTGTGACTCCAAATCACTAATAGAAACAATAATAACTTTTCGGTATTGTGGGGTAAATTACTTTTGGCTTAAGTGGAGTTTAGGGGCAACTCCCCAATCAGTTTCAAATTCTCACCAGTTATAAAACATTTTATTGCGGTTCTAGGAAAATATTTTTTTTTCGGCGGTCGAGCCTATTTCCCTAGTTATGGAGGGTTAAGAAGTCGAAATATATATCAAAATGAAGCTAGTGGACCCAGATTTTATTCAGTTTACGTAAAAGCACACATGATATATGTCTATTTACGAGATAATTCCATTTTTAAGAAAAACCTCTTACAATAATACAAAATTTGAAATAAATTCATAATGGGTTAATAGATTTTAAATTTAAAAATATCAACTAAAAGGCACTCAAGTAAGCTTTCAAATGATATATAGATTGCTGAAATCAGATGCTAAATAACACAGTTATATGCAAGTCCATGTCAAAACTTCGGAAGTGCATAACTAGGGAAATAGGCTCGACAGCCGAAAAAAATTAATTTTCCTAGAATCATCCCAAAAGCCCCTACTTCCACCAAAAAAAAAAATCGGAGCGTTGCCCCTAAACTCCACTTGTTCCGTACTTTTTCTGATATTCAATTGATATTTTCTGAAATTCAATTGATGTTTTCTGAAATACAATTGATACTTTCTGAAAATCAATTGATATATTTTCACATATAAATAAAAATTAATTCAAAACAAACCAGTGTTGTTAATTTGCTACGCCATATTCGTTATTCGACTACTTTTACTACCACGTCGAACAAATATGTGTAACAAATTTTTTTTTTTATATTATTATCATTTGTTTACAAATATCTTTTGTTCCTTTATTAAAGTGAAGTTATTTTTCTACAAAAATTAAAATAATTTCTAATATAAAAGAAAATAAATAAAATATTCAATTACCGAGTAGATGATTTATTTATTTTATTCATCACTATCAACAAACTGACATCTACAGAGGACTAGTGTTGCCACCACAAAACTATAAATCAAATGAAACGTTTAATAGCTAATTTTCTGTTATTACATGTTTATGAATAGTGTTTTCTAATAATGGTTTATAAGACAAAATACGTGTAATAACAAAAGTATTCTTTAGAGGCAAAATAAAGTTTTTTTTATGAATTAGACCGTATAAATATAAAAACTGAATAGTCTCTTCTGTAGTTACAACTTATTAAAAACAAAACATTGGTTAATTAAAAAAAATAATGAACTCACCATTAACATCAAACAAAAAACAGTCGAACTAGCCGTATGTGGAATAAACTCCCCGCAGAGGTCTTTCCTGACAGTTATAATCTAATAAAATTTAAGTCAAATATCCATAAACACTACGACCTCTCTCCTCCTTCCCATAACCTATTTTCCTTAAATCAACACAATGCACTGCATTTGTAGGGGGCATCCCCTGAGTGTTGGTTAACAAAAAAACCCGATAAATTAATATCAAATAGTATTTTGTTTAAAATAATTTGGTTTTGACTTGTAAGCTCTTCCATTTTGTTTAGTAAAGTCATCTGCATTCCCCTTGCTTCTTCCAAAGCTTTCGTATATTTAGATGCAGTTATTGTTTTTGGTGTTATTATTTGCTTTTTGATTGGTGGGGCTTGTTTGAATGCAGAAGATGTTGACGGTTTTGTTTCATTTTTTATTTTGGGTCGGTACATTTCCTCACCATCTAATATTTCATAAGAATAATCAGATTCCTAAACAATTAATAAAATAATTAATTATGTTATTTTCAAAAATGTTGTTGCGAGAAATGGCTATCTCCGTCCACCCTAATGTGGAAGTATTAAAATATTTACCTCATATAATTCATCCAACTTCAAGCCTATTTTGGTGATTCACCCCATATTATACAGCAACAACTATCATAATGGCAGGGTTTACGACAAAATTTTTGTCATGGCAAAAAGTTGGATTTTTAAGTCATGACATGAAAATTAGCGGTTTCCACTATTCATTGACTTGGATCCAGTTTTTGAGATATCAGTTAAACCCAGTTTTGTTAAACCCAGAATTTATTCATCAATTCCTTTATGAATTTGGACATGTCTGACAAAAATTAATTTTTGGTTTAACTAAACTAGGTTTAACTGACACCTCAAAAACTGGGCCTTAAACATTGCCATGAATTAGAGCTAGTCGAGATATCGTTTAAGAAAGTTTTGGGAACTCTATATCAACAGTTGCGAACGAGCAGAAGTGAACGTATCAGCAGATTGTTTTTTTTTTTATGAAAAACATTTAAATCATAACTGAAATGTCGCGTAAGCGGAACGTTTCATTCTCTTTTATATACTATTTTGTTGTGTTTACAAGCGTTATTTGTAAACAGCTCTTTAAGTTTGGTTAATATTGTACAGCAAAATGGTGGTTCGATTTTAATATTTTATAATTTCATTTATACTGAGATTACATTACATCAACGATCAGATAACCAGGCCTTAAGAATTGCAAGTTCAGCATATTGATAATTGAAATTACTTGGAAAACAATTTCATATTTTTAAAAGATTCTATGAAAATAGGAATTCCAACATGGTCGCACAAAACAATTTGCCCTTAAGCCTAGAAAAGCCCGAATTTATCCCCAATTCGTTTGTTATAAATATTGATAAAGATCCTGTCTGTTTATTGTATGACGTCTTTCCTGATGTAAAATTATCTTCCACTAAAGTAGTGGGCGTTCATAACAAGTGCTCCTTTGAAGTATCAATTCGAGTAAATAATAAGTTTTATACTGCAATTGACCGTACTTATCAATTGGCAAAGAAATTGGTATCGTTGACGGTTCTAAATAAATTGTGCAACGTATTCTACGATACCAAGAAAATGCAGTTATATATACATGTCCCCGTGCCAGACTTGAAAAAATTATCCAAAGATGTGAAAGAAGTCAATGATGCTGCGGAAATGGAACCGGCAAAGGATTTAAGCAGTTGTTCATCCGTTGATAATCGTCTTCAGACAATAGCAACATATAACAAGAAAAAAGGGATCGATTTAAAATCTGGAAATAACTCTGTTTTACCCCACAAAAAGCCTTCGGTTATACAAGAAATTTTAGTTATCACTCCAAGTGCGATTAGAACCGATTTACCAATGGTGAATAAGGAAATTGGGCGAAAGTCTAATAGTGCGACACCTTTAATGCATTCTAACATGGAACACAACGCTTTGAAAAACTCCAAAATTGAAATATTAACTGTAAAATCGAATGCTCAAATCACAAATACAAACGAGGAATACTCACCACCTATAAAAAAGGCTAAACCACCGCAATACAGGTTCACAACCGCCTCGACAACTGTACATTCCATGATTGAACACGCTAACAACGCAAAGGGTTGTGAAAGATTTGAATATAATCTTATAAATTTTGAGGATCCTGTTTCAGATTCCGTTAATGAAGTTATGAAAATATCACAGGGTAAGTTCGTTAGTTTGTTTTTGCATTATATTAATTTCTAAAGCCTTCTAATGGCCTTAGAGCATAAACCATAACCAACAAAATTCAATTAAAAAAAAATATTTCAAAATTTTATATCATATTTCAATATATCATTCATTTATTTTTAGTTGATGTTCTTGCTGACTTTAAACAACATGATGCCACAATTAATCTAAAGAGAACACATACAATTTGTGTAACCGAAAATATACGTCCAGCCGCCGCACCAAAGGATCATCATGGCAACCATTCTGCATGTCAATTATGCAAAAAGAGACGATCTATTCTTCGCAACTGGTCAAAACAAAATAAAAATCCTCGTGTGGTATTAAATGAGTTATGCCCAGGTTTACAATATAAACTTGAATCTGAAATAGGCGTATCACATTCTCCTTTCTTTTTGATGTCTGTAATGGTAAATGATCGAAAGTACTATGGTCATGGTAAAACTAAAATATTGGCTCGAAAAGATGCAGCTACACAAATTTTATATCATTTTGCCAAAATCGGATATGTACCAAGAGTTCAAGTTCAAAATTATCAAAACAATCAAGGCAATGAAACAAATGTTTTAATAAATAGTGAAACTATTGTTGTTTCCAATAATTCCTCAACGTTACTATTGCCACAAAATCAAGCTGATCTTGTAGAACAAAAGGTAATGAATATGTATGAACAACTGACACAAGGACGACAAGAATTTCTTGATTATAAAGTTTTGTCTGGCATTGTAATGACACGCAACTTAAATTTTCAAGAAGCTTGTGTAGTGGCCATTTCAACGGGTACCAAATGTTTAAATGGTGGAAATATATGTGAGAATGGTTCGGTTTTAAATGATTCTCATGCTGAAATCGTAGCCAGAAGATGTCTAATGAAATTTCTATATGAAGAACTCTCTTTCCATTGTAATCCACAAAGTGCTAGAAAATCGATTTTTGAAAAAAGTCCAAATGGCTCTTGGTTCTTTTTAAAACCAAATATACATTTTCATCTATACATCAATACAGCACCTTGTGGTGATGCCCGCACATTCAGTGGAAAAGATCGTTCCACTTCAAATTATTCAAATTTTAACAGTTATTATGGTCAACTAAGAACAAAGGTAGAAGGTGGTATAGGTACTACTCCAGTTGGCCAACGTTATTATTGCCAAACAACGGATGGTGTTAGGTTGGGTGAACCCTTACTGACCATGTCCTGTTCAGATAAAATTGCTCGCTGGAATGTTTTAGGTTTGCAAGGATCTCTTCTTTCGACTTTAATCGATCCTATTTATTTACATTCAATTGTCTTGGGTAGTATGTTTAATCATCAACATATGTACCGTGCCATATGTGGGCGTATTGAACAATCTTTAAGTCATTTACCCGTCCCCTATCGCCTAAATCGTCCTTTGCTGGGACAGTCATCCAAGCCACTTCCACGAAGTACTCGTAGACCACCAAGTATTGGTTTTAATTGGAGTTATGGTGATTCGAATATTGAAGCTATATCACTGCCAAGTGGTCGTACAATTTATAATGATACTTCATCACTTACTAAACAAGCTTTATTTCGAAAGTATTTAAGTTTGTTACAAAGTTTATCTTGTATTCCCCAAAATTATATAACCAATAACTATGCCGAAGCTAAATCGTATGCTAGAGATTTCCAATCGGTTAAAAATGAATTTTTTGCCGCTCTTCAGCGTGCCGAATTGGGGTGTTGGGTTAAAAAACCAATCGAACAAAATGAATTTACTATACATTAAAAAGCATCAATAGCTCCGTTAACGGCAACAGTCTTAAGAGAATATTTTTATACATGCATTCGTAATCTGAAGAACACAAATTTAATGCAGATGATTTTAACTTAATTTTTAATTTTCTATGTTTATGTTCGTTTTTAATATTTATTTTTCTTAGTTATATTTTTTTCCTTTTCCAATCGGCCAAAAATCTATTTTTTCTGCTGTTCAGCTTGTCGAACAATCGAGCAAAATGAATTTACCATACATTATTAAACCAAGAGTTTAAAAAGCATTAGTAGTACCGTTAACGAGAACAGTCGTTAGAGAATATTTTAAAAATGTATTCGTATTCTTAAATACAAAAATTCAATGCAGATGATTTTAACTTAATTTTTAGTTTGTTCATTTTTAATATTTATTTTTTTTAGTTTTATTTTTTTCCTTTTCCAATCGGTTATAAATGAATTTTTTACTGCTGTTCAGTGTGCCGAATTGGGGTGTTGGTTAAGAAAAACCAATCGAGCAAAATGAATTTACTATACATTATTAGTAGCCATTAGTAGCTCCTCCGTTAACGACAAAAGTGGCTAGAGAATATTTTTTAAACATGTATTCGTATACTTAAGTACAAAAATTTTTAAGCAGATGATTTTAATATAATTTGTAATTTTCTATTTGTTCTCAAAATTTCGAAATCAATGTTTATTTCTTATTTGTTTTATTCTTTTTTGTAATGAATTATTTGTTAAATGTATTTTTTAATTTGTTTTTTAAATATGAATTGATTTCATAAAATAAATAAGCTTTATATTAATATAATTTGTAATTTTCTATTTGTTCTCAAAATTTCAAAATTAATGTTTATTTCTTATTTGTTTTATTCTTTTTTGTAATGAATTATTTGTTAAATGTATTTTTTAATTTGTTTTTTAAATATGAATTGATTTCATAAAATAAATAAGCTTTATGTTGAATTATGTGATTTTTTTTTTTTTTTTGAGAAAAAATAATGTCCAAATATACTTAATGTGAACTTATTTTTAAACCAATGGAATTATGAGCACTTTAGATATCACCCTCTTTAAGTTTGATTCAATTGGACAATGAATGCTGTTATCAGCTTTGAAATGTGGGGCCTCGAAAAATTAAAAATATTCGACGGTTCTAATGATCAGCAGATTCTGTATTATACGTATGTATGTATACGTATGATTAATTATCCCTTAGGGCCCAAATAGACTACACAAAATGATTGCGCAAAATCGTGTTTGCGAAAGTTTTGTGTAGTGTATAGGGGATGTTTTCATGTTTGCGCAAAATCGATTTGATTTTTTGGAATTTTGCGCAACAGTTTTGTGTAGTGTATAGGCAATTCCCCATACAAAATTTTCACTTTTTAAAACATCTCGCGTCGTCAACACAGGCGGAAGAAATAAATAAAATAAAGAGTAATAATAAGAAATTTGCGTTGTGTACGTTTAGCAAAATATCTGAAGAAAAAATTGTTGTTGAAAAATTTATGGACGAATGCAGAAAATTTCCAGCTCTTTGGAAAATTAATAGCAAATAAAATAAAAATGAGACCAAACTAAAATTCTATGCTTGTGCTAATAAATTTTGTGTAGTGTGTATGTCTAAAAAAGCTGTTGCGCAAACACGCTTTTGCGCAATCATTTTGTGTAGTCTATTTGGGCCTTTTGGAAGTAATATTGGCGGGAACAAAAATTTTCGTCGTTTTGCTCCTTTTTTATTTTTTTAGGGTTACCAGATCGAAAAACGTATATATTTTACGGGGAACATAAAAATTCTGGGCCTCATTCGATATCGAGAAAAATCAATCGAAATTCCATATTTCGGTTTATTTTTAAAGAAGACGGACAGACGTCAGACCTGGTTTCCTTTTATTCTTAACTAGGGGGTCATAATTCGTTAACTGTGGCAGAGTAAACTTATTCTTAGTATTTTATTTTGGAAAATAAAAAAATTTCGATAACGAATGCGACGATTAGACCCCATGATACCACGTAAATTAAGCGTCGTAAAGCAAAAAGAATTGCTCGGTAACTATGTTTAGAGTTGCCAGATTGTAAAACGCTAAATTTTAGCGGGGAAGAAGAAAGCGTCGTAGAGGAAAATGTTTGAAAAAGGTGCCTATTCCGAAAAATTGCCTTTTCTTAAAAAAGTATTTTGATAATTTTTCAACTGCAGCCTTAGGTGTTTTACAACAAGCTCAAATTTAGAGAATATTCTTATTTTTAGCGAGTTTAACAAATTGTAAGATATGGCAGCTCTATTTCGATTACTTGCCTACTCTATTGTGACTTAATGTTAATCAAATCGTGAAATTTTCAGTTCTTGCAAAAATTTTGTCAAGTAAGGTAGCGTTAATTTTTTAATTCATATTTTTAATGGCATAAAAAATACGTACACAAAGTAATTAAACAAAAAAGTTTAATATCTTAGTATAATTATCTAATAATTATAACAAAATAAATCTGTTAATAAAGTAAAGTACAAAGTGTTAACCATAATTATTATGTTTGATTTCATAACAAAATGAGAATATATAGTTCAATCTACAATATTGGAAAATATTGTAAATGGCCTTTAGAAAATAAGATCTTTGTGATACAAGATTAATAAAATATAAATCTATATATTTTAAATTGTGGAGAAATGGGTGCGTTGAAAGAAATATTTTGTGCGGTAAATCAGTTTTAATGTAGAAAGAAAACATTTTTTATTCTAATTATAGACAGCGAAAATACTACTATTTACAAAAACACCTCCACAGTGGATGAAAATTGTGAAGATAAAGATGAGGATGGCAGCAAAACGTTGCCAAATAATGAAGATAATGACGATAAGACGACAGATGAAAAAGAAAACAAACAGTGTTATAATAATGCTAAAGATGATGATAATGACCTGACAAATGAACTGAAACCGATTACAACAACACCAACAAAAAATGTAAACAATCAAACAGCTGCTAGCGAAGACGAAATCAATTCTTTATTTTCTTCTCTATCAACCGGTGCCAACAATATTCAAATTGCAACTGCACAGGAACATAATGAAGATGAAGAGTCTACTTTATTAGCGACTGCTTTTGAACCGCCTTACACAGCCACTTTAGCTCCCCTCGACATGGATCTAATTGAGAGTCTTAATAGAGAACAAGAGTCTAAAAGACGTTTAAGCTCTGCTTTAAAGAGAAAAGAGAAACCACGTTCTTGGGCTCGCAAAAGTACAGACAGTACGACAATGTTTATGGAACTTGAACGACTAAATGCCGGTTGTCGCGATCAACAACAACAAACAGGAATTGGCGAACGTGGACCAGCTGATCGTTTGACCAATGTAGCTGGTGATTCAGAAAAACCATTACCTTCAATCACGAATACTACAGATGAGAGGTGAGTTTAATATATGTATGTATAATGGTAATAAAATTGTTTAAACTACATAAAGAGCAGTCTATATTGTATAAGCGAAAAACAAACCAGCTTAAATTTAGTTTCCTTATAGGTATATACAAGATTTTAAAGAAACTGGGTGTTTAATTTGTATTAAGGTTAAATTTTTTTTAACTTATGGTTAAAATTATTATTCATCTGGAGTGAAACACTTGATAATAGAATAATTAATTAGTGAAATTAAAGATTTGTGCACTACAATTCTATAAACTCAAGCCAGTATATAAAAGTGGTGTTACAACGTTATTTTTTTTTCTAATGTAAATTATATAATTTATTATTTTATATTTTTATAATTATAAAAATAAAATATCTTATTTTTGATCTTTAATCGTGCTCAAGATCAAATGTTTTTACTTTTTATAAAGAATTTGTTTAAAAAAAATTTATCTATGTTCTGCAAGACAGGTTATACAGGTTATAATTGAAATAAAAATTGTTCAATGTGTTTTCATTCACTTTTCGTAAATGTCGAATTTTCAGAGCTCTAGCTAGCTGCTACAAATTAAATGACAAAAATTTGCTTTAAAACAACAAACAACAAACAGACAATTAACAGCAGTTAAAAAGAAAATAATTTTTTCATATTAGAACTTTTGCTACTGAAATTACAAAAATATAAATTGAATTTCGAAAAATACCAATTGAAATTCAAATACGTTTCTATAGGATAGTTAAAACTTATTAAAAATTTACAATCTTCGAAAAATATTAATTGAAACTAGCAGATTTCAGCCCTCGAAATTCGAGCGCAAATTCTAGGAAATTTTATTTTTTCATTAAATAAAGACCCTAAAAGTATGCTAATCAATTATAGCCAATTCACAAATCAACACAAAAAACAAACTCATTTTTATTACAAACTCATTAACAAATTTAATAAACACACACATAGCAATGTATAATTTTATGTATGTGTTAGTAGCAGCTTTAAATGTAATTTACTCAAAATAAAGGAAACAATTTAAAAATCTGTAAAACGGCTAAAAAGAAATACCTTTCAAATAATATACGTTTGGTCAAAATCGGGATAAAACGGTAGAACAAAACATCGGTCACAAGAAATCGCCTACCCTCTTAATATTATAGATTAAAAAAATTACATTTAAAATTCATAAAACTGTTTGAAATCCAAATAATATCTAAGGGTGTGAAGTTAGCGACGAAAGTTAACTACGTTTTTTAAAAATGTTAAATACTTAACAGAGACTGTTAAATTAACAGAATTTTTGTGAAGATAACTACGGAAGTTAAATACGTTCTACAAAAGTTATGCATTATATAGAGAAGGTGGAACTAACGTTTATATGTTTTTGTGAAGATAAGTACGAAAATTAAATACGTTTTACAAATAAGTTGAGCGATTAGTAGATTAGAAAACTAAATGACAAAATTTTACGAAATGGTCCGATTAGGGGCTTAGCCCTATAAGGCAGTTTGTAGATTAGGACTAGTAGTTTACAAAAAGATCAAAAAGACGAAAATCGTTAGGAACGTTTTTAAGAAATATCGTTTAAAAAAAACATATGAAATTTTTTTCTACTACTATAGGGGAAAACTAAATGACAGAATTTGACGAAATGGTCCGATTAAGGGCTAAGCCCTATATGGCAGTTTGTAGATTAGGACTGGTAGTTTACAAAAATATCAAAAATACGAAAATCGTTAGGAACGTTTTTAAGAAATATCGTTTCAAAAAAAACATGCAGTTTTTTTCTACAACTATAGGGGAAAACTACATAACAAAATTTTACGAAATGGTCCGATTAGGGGCTTAGCCCTAGTACTTTTAACTTTCGTTAAACTCACGATTTTAATGCTTCAGTCAATTAGTTTCAAAGTTAGTTAGGATTAACTGAGTATACGGCCTTACAGTTTTGTATATTTTCAACGAAATTTTGTACGGTTTTGTTTCTCATGTCATAATAAATCATTTTTTTCAATTTACTTTTACTTTTCAATATAAATTTTTGTTTTTTTTTCCCAATATAAACTACTTTTAAGTGAAACCTAGTTACTACTTTAATATCAACTAGCAGATGCCAGCCCTCGAAATTCGAGTGCAAATTCAAGGAAATTTTATTTTTTCATTTAATAAATTATTTTATAAGGCCCTAAAGGTATGCTAATCAATTTTAGCCAATTCACAATTCAACATTTTTTATTGTTTTTATTGGTTTATGTCCAAAATTATTTTTGTTTATGTCCAAAATTATTTTTCAATTCAACACAGGGCTTTTTGCAATCACATTAACACATTTAATAAACACACACACAGCATTGTATAATTTTATGTATGTGTTAGTAACAACTTTACATGCATTTTACTCCAAAAAAATGTAAAAATGTAAAAATCTGTAAATCTGGTGGTCAGCTAAAAAGAAATACCTTTTAAATGAGGGATGTTTGGTCAAAATAGGATTAATATTGACAAACATCGGTCACAAGCAATCGCCTTTAGATATTATTTTTTTTTATCAATATAAATTTTATATTTTTTATAAATTTTTTATTTATTAATTTTTTTTATAGATATTATTTTTTTTTATCAACATAAATTTTATATTTTTAATAAATTTTTTATTTTTTAATTTTTTTTGGATTTCTCGATATTAATTTGTAATTTCCAATATTTATTTGCTTCATATTAACATTTCGAAAGTTTTTTTAAAATCACATCCAAAAAATTCCCTCCATTGGAAGCAATTTGATCTTTGTCTCTTTATGCTGGGAATTTTTCTGATCTATATGTACAAATACAATATAATATTCTTTCTGGTTGCTTTAGTCATACATTTTTATTATGTTTTAATACCCTGTATTTTGTTACGCTATTTATTAAATGTTTTTAAACGTTTGTTTAGTTTTTAGTTGCACTCTATAAATATTGAACACAAAATTTGGAATTGTGTTCGATATATCATTAGCGATCTACTATTATATAATTTAAATCTCGCAAAGTACAAATTTTTAATGCAAATAACACATTCAACAAATGGCATAAAGCAAAAAAATCTTTTAATTTTGTAGTCTCTCTTGAAAACATATGTTTACATCAGCTCTCCACTCACAAACTAGTCAAAACAGTATTTTTGATGACCTGGCGGAAATCCATTCAAAGAATTAATATTTAGTATTGGCAAAGAGTGCGAGAGTATTAAAACATCGTCGTGTGATGTCTGCGTGTGTACAGAAAATGAAATAAAACAAAATTTAAATAAAAAGAAACGCATCGATTCTAGTAACAACAGTATTAATTAAATTATAAAGCCAAAGAAAATCAAAGTAACAATTTGTTTATAAAAGAAGCGAAGGTTAATTATTAAATCATTAAATTAAAAAAATAAATATGTAGAGTGGTTGTGATTTTTATTCAAATCTCTAACATTATGTTAAAATTTATGTTTGTTTTTTTTTTATATACATATATATTTTTTTAAAATAATTTCTATTTAATAATTTCCTGTTGCTGTGAAAAGCCTTTAGTTTTGGGAATTAATAGATTTCTTTTTAAAATGATTCACTAAAAAAAATATATTTTAAATATGTAAGATTTTTCTAAGCACATCTTTTGTTGTTAATTTGCTTATGTAGAATTTTATATTTTTCTAAATATATTTTTATTAGGTATTTATTAAATAAACAAACATATGACAACGTTGTGTTGCAATTATTTTTGCAGTTTTGAAATTCTGTTGAATCTTTTAGAAAAAATAAAATAAAAATTAAATATAAATATTTGTTTTATCAAATGTGTTAATAGGTATGTATGTACAATTTATTTGTTTTTATACCCTCCACACCACTGTGCACCCTCTATATATCAGTTTGTCATTTTTCCGTCGAAAAATGAATTTGCGACCCCATAAAGTTTGTATATTCTTGATCGTTATAACAACTCGAGTCGATATAGCGATGTATGTCTTTCTGTCCGTCTGTCTGTTAAAGTCACGCTTATTGCGAAAATAAACCATTTACGTGGTAAACTGAGGATAGTATTGTTTGTCATTATTTCGACCAGGTTGATACTTAAAGTAGAATAAATCGGGCATCATTCTGCCAAGATACGGCCTAAGATATGGAGAAACCTCTAAAAAAATTATAAAAATTCAGTGAGTTTGTTTGTAATAATTTAGTATTAAGTTTATCAAATTGTTAACTTTTTCAAATATTGTGATAAACAAAAAAACCAAGTGGAGGATATCAAAGATTCGCCACAGCCGAATTTAACACTCTTTGTTGTTAACATTTGTTTTGCTTCACATATGTACATTAAATAAGTGTCTATAATTTAATAAAAGTTCTTAGTATAAACAACTATATTTTATAATATTATACTTAGGCTAAAATTATCTTAACACTTGATTAGCATTTGAATGCCCTACATTACAAGTGATCATATTTTTCTCATGTTGAATCACATGTAGATTATAAATTATAAATTCACGTTGGTCTTTTCAATAAAATATACAGTGGCGGACTTAAATATAGGCATATTTTGCATAATACAACAAACTAACATTTTCTTCATACTAAGAAACATAAAATATTTATTTAAACAATATACTATGAGTCTAGAACAAATACATTCAAAAAATAACCATGAAACTGGAAAAATATAAAAAAATAATATTCTCTTGGTGGACAAAACTATAGGCACAGTCTTTGTTATGTTTTAGAAATTAATTTGAAACTTGATTAATATTTAGTTGGCAATCCTTTTTGTTTAATAACTGCCTTTAGTCTATTTGGCATTGAGTGGAATATTTTTGATGTGTAAAAATCTATTTCACAATACAATCACAAAAACAGCGTAAGGGAAAATCGGTGTGAGGTATATGTAAGTGTATTGGTGCAAAGATTATGATTTAAATTTATTTAGCTGATTCAACAGAAAGCGCCATGAATGTATAGCAAACAAGTGCAACCATCAAGTATAACAACCATAGCAGTTGCTTGCTATACATAGATGGCGCTTAATGTTTGATTTTAATTGATGTGTAAATAGATGTTTACATCGGATCGGACTCACATAGTTTTTTTTTTCATTTTCGCCTAATGTTAAGTCATCCTTCCATTAATGCTAAGTCACTAATGTTAAGTCATCCTTCCATTAATGCTTTCAGTTCAGCTTTATTTGCCATCGTGTGTTTTCGAACTCTTCTCTCTAATTCTTTCCATAAATACTCGATAGTGTTTAGGCCTGGGGACTGCGGAGGGTGTGGCATGATATGTGCCGTATTATACGCAAGCTATATCTTCACGTCATGAGCTGTATGTTTCGGGTCATTGTCGTGCTGGAATGTAAATGACTCAGTTAAGTTTAGTTTTTCTGCGCTTTTCTTTGGATTTTCCTTCAAACTGTTTAGATAAACTGTCGTGACCATGATGCCATCACTAAATACAAGTTCCTGTACACCTGCATCAGACAAGCAGCCCTAAACCAAAACTCCACGGCCACCATATTTTGCCGTTGGCAAAAGATTTATTGCTCCATATGCAGTATTCGCCTTTCGCCATACTCTAGTATGTCCATCAGGGCGAAAAATATTAAATTTGCCCTCGTCTGAGAAGAGAACATGGTCCACGAAACTACACGGCGCGTTTTCAAACTGCTTCGCATATGCCACTTATTTCGTCTGATTGATAGCAGATGTTAATGGTTTGCATGCAACAATCTCCGAACAGTTTTAGAGTGTGAGTCCTTACCAAAATCTTCCTTTATTTCTTTGTAATCTGAGTCGATGTTATTTTTGGGTCAGCTTTAACTTTTCTTGCTATTTGGGTACGTTCTCTCTCGGTTAGTTTACGCGGACGACCACTACGCCTTGCACTTTCAAAACGTCTACGATCCATTAATTCTTCGATCTCCGAAAAAGATTTGTCTTGTTTATGTAAATGTAGAATAATTTTGTGTTCTGTATTTTCACTTTGTTTTGGGCTCATTGTTAAAAAATATTTCAGAAAATAATTAATGAAGAAGTTTTTTCAACTTTTCCCAATTTTAATAATGTAACAGATGTCCAGAAAATTGTGCTTATAATTTTATCCATGCTGAACGAACCTGTTTACAGCAGGCCATAATAGAACAAGAGCACTATTGCTATTGAAAAATATTTATACCGCTATTTAATTAACTTTTAAATGCTAAATGATTGTTGTGCCTGTATTTTTGTCCACCACTGTAGTTGGATACATTGCCTATTCAGCAGATCTATAATATTAATAGGCTAGGCGATTTCTTGTGACCAATGTTTTGTTCTACCGTTTAATCCCGATTTTGACCAAACATATATTATTTGAAAGGTATTTCTTTTTAGCGGATTTGCAGATTTACAGATTTTTAAATTTTTTTCCTTTATTTTGAGTAAGTCGCATTTAAAGTTGCTACTAACACATACATAAATTTATACAATGCTATGTGTGTGTTTATTAAATTTGTTTTGTAATTAAAATGAGTTTTTTTTTTGTGTTGATTTGTGAATTGGCTAAAATTGATTAGCATACTTTTAGGGTCTTTATTTAATGAAAAAATAAAATTTCCTAGAATTTGCACTCGAATTTCGAGGGCTGGGATCTGCTAGTATGTATTATTAGGTTTAATAAATCTTTGAAAACTTAAATTTTGGTTTATTATTTATTTGACATTAAATGCCACCAAATAGTTGTATAAAAAATGTTCATGTCTGATAAATCGTTATTTAGTAGCACCTGTAAATGTCTATATTTGCCGGCTAATATTTTCTTTATTGATGTTTTTTCCCTTATGATACAGAATGACTAATGTTAATTGTGTAGATATATTATTTAGCTTTAAAGTGATTGTAAGAATTGTACAGCAATAAGTCAGACAAATAAAATTATTATGTATTTCCCGTTTATTGTTTATAATTATTGTGTGTTTTTTTTTCTAAATTACTCTACTAGCGGCTGGCAATTCTTGTAAAACAGCAAGGTTAAAACACTTTTAATGTTAATTAAACAAATTAATTAAACAAAGTTTTTCACATAGGCAGAAGTTGCCGATGGTATAAAAAACAAGGCATTCTAGCCAATGGTTTAAAAAAATCACTTGCAAAGAACTAATTTGCGACGCTTTCACAAAAATGTTTTTCCTAAAGAATATTTTATTAGGTGTAATTAAAAAAAATATACCAAAATTAAATTTGATATGGTATAATTCTGATATGGTATAATTGTTAGTCGCTTGATTTGACTAGCTCAAAAATTAAACAATGAAAAAAATATGCTAAATGTTTTTTAATACAGAAATTTTAATAAGTTTAAAATTTTTTGAATAATATCAGCTCTTAAGTTACATTTTATTAAAATTACGAAAAAAAAAATATTTTTTAAAACTTAAAATTTTTATAAATGAAATCATAAAAAAAATATTTATCAGAATTTATAGAAAAACATGCCTGGATTTCACTATGCCATTTTTAATGTCAATTGCTGTCACTTTTATGAAAGCGGGTTGTAATATCATGTCATTTTTAACACATGCTAACATTTGACATTAGAAAATTTGACATAATTTCTTAAATATTCCTTTTAATATGGTGCATAATATTGTGAATTGAAAAAGTAATTTTTTAAGCATAGGTACTATAGTATTTAAACCACCATTTAAAAATTCTTTTTTTTTTTCCAAATTTTTAAAGAAAATTAAATTTTTTTCAATTGTTTTTTTTTTTAAGAAATGGTACTTTTATAAAAAAAGTACTTTTAATTGAAAAGAGTTTTTTTAAGTAGAGGTTATTTTTTATGAAAAGGCACTTTTTGAAGAAAAGGTACTATTTTAAGAAGAGGGACTTTTTTGGAAAAGCCATTTTTAAAGAAGAGATACTTTTTTAAGAAAAGATATTTTGTAGAAAAAAACATTCAAGAAAAAGTACTTTTTTGAGAAAAGGTACTTTCTAGAAAAAAAAAACACTTTAAAGAAAAGGTTTTTTAAAGGTACTTTTTTAAGAAAAGATACTTTTTAAGAAAATCCAATTTTTTAAGAAAAAGTACTATTTTAAGAAAATGAACTTTTTAAGAAAAGGTACTTATTTAAGAAAAGGTACTTTTTTAAGAAAGGGTTATTTTTTAGAAATGGTATTTTTTTTAAGAAAAGACACTTCTTTATAAAAATGTACTTCTATATGAAAAGGTACTTTTTAAAGAAAATGAACTTGTTACACAGTGTTGCCATTTTAGCATTTTAGTTGCTAGATTAGCAACTTTTTTTGTTGTTTAGCATCCAAAATTTATGAAAAGATGCTAGATGCTAACTAAGCATCTTGCTTTTAGCATCTTTTTTTTTTGATTTTTTTCATTATTTTTGAATATACAATTTTAATCTTAATGGTATTGATATGTTTTAATTTTTGTAAGTGTAATACGAGAATTTTGTATACTACTATTTTTACCACTCTGCTCGTTTCTTTCAACAAATATAACAAAACATTTTTAAATAGAAGAATTTAATGAATTAAAAAGTCGATTGCCAAAAAATGTTATTGTATTAAAAAAATGCCAAAAGTTTGAATACAAAACACATTAAACCGGGTAAAAGAACCGATATCCAATATATTCGAAGTTTTAATTTAGATCATCTGAAACAGAATTAATTCAAATCCAATGGGGTTATATCACAGAACAATATTGGGATACAACACTGAATACAACCTCTTTATGGATTAAAAGTTAATAAAGAGTTATCAATATTTGTATTGTCTTTATTAGTTTTGTCTTTATTAAAAGCCGAAGTTGAATGTTTGTTTAGTTTAATGGCGTTAGTTAAAAGCAAACTTTGAACAGAATAAAATCCGAGTTGTTATGTTCTGAAATACGTATAAAAGAAGGTTTGAAATTGCGAAATGGGTGCTGTTACATTTACAATATACCGAGCGATGTCGTTGATAAAAGTCGATCATCAGAAAAATATCAGAGCCAAGAAGAACTTGAAGATGAAGACATCACAGAAATATTAGATTCCATAAACCAATTATTGTAATATAATCGTATCTTTTGATAACGTAAATTCTGTTATATTTGAAATTAAGAAAAAATCCCTCTAAAATTAAAAATATTTAATTTAAAATTAAAAAAACTCAATTTGATGTTAAAAAAATTACAGATGAAATCCAAAATAATTTTAATTAAAATTTAAAAAATATAAATCGAAACTTATGTTTTATATTAATTTTTCGATTTAAAAACCAAAGAATTTATTAATAAGTATTTAATTTTTCAATATAAAGGTAATGAAATTTGAAAAAAAATTTAGCAAAATTTTTTTTGACTCCAGTACGTCTTAGCATTTTTTTTTTGCAATTTAGCATCTTTACAATTTCAAATTATGGCAACACTGTTGTTAGGAAAAGGTACTATTTTATGAAAAGTACTTTTATAAGAAGTACTTTTATAAGATATGGAACTTTCATAAGGTACTTTTTTAGAAGAGGTACTTGTTTTTATTAAAATGTTATATTTAAAAAAAAGCTTTTTTGAGAATGTGTACTTATAAAAAAATCATTTTTTTTTGAAATGCACTTTTAAAAGTGCTTTATTATGAAAAATTACTTTTATTTGAAAAAGTGCTTTATTATGAAAAATTACTTTTATTTGAAAAAGTAATTTTTTAAGAGGTACTTTTTTTATGAAAAAGTACTTTTATATGATAAGGTACTTTTATAAGATAAGATACATTTTTAAGAAGTAGTTTTTTTATGAAAAAGTACTTATTTATGAAGATATACATTTTATTAAAGAGTTCTTTTTCAGAAGATGTGATTTTTTATGAAAAGGTACTTTTTAAGAAAAAAACACTTTAGAAAAAACACTTTTTTAAGAAAAAGCTCTTTTTAAGAAAAAATAATTTTTAAAGAAAATTTACTCTTTTAAGAAAACAAATTATTTAAAGAATTGCTGTATTTTAAGAAAAGAGATATAATCGATGTTATATTCCCCGCCAAAAACTTTACGTTTTTCGATCTGGCAACCCTAAAAATAGTTAACAATTTGGGTGGAGTTTTTTAAAGAGGGGGCAAAATTACAACCAGATTGTAATTTATTAAATGTTGCACATACAGCGTTACAGAATCAGAGGGTCGGCATATCAGTGAGTAAGTGATAAGCGTAACTATTATAACTAGCAGATTCCAGTCCTCGAATTCGAGTCCAAATTCTAGGAAATTTTATTTTTTCATTAAGTACAGACCCTAAAGGTATGCTAATCAATTATAGCCAATTCACAAATCAACACAAAAAACAAACTCATTTTTATTACAAATACATTAACAAATTTAGTAAACATAGCATTCTGTAATTTTATGTATGTGTTAGTAGAAACTTTAAATGCAATTTACTCAAAATAAGGGAAAAAATTTAAAAATCTGTAAATCTGCAAATCGGCTAAAAAGAAATACTTTTCAAATAATATACGTTTGGTCAGAATCGGAATAAAACGGTAGAACAAAACATCGGTCACAAGAAATCGCCTAGCCTATTAATATTATAGATGATATTAAACAAAAATCAAATTTTACTTCCAAATTGAACCCGGAAACATTCAATATGATCGCACATTTTTTTATCAAATAAGAAAATATCAATTTCCGGGATACAATTCGAAAGCATTTTAAGATTTATTGCTTACACATTATAAAATAGTTTTATGTTTTAAAACTATAAAGTAATATAACATTTTTTAACTGTACGTAAGTTTTTTTATATATTTAAAAATTTTAAAGCCACTTCTTACCAATTTTTTAAATACAATATTTATCGCAATACTTAGAAGATTTTTTTTTGCAATATAAAAATTAAGGGCTTGTTTATGTAACACGAACGATAGACGAAACGCAATATAACGTCAAAATATTATATAGGAAAATATTTTGAAATCCATTTCCATACAATTTTTTGATATTATCGATCCTCTTGTCTATCGTTCGTATTACGTAAACTGGGAGTAAAGTATGTACGAGAGCGGACCCAGAACAACCCGACCTAACAAAGAAAACACAACAAATTGAGGAAAAAATTCCTTTATTTATCAACATAATCTCCTTTTAGCTCGATACAGCTAAAGCAATATTTAATAGTTAGCTTTGATACCCTGTGTACAGTAGGAACTGTCTAGCTCCTTAAAATACCCATTAACCGCAGAATTCTCCTCTTTATTGTTGGCAAATCTTTTACTACCGAGAACATTTTTTCAAGTTTGGAAATAAAAAATAATCCAGGTGAGTTAAATCTGGCGAATAAGTTGCGTGATGAAGCAATTCGAATTTTAATTCATGGATTTTGGCCATCGCATTAGTGGATGTGTGTACTGGTGCATTGTTTTGATGAAACCACACTATCATTTTCGTCAAATGCGACCTTTTTTCCTTAATTTCATCACTTAAACGCTCGCCTTTGATTGTTTTTCATTTTTGAAGATAATCAATAAAAATTATCCCACGGGCATCTCAATAATCAAACGCCATAACCTTGCCTGCAGATGGAACTGTCTTCGACTTCTTTGGACACAATTCTCCCATTTCAGTCCAATGTTTTGAGTGTTTCTTTGTCTCAGATCTGAAGTCGTGGACCCATGTCTCATACATGTTTAAGAATCACCGCAAAAACTTGGCTTTATTGTGGTTAAACACCGGGTTCGTTTTAAACTCTGCCACCCAAGATTTTATGGTCGTAAACAAAAAGCATACTCCCCAGAGTAGAATCTAGACCTTTTAAATGAAAGTATTGAATTTCATAACGGTGAAAATTTTTCCATGTTAACAAATTCACCGAGATCGTTTACATTTATGGGTCCAAAAAAACCCAGGTTGCTACTTCTCACAAAAGTAATATTTTTCAAACTACTGCCGCCATCTATACGTTAGGTCGAGTTGTTCTGGTAGTGTCGTCGTATTTGAATTATTTTTTAATATGCATGGAAAATGTTGATAGACTTATGACTTATAAATTGGCGGGAAAGCTTTTGTTCCACTTTATGTGTATAGATATCTATTTATATATATGTATATTGTAAATTTTTCACATTTGCATCTGTTTTTATATATGTATGTACGTATATATGTATATTTTCTTTTTAATACACATCACCCTCCTCATACTGGCGCCTTACTTTGTATGTTGACATTCATTAAAATATATTTAATATATAGGTCAACATTATCTCCCGGTAGCATGACATTGCAAAGCATACATACATATTTTTCCATTATACTTTGTAGGGGTGCCGTTATTGTGTAGTTGTATTATGTTTAATGCTTTCACAGCACGTTTTGCATATCGCAATTAAATACACTGTTGTCGTAGACTCGTAAAAAAATATATACATATTTATTTTCATTTCAATTGAATTGTCTTTTTGTTTATCAGCTCTTAATTAAGTTTATGCTTATTGTTTTTAATTATACTTAGGGTTGCCAAATGGTATCAATATTTGCAAATCCCCCGATTTGGGGATTTTCGATATTTCGGGATTTGTTTTTACGTTAATTTTTCAATATAATTTTTTAAACAAATAAAAAAATTACGTTTCCCCTTACACTCCTTTTCTTATACTCCTGAAAAAACATGTTCATCGTTTTAGTGGAATGTCTTGGACTTTTCGTTAAATTTTGTACAATGGAATTATGAAGATTTTCCTTTAAATCTTTGTGAGATAAATATTTGTAATTCTGTTTTTTTGTTTCAAAATTAGAAATAAACAAGTAAATAGAAAAAAAAAAGATGAAGACATAAGCTTTCATGTTAACCTCGAGAAATAATCTTAATAATAAAGTTAGAATGTGTAACGCTGCACGTATATTTTTAATTTAAGCATATAAAAATTTTGTTGTTGTGAAATCTTCAAAATTCAATTAAACACTCACAGTATCTTAAAGAAAATAACTCCAAAATATCAATTTCTCAAAAAGTAAAATTTTTTTAGTTGATTATAATTTCGTATTATTATAATTGAATTTAAATAACAGTTATGTATACAAAAGATAGTGGAGTTTTTGTAGTTTTTTACTTTTGTATATCAACAAAATAAAATATCCCTGATGATGCGTAACGATGTTAGTCGAAATATTAAATAATAATTAAAACTAGCAGATTCCAGCCCTCGAAATTCGAGCGCAAATTCTAAGAAATTTTATTTTTGCATTAAATAAAGACCCTAAAAGTCAAATCAACAAAACAAACACTCATTTTTATTACAAACACATTAACAAATTTAATAAACACACACATCTGTGGTTTTCTGGAATAACCGCGTATGTCCATTTTTGTCAGTTTTGAGTTAACGATGCCAAATATAATAATTTTTTAACGCTCTTTACATGTGTTTAATTTTTTTTTTTTAAATATTGACCATTTCTGAGTTTTTTCTTTAAATAACGACGTAACTTAAATGTTTATTAAATTAATTTGCAGCACTAACGACGTATTCAACCTACGTTTGATCGCTGACAAATTATTTTCTCAGAAAACGACATATAGCGACATACGTTGTTATTAATGAAAAAAAAAATGCAAAATAATTTTGGATTATTTTTCAGTTTATAACCACTTATAAAAACTTGGGTGTTTATTTCTGTTATATTTTGTCACTATTATTCTTGATACATTGTTATATTCTCACCCTAAGTCCCGTTAACTTTCTGTTGACGAAAAAAGAAATGAATTTTCAAGCAACAAGAACTTAAGTCTAAATGTATAGTTGCACTGGTAGTTTTCTTTTTCAAAGAAAACAACATTTGTCGACATAAGTTGTTTTATCTGCACACACTTTAAGTGTAATTAAAATATTGTTTTTTCGTCCTTCTCTAGGATCTATTCCTCTTAAGATTTTTGACTCGAAGTTTTTTATAAAGTATTTATTGCCCATATCTACAGGACTTAAATAAAAAGTCCTAAAAACTTTATATCGAGCCCATAATTTCAAATATAACGTTTTTTGGCTCTTCTGAACATTTTGATTTTATGACATACGCGGTTATTCTAGAAAACCACAGACATAGCATTGTATAATTTTATGTATGTGTTAGTAGCAACTTTAAATGCAATTTGCTCATCGATAAAGGAAAAAATTTATAAATCTGTAAATCTGCAAATCGGCTAAAAAGAAATACCTTTCAAATAATAAACGTTTGGTCAAAATCGGGATAAAACGGTAGAACAAAACATCAGTCACATGAAATCGCCTAGCCTAGCCACAAATAAGATTATTTATTATTTTTTTTATAATTTTTGAATCTCATTTAATTATTTAGGTAATTTACTTCAATAGAAAACAAATAAATTGGAATTTTTATAAAAATCATTCGAGCGAATCTTCGCCAGATCGAAAAAGATCGCTTATATCTCGAAAACTTAGAGAAAATGAATGAACTTTTGCCTCCCCTTTGAAAGCACCATCCGAATTAAGCTCTAACTATTTTTAGGGCAGCCAATATTGTTCACGATATTGTGAACAATGATATTTTATCCTTAGGCGTGGTGCAACAATTAGTGATCATATTATGTACAAAATGATTCAATAATGTGTTGTCATACACTTTAGGTAAATGTGGAAAGGTTCAGAGCTCAAGCTAGTTGGGAAATTGGTGCAAAATTAAGTTACTAAGAGAGTTAATAAACTAAAAGCAATTGTGTTTAGAGACTTGACCTTAGGTCCAACTAATTGTGTGTAGAAAATAAGTATAAACCACATCTGAATAGAATTTTTATTAGTATTTTTGCATGCAGATCTGAAAAAAATGATCGGATCCTATATTTATATGAGGACCAGGTCAAAAATGGACCGATCCTGACCACATTTGGTAAAGTCACTTATTTTTTGCAAAAACATATACGAACCAAATTTGAGAAAAATCTGCAATATTTTAGTTTTTTTGATGGATTGTAATGAAGATTGGGAAGCTATGATTAAGAATTGTCGTATCGGGTTTATTTTTGGACTACTGATTAATGGATGTAATAAACACACACAAATCCAATTTTATCGAGCTATATATATGATAATTTGGATCTTATGGCAATTTAAGTCGATCTCATATGGGTCATTTGTATGGGGACTAGGTTTGAACATGCACCGAATTTCACCAATTTCAATAACGAGAGAAGCTTGTATACCAAATTTCATCAAAATATATTCATATTTGAGAGTTGTAGTTTGATTACAAGGCTTACATAGACGCACAGACGGGCAGACGGACGGACATCGCTAAATCCACTCAGAAAGTGATTCTGAATAGATCGGTATAATAACAGGTTGGTCTTGGTATCGGTGTAATAAAGGTTTGGTAGTTATAGGGTAGGTATAGTTGGTATAGAGTATAAATATTATATTAAAATATCCCGCAAATCTAGATTTATCAATATCGGAATTTACTGTTGGCATCCCTAGTTGTTGTAATAACATGCTTAAAATATGGGGTTAGTTCAGCAGATTGAGGTGTTTAATATGTTGTTCCATAAGAACTTTTATTTACTTGAAAAAATTTTATTTTTAGCGAATTATAAGTAAAAACAAATAAATAATACCTTATAGTTTATCCAATTTAATACATTTTCTTAATAAAATTCAGTTTTTTTTTTACTTATCTAAAGTATATTCGCTGTCCAAGTATTAATTCGTTTTAAGATATTAATCTTTTAGCATATCCTGGCGGAATCCGGCATGACCTTAACTATAGCATACATATATACTATATTTCGAAAATAGAACTGTAACCTAATGCTTATTATCAACTTAGAACGCGACAAATACATACTTATATTTCTTTCTTTGTTTTGAACAATTCTTTTTAGACATATAATTTTTATTTATTAAGCGTAGAGGCAGCTTTACTTTGTATACGAAAAATATGAAATACTAAAATTTTTGAAAGTTATATTGAAATAACACAATTTACTTAATTATGAGTTTAGAATATAGATAATACAAATAATAATAACAGCGCCTAAAGTAGCCGTGGTCATCATTGAAGTTTCGGAACCATGAATATATAACCTGTTCAAATTTAAGCATCAAATAAATTTCGGATAATACTAACAAACTCCCTTTTGAAGACAATGTGAAACTTCCTAAAAAAGTATTATTTGATAGACTATACAATTACCAAGCACCGGACAACTTTTTATTTTTTGTTTTCACCAAATATAAATATCTCTAAAGTTAAAAACAACTGTTTAAACAACAAAATATATTTTTGGTTTTTGTTGATACTCTGGCTTATGGTCAATAAAAAACGCTCAATGATTTGAGTTTGAGTTTGACCACATGGAAGAATAAATTATAAAACAGATACAGAAAATGTAGCCAATATATAGGGAATTGATAAACAAAAATCAGTATAAAAATAAAAATCAAGGGAGAAGGACGCCGCCGGCTTAAAATTATTCTTTGGGCTATTTTAATGTCAATGTACATATGTATGATGTACAATATTTAAGCGTAGTTTTTTATAACATTTTTGTTTGTTTAAAAAAATTTTTAAATATTCTTAATTATTATAAAATTTTTATCTAAATTGTTCCTGTGATATAAATGTAATTATTTATATATGTATTCTGTTTAATTTAGTTCCTGATGATGATCCTCAAAGAGGATCGAAATATAGAAATATAGTAATATAGAACAATAAACTCAAATCATTGAGCGTTTTTTATTGACCATAAGCCAGAGTATCAACAAAAACCAAAGATAAAACACTGGTCGAATATCAAATTTAAAAACTTAAACAAAATATATTTTTAACAAAATTCTCTGCCGAATGTTTGATACCCTGCAACTCGCGTTCTGAACACAATATTAAGCCGTGTGTCCACTAGTAAGTCACTTGCGGAAGAATTTCTGCAAGTATTTGCTGGAATTTTCCGAATCTTGCGGAAGTCTGCTTCCGGAAGTAGTTTGTAGAAGTTATTACGACGAGCTTGCTGCAAGAAATTGCAGACGTGTTTCCACACAATGTGAGTACAGTACAAAAATGCCTTGTGGCAAAATAAGATGGTCAGCTGCCATCGCAGCATCTTATATATTAAAAAAAAATTTATGAAAACTAAAGTCAGTCCGTCTGGCCGTTCTATCCGGCCGATTTCCTTTTTTTTTTTTTTTTTTGAATGAACGGTATTTAGACAGAGATATGTTATCAATCATTGAAATTTACTCAACTCCCACCTTACTCAAGTTGTACTCAAACGCGATTCTTCCCTGTACATTTCTTATGGGACACATTCACTCAAGCAATTCGAATTCTCATAGCTCCTCTTCTAATGAATGGATCTTGATCTCAGAACACTCAGTGGATCAAGCTCTTTCTTTTGAGCTATTAACTGTTTAAATTCGTTGAGTTTGAGGAAAGTTATGCATGCACAATCAACTTACATTATGCAACACGAAAGTTAACGCACATATTTCATTACAATAATTACATAACACATACCCTGTGTTCAATTGTGAATTGCCAAAAATTTGAATACCTTTAGGTGGCATACAAGGTGGCCTTTATTTCTGTGTGTTCAACAAATATTTATAATGAAATAAACTTAATGAATTAAAAAGATTAAAAACATTGGAAGAAATAATTTGAATGATAAAATAAAATTTCCTAGAATTTGCACTCGAATTTCACGGGCTGGGCTCTGCTAGTATTTAATTAAAAAGAAACAACTAATTAAAAAAAGGAACAAAAAGAAGTCTTTGGGTGAGAAATTGGGTGCTGCGGCGCGTAGATTTAAGTTCCCAAAATAAATTACTTGAAGAATTGCGGACCGAAGATTCCATGCAGCTGAAAAATTTCCTGAGAATGTCTAATGATGATTATGAATTTGTTTTTTTTTAATATCATTCTTATAGCCTTTTGAGGCCGTGTCCCATAATTCAGGGTAACTTTCTTATTTTTCAATTACCAAATGTGTTTTTCACTACTCCAAACAAATTTATTTTTGTCCATTTTTATAAATTTGGAAAATAACGCATAAAGAAAACAAAACAAAACTGAAAACAGAAGAGAATACCACAAACCGTTTACCCGACGTATATCCGACTTCTTCTGCAAGTCTTCAAAACACTTGCAGTTCAAGTTACTTCCAGCAAGCAACAAACACCTGTTTCCACAAGCAACTTCCGCAAGCCGTGACTTCTGGAAGTCGACTTCAAATGCGTGTTTAGACGACAAACTTTCGCAAGCAACTTTCGCAATAAAACTTGCTAGTGGACACACGGCTTTATATCCAATGTTATCGACACTAAGATTCAAAAAGGTTTCTCATATAGTGGTTAGATTTTTTAAAATGATGTTTAAAATTAATAAGATAATTGACAAAAATTTTAGGTATTTTAGTGCTTTATTCAATTGAAAATATTTTTTAAAGAGAGTAAGAGAACAACCGTGTTATTATTCTCTTGCTCTCATCGATAATCCATTCGTTCACATGTATAAAAAAAAAATAACATAAACCACAAGTATCGCTGATACATACCTATGTTTACGCATTAAAATTTGTCATTATTTTTATTTTTTTTATATTTCATCGGTTATCTTTACATATTCATACGTCAATCATCGGCTATTGAGCCTAAAGGCTCAAAATTCAATACCAATACTGCTCGAAACTGGGGCAAACAATATTATCCTAAAACCATATATCACATATGGCAACTCTTACGAAACTGAGAATAGTGGAAATTAGAAGTATAAATGCAAAAATATTAAAAAAAAATCAAAAATAACGATTGTTTGTTTGGACAGAGTTGTATCTTCTGAAATTAATACGAAGTAAAAGCTGTATGGTATGGAAACTGATTTTTAACCACACTGCTCGTGGGCCTGACTTTAGGTGAGTGCGTTAAACCGCTGACCGAAAAGTGCAAATACGAGTGTATGTGAGATAGACGCAGGTTCTAATCTCACGGCCGCCCTAAGTAGAAAAATTTCATATAGAAACAATCTATTCAATTAACATAACAATTATCACAATGTTCAAAAAATCGCTGATGAAGGCTGAAATGCCAGAAACCGGTCCGATTAAGAATACAGTATAGTTATTGAAATATATGCTTTCTTCTTCTTTACCACGCACCATTGAAATATTACCCTAAGTTTACCCAAGTAAATGGTTTATTTTGTGAATGAGTGGGATTTCAACAGACAGACGGACATCGTTATATTGACTTGAGTTGTTATGAAAATGTGTTTTTTTTTCAATTACTTTGAACTTTATTTTCAAATTTTGTACTGACATATATTGAGTCCTCCTTCTATTAGATATTTTAAAAGACTTTCAGTTTGAGTGTAAACGCAACCAGAGCGTGCGAAGTTTTTCATATAAAATTGACATAAAAAATTGGAGAACATCACCACACTGAAATAAAGTTTATTTTACATTGTATATGTATTTGCATTACGGAGTTTCTCCAATTTATTTTTTAATTCTCATTCTCTCTCAAATGTTGCTTTATTTTCACAAACTACCTGCGGTGAATAACAATTTTGTAAACAAAAAACATATGGTTATGATGCAAAATTATGCAAAAATAAATTATATAAAAAATAATTTTTTACATTTCACCTGTACTAAAGAGATATTCACGAAAAAAGGAGAAAATTTAATTTTTTAAACATTTAAATGTAGAAAAAAACTTCATAAAAAAACCAAAATGCAATAAATTGACAATAAAATAGCCAATTTTTGTCGTCGACGTTATCCGGCTTTGTTTTGTGTATACATAAAAACGTTTTGCACCGGTGTTCTGCTAATACTCTTAGTTATGAAAAATACTTGCTGAAAATATTCATATTTTTAAATTTTACTCCCTTTGGATCGATTTTTAATCATTTTCCCGTGATCCAATCCAGCTGAAACTTTGCAGCCAGGCTCGCGGGGACGATAAAAATGATCTGAGATATTTTTTTTTGCATAGATATTTTTCTAGACATGTTCCATTTTCAATCAATCAATCAATCAACAAATAAAGCGAGTATAATAAAAACTTTTTATGGGTTGGTTTCTTAATCTTCTCTTTTTTACAACTTTCAAAAATTTACTGTTGTCAAAATATATTAAATTCCACACCAACAAAAATATCAATTTTTTGACACCACAGAAAACATAATTTTTACCACAGTACTTTGCCAAGGTGCCTTATTTTCAAAAATAAAAAATTTCCGTCAAGATAAATATATTTTATTTGGAAGACAAGGTATTGTGTCACCAATTTTTTTGTCAATACAGTAAACATAAATTTTACCATACTACTTTGTCACAGTGCCCTACGTTGTAAATAAAAAAATCTCCATCAATGTAAATATATTTTATTTGAGGAAAATAAAAATTAAATATACTAGGCAAATGAGGGCATTAAAAAAAATAAAAAAAAATAAAACAAATTATACAGTAGAAGAGAAAAAGTGGTCAAAATATTATTAAATAAATTCAAAGTAGAAGTAGCGAAAAATTGCATGTGAATATTTTTTTACAGTGGGATAAGAGCTTTTGTTACATTTCATTTATATGTTTTGTTATTTTATCATATGGATAAATGTCCCTTTTTATATGTTCATACTGTACCTGTAAATATTTGATAAAAGTATGAAATTTTTTGCAAAAGCAAGTATCAAGTAGGGTAATGTGAAGCCCCTATTAAAGATTTCCCCCAAAGTAATAATGGAAAATTTACAAATTCATTCCTTATTTTATTGCCTATATGTATTTAAGATAAAATAATTGTATATTAATATGTAGTTTAGTTATATACGAAAAAGCTTAGGTACCTTGAAATTTTTTTTCAAAATTTAAGTGTATTGTGGAATACATTAGATGAGAAATTCTGAAAATTAGCTGACGCCACAGAGATGTCGATAAAAGACCGCAAGCACAATTCAATAATTATAATTATTTCATTCAATAATTAAATTCTAAAGTGTAGTTCTGGGAATATGAAACGATTTTTCTGCCAGTTAAACCCCATTTAAAAATATTTAATAGACTTTACAGTTCATCGATTATTTTCTAAACCCCATCGCTGAATATTACTTTTTTTTTTAATTGCATTAATATATAACATTATAATAAACTTAACAACAAAGAAGTAAGAAAGTAATATTAGATCTAAGTCGACTATATGGCACCCAAGAGCATGGTATTCCACATTACCCGATTACCAACAAACCTAAAAAAATAAAAATCTTAATAACCAAACATAATTATTTATTTAAAATATTTATATTATACTAGTATAGTCAAGCACTCGAAATACGAATGCAAATTCTAGGAAATATTATTTTTTCATTCAATATTTCTCTTTCAATGTATTTTTAATCTATATATGTATATAAAAAATTTATGAATATTTAAATGAGCATAAAGGTATGCTAATCAATTTTATCAATTCACAATTCAACACAGGGCGTGTGTTATACAATTTATATATTTCGCATGAACAGAGCGTAACGAATTATTATAAATATTTTATTTTATTTAATTTAATATATTTTTAAAACATATTATACATAAATTTTATCATTCTCCGCTTCTCCTCCATATGAACTATAACTATGCCAAATTTCACACTCCTCCGTGCCCACATTTTGCTTAAAAAGGGAATAAAAAATGTTCCTTCACGTATTAATGATATTTTTAAAAATATTTTCACAACTAGTGTAATTTTGATATTAATTCACAAAATCACACTTCGAACACACTCAATAAAAACTAGTAAGAAAATTGTAGTCGGTCTAGACCGACTTAGATCCAACTAATTAGATATAGAAAATAAGCAAAAGCCAAATTTGAGTGACAATGTAATTAATTTTTTTGCCTCCGGATATGAAAAAGTTCATATCGGATGCTATTTTTATATGGGGATTAGGTCGAAAAATGGATCGATCCTGACCACATTTGGTGAGGTCACTTATTTTTTGCAAAAACATATACAAACCAAGAAGAATCTGTGCAATATTTTTTTTTGTGAAGATCGGAAATCAGCTTCATATGGGGGCTATGACTAAGAATTGTCCTATTGAGTTTATTTTTGGACTACTGATAAATAGATGTAATAAACATACACAAACCTAATTTGACAACGATCTACATGATACTTTGGATATTATGGCAATTTAAGTCGATCTCATAGGGGTCATTTGTATGGGGACTAGGTCTGAACATGAACCGATTTTCACCAATTTCAATAGCGTTCCTACGGCCAATAGAAACTTATTTACTAAATTTCATCAGAATATATTCATATTTGCGACCTGTAGTTTGATTACAAGGTTTACATGGACACACAGACGGACGGACGGACGGACATCGCTAAATCGACTCAGAAAGTGATTCAGAAAGTGATTCTGAGTCGATCGATGTAATAAAAGATGGTAAAATATTTTTGACAGTTACAAACATTAACACAAAGTCATTATACACTGACCACATAGTGGTATAGGGTGCCTGGATCCTATTTGGCTGAGGCAATATAGAAAGGAAGCATAAACCAAATTTTAGTGCTACTGTTTTTAATTTGTGGCATGCAGGTATGAAAAAGTTCATATCTGATGTTATTTTTATATGTGGACTAGCTCAAAAAATGGACCCAAAATTACCATATTTAGTAAACCAAATTTGAAAAAAATCTTTCCAATTTTTTTTTTTTTATATAGATTTAAATGAAGACTAGCAGATTCCAGCTCTCGAAATTCGAGTGCAATTCACAAACCAGCACTTTTAAGTTTATTATTATTTGAATGAAAATAACAAACTCATTAACAAATTTAATAAACACACACATATCGTATGTGAAATTTTATGTATGTGTTAGTAGCAACTTTAAATGCAATTTACTCAAAATAAAGGAAACAATTTAAAAATCTGTAAATCTGGAAAACAGCTAAATAGAAATACCTTTCAATTAATAACGTTTGATCATAATCGGGATAAAACGGTAGTACAAAACATCGGTCACAAGAAATCGACTAGCCTATTAATATTATAGATCAGGAATAAGAATTATATGGGGACTATTACGAAAAATGGTCCTACACGGTATATTTTTTTGACTACTGATTAGTTGGTATAATAGACACACATACACCAAATTTTATAGATATATCTATGTATGATAATCCGGACCAGTTTAGTCGATCTGTTAGTTTCTATTTGCATGGGTACTAGGTCTAAACATGCCCAGATTTTCATATATTTCAATAGCGTTCGTCCTATGCCCTATAAAAGCTTTTATTCCAAATTTCATCAAAATACATTCATATTTGTAGTTTGATTACAAAGTTTACACGGACACACGGACGAACGGACAGACAGACGTAAGGACGGAAGATGCAACAACTGGAACAATTATGCGAAGTGCTTCCCGATCTGATATTTTATTGCGATCTAAAGCACTAGTAACATGGGTAGTAAATAATTGAGAAATTGAGTTTTCTGAATCTGCAATTGGACTAACAGCTGTGGTTGATGCAGCTGATACTTTAGAAAATGCTTTTTCTTTCGTGCTTCTTCTTTCTTTTTTCTATCAAGAATTCTTTCTTGCTTTTTTTTTATCAGTTCTTTGTCTTGAGCACCGATGTACATTTAACGTTTATTTCTTTGATCCATTAGGAAATCACAGTCTTTCATTATTTTTTAAAGATTCAAAGCATTATCATGAGCAACATCAAACATAGAGTCATTTTAGAAAAGAAGTTCTCTTTTTCTTTAGGATTCTGAGATACGACCTTTATTCTTCTTCAACAAAAGCCATTTGTTATGAATTTTTTCAAGCTTTTCAATTGCATGAGTTACTAGAATAGTAGGAATGCCAGCTTTTTGCCACACAATCATTACCTCTTCAATAGTTATATGACCAGCATTTCTAACTGATATAGTTTCTCTTAGATGATAATGAAACCGCTGTAGGACTTGCTTTATTGCTGGTAACTGTTTCAATGTGATTAATGAATTTAAATTTGTAAGACTAATCAAAAATATTTTTCATTAGCGAGACGAGTTGCTGAAGCCATTGCAACTAATTCAACCAGGAAAGTTTTGGTTGTAATAAATATTCTTTAACTTTCAACAATAAAGGCTGAATTATAATTTTTATCTTAATATCTCAATTACATTTATACCTATTTTTATTATCTATAATATTAATAGGCTAGGCGATTTCTTGTGACCGATGTTTTGTTCTACCGTTTTATCCCGATTTTGACCAAACGTATATTATTTGAAAGGTATTTTTTTTAGCCGTTAACCAGACTTACAGATTTTCAATTTTTTTCCTTTATTTTGAGTAAATTGCATTTAAAGTTGCTACTAACACATACATAAAATTATACAATGCTATGTGTGTGTTTATTAAATTTTTCAATGTGTTTGTAATAAAAATAAGTTTGTTTTTTGTGTTGATTTGGGAATTGGCTATAATTGATTAGCATACTTTTAGGGTCTTTATTTAATGAAAAAATAAAATTTCGTAGAATTTGCACTCGAATTTCGAGGGCTGGAATCTGCTAGTTGTAATAAATGAAATCAATGCAAATAAACACTTTTTGATAACAAAACATATTTTTTAGGCGTGCATTCTAGTCTAGTCTAGTCTAGTCTGAAATTGCTAAAAAGCATAAAATGGTAAGTCATTGAGCAGCCTTTTCCAATAGGAGTAGAAAGCAGAAATTTTAGGAGAGTGATATCATTAGTAGAAGAAGTAACGGACGGTCATCACTAAATCGAATCAGAAAGTGTTTCTTGAGTTGATTGTGTTTCTCGAAAGGACAAATATTTTTGATAGTTACAAACATCAACATAAAATCATATCCTCACCACATCTACTATGTGCAGGGTATAAAAAGTCGAAATACCCAAAAATGCTTCCGCAGTAAGTGACAACAAACGAATACGATTATTTTCACAATTGCAAATGCAATGTTAAGATTTTTCGACATATTACGTGTAGTTTTCGAAATAAAGGAATGGTTCATATTATCCGAAAATTCCACAATACCCAAACTCTATATAATTTTCCGATACTTTTATACATTGGGAATAGCTGGAGTTTTATTTTTGATGAAGTAACTAACAATTTTAATAAATATTATCATCTTCATAATATTCTTAATGAATTTTTTCAGAGCTATATAGAATTATGTTATGAAAAATTTGAATTTAACACCCTAATTCGCCTAGCACATTCAATTCGTGGTTTTTAAAGTATGTTGTAAATCTTGAACCCTTTACAACATTTTGAACTCACATCAAAATGAACGGTATTCTTCCTAAAATTTACACCTACTCGTTAAAAATTTCTTTTAATGTTTTATTTTTTATTTTATATTTTCACACATTATATTTACGTATATTATATTTTCACTCTTCAAAGCTTATTTTTTTATTATTTTGTAGTTACCACGGAGACAGCACAACTTCCACATTACTTTTGCAAGACGAACCGCCACAATCTGCACAAATACTAAACAATCATAAAAATAATCCAAATCACTACAATAATAATAACAACGTTAGTTACCCTGGCACACCATCGATCCAAATGACTAATTTAGCACCCTTTGAAGATCCAGCCGAAGAAGAAATTAATGCTCCTAATGATTATTTCGAGAAACATGAAAAAAATCCGTCATTATTTTTTGATGATGGTATACGTTCGATAGATTTTGTATTGGCCTACAAAATCAGTACGCAACAACATGGTTTGGAAGAACAAAATAAAGAAAAACGAAGAGTTTTCGAGAGTAATCTGGAGGCAGAGGGTTTGGAAATTGAAAGGGTTTGCAAGGAAAGAGAACAAATATATTTTGTTAAGGTGGGATTTGAAGAACAATTAAACAAATAGTTTGTTTTTGTATATTTAATCATGTCTATGAATTGCAGATTCATGCCCCTTTGGAGGTCTTGAGGCGTTATACGGAAATTTTAAAATTGCGTATGCCAATGAAAGAGGTAAGTAGTGATTGTTCACAAAAGATAAACCATTTTTTATAATAATTTGTGGTTATATTAGTTTCAATTATTATTACATATTTATTAAGTTATATTTTAACCACGGTATAACTAAATATGAAACAAAGAAAAATAAATACATTGTTTGCCGTTGGCTTTGTGTAAAATGTTTAATCATTAAAATTGATTAAAAATGTTATTAATCAACAATCATGCTATTTATAAAATGGCACAAAAACTAAGAATTTGTTTACATTTTTATTTATATAAATTTATTGATTTACCATTAAGGGTATTTATCGCACAAGTTCTTAATTACAACTCTTTACTCAAGTGTCTAGTTTCTAAGTTTCTTAAAATTTAATCGTGTTCGTTTGAATGTTGTAACAATATTATAAAAAATACGAGCTCCATATTTTCATATCTACTCAGAACAGTGTGCATCTGTTAAGTTAATATTACACTGTAACTATTATAAAATGTATATAACTGTGGAATATTTTCGGAGTCATTATCTGGGGATTGAGCAATTCCAAGTCAGGGTGAAAGTGTCTAGGACAGTATAGTAATACCTCTAAAGAGTTTGGCGTTCTCAGGCCAAACTTTTATGGGCTTTATTTTTCCTTCTTTTGATGTTTGCTTGGTTTTTCAGGTATAAACATTCAATTTAAAGCGGAAATGGAAGTGTGCAGCTAAAAAGCAGTTTTACTGCATAAGACCAATGACAAATCTACGATTTCAATCGCTATAGTACAGAAACGAAAGAAACATATGATGGCACTAGGAAATATATTAAAAATGGTTAACCACAATAAACATATGTGGCGTATACTTTTTTATAGTTACAATTCGTAGAACTCTAGTAAAGACTTTATTTTTATACCCTCCACACCATTTTGCAGGGTGTACATATCAGTTTGTCAATCCGTTTCTAACTCATCGAAATAAATGCCGGATATCCCATACACTATTTATATTCTTGATCCTTACAAAAGGAGAAGTCGATCTAGCGATGTCCGTCTGTCTGTCTGTTTATTGAAAACATTCTCCTGTCCGCAATAGGTCGAGTAGGACGTACTATTTATGTTTAAAATGTTCGTCATAATCTGCATTTGGAGCCTCAAGGCACAATAGCCGAGAAAATAAAATTTCACATAAAAAACAAAAAAATATTGAAAAATGTTTATACATTAAGATATGTGTAAGCGATGCATACACTTTTTATACCCTCCACAGCTCAGTGGCAAGGGGTATATATAGGTTTATCGTTCCGTTTGTAACGCATCGAAGAACTAATTTCCGACCCCATAAAGTATATATATTCTTGATCCCTATCACAGCTCGAGTCGATATAGCGATGTCCGTCTGTCTGTTGAAATCACGCTCATTCACAAAAAAAAAACATTTTGTTGGGTAAGGTTACAATAATATCATTTGCCATAATTCCCAGTAAGTTGGTATTCAAAATGGGCTAAATCGGGCATCATTGTACTTAGATACGATCAAAAATATGTAGATACCTCTAAAAAAAATATAAAACCCAATGTGTTTGTTGTAATATTTTAGTGGTTGAACATAACAGTTGTACAAAAACATTCACAGTTCAAAAAACGAAAAATGAAAAATGGAAAATAGAAAATGAAAAATGGAGAATGGAAAATGAAAAATGAAAAATAGAGAATGAAAAATGAAAAATAGGAAATGGAGAATGGAAAATGAAAAATTAAAATTGGAAAATGGAAAATGAAAAATGAAAAATGGAAAATAGAAAATGAAAAATGGAGAATGAAAAATGAAAAATAGGAAATGAAAAATGAAGAATGGAAAATGGAAATTGAAAAATGGAAAATGAAAAATGGAAAATAGAAAATGAAAAATGGGGAATGGAAAATGGAAAATGAAAAATTAGAAATAGAAAATGAAAACTGGAAAATAAAAAATGGAAAATGAAAAATGAAAACTGAAAATTGAAAAATTACAAATGAAAAATGACAAAAATGGAAAATGAAAGATGGAAAATGGAAAATGAACAATGGAAAATGGAATATGAAAAATGGAAATTTAAAAATGGAAAATTAAAAATGAAAATGGAAAATGTAAATAAAAAAATGGAAAATTAAAAATTAAAATTGAAAGAGGGAGAATGGAAAATGGAAAATAAAAATGGAAAACGGAAAATTAAAAAAGAAAAATTAAAATTGAAAAAAGGGAGAATGGAAAATTGAAAAAAGGGAGAATGGAAAATTGAAAAATGAAAAAGTAAAAAATGAAGAACGAAAAATGAAAAATGAAAAATGGAAAATGGGAAATGGAAAATTGAAAATGAAAAATGGAAAATGAAAAATGGGAAATCGAAAATGAAAAATTAAAAATAGAAAAATGGAAAATAGAAAATGAAAAATGGAGAATGGAAAATGTAAAATGGAAAACGAAAGACGGCAAATGGAAAAAGAAAAATGAAAAATGGAAAATTAGAAAATGAAAAATGGACAATGAAAAAAGAAAAATGAAAAAGAAAAAATTAAAAATGAAAATTGGAAAATGAAAATTGAAAAATGAAAAAGTAAAAATTAAAAATTAAATATTAAAAGTTTTAATTTCTATATTTAATTTCTTACCTGTTATTGTTATTGTGTAGTTCTTTTTTTTTATTAAATGTATCCTTAAATTAAAAATAACATATTACTGGCTGATTCAGATAAAAATATTTTAAAATTCGCTTATTTTAAACAATAATAATTTTTAGCCAAGAATCATTTGCATTTTTTTTTAAATTATCGTATAACTTCTAAGGTCTCAAAACATTCTAAGAGGGATCAAACTTTTGGTATTATAACGCCGGCTGTGTTAAATAATGAATTTCGTTAGTGTTATATGAAGGACTTAGGGAAGTTATAGGATTTCTGCTCTAGTAATCAAATAGTAATTAATTCTTTATTTCTGACCAAAAAGAAAAAAACAATCAAATTTAAATTTAACTGGTATTCGGAATTAATGTTTCAGTATTGGCAATACTTTTAAAGTGGTAGCCGTACTCAACATTGGGTGTAATATTGAGTTTAACGCAGGTGGGGTGTATCAAAAAATTCGGCAAGCCGAATTTAACACTCTTACTTGTTTGATTACTTGTTGTTTTTTGTTGTACATGGGAAAAACAACAAACAAACAAAATGTGTATGCATCGCTAATAAACAAACAAACAAAAATGTAATTATATGTGTTTACATTGTAAAAAGTCTAACCTAATGTGATATCTAGCCTTTTTTGTCTCTTACATTTAACAACCTTGGCTATAATAATATTCTTACTTGTTTAAATAGAAATTGTTTTTTTCGAAATAAAATTTTGCTAAAAAATATTTTGATTTGTCTTTGGCTTTACTTTTTCAATCATTTGCAGTTATTGACGATTTATTGGCTAAAATTGATAAAAAAAAAGGGGAAAATTCCAATTTCTTGAAGATTTCATTCGATAAATTTAGTACAACATGACATAGTATTTTACATGGACATATTTATAAAAATTATTTATTTAAGCCTTAGCTACAATATTGCTGAAAAAATTAAATGAAAAATCGTTAATGGTTCTCGAGTTGTAGCTGAAAAACTTAATTAATTTATAAAGTCATACAAAAATTTAGCCTGAGAACCCCAAACCCTATGGAGGTTTTTCTATACTTTCACCTAGTACTTTCACCCTGACTTGGGTCGGGTGGTTTTGAACAATCTCCCCAATGGAATTTTAGAGTAAAATGATTTGTTAAACTGTATTTTTATTTCATATATCGAAACCGTTTTATTTAAAATCCCATCAAAAATTTTTTTATTTATTTATTTATTTTCGGTCTATGGATACAATATTATCCTTACAGACTAGCAAGAAAACGTAAAAATATATTAAATTAAGAGAACTTAACATTATTTAAAATAAGTCTAAATTGGGTATGGGGAATAGTAATATCCAAAATATTGCAATAATTATTAAATAATCTACAAGCCTTTGTAAGCGGTTTATTTAATGCATAATCTGTTTTATGCATATCAACATAAAAGAATTTATCAATTCTCCGAAACACCCTTGGAGGAACATAAATTTTAATTAATTGTAACAATTCAGAGCAATCAATTTCACCACAAATAATACCGTGTAAAATATTTAGAGAAAATATCTTTCTTCTACTCTGATAAAGCACATAAAGCGAAGGAGTAGAAGATGATGCAGACTGAAAATTTAAAAATGAAAGCGCACACTTTATAAATTTAACTTGAATTTTCTCAATACGATTTATATGAATAGCTGCATTAGGACTCCAAATAAATGAAGCGAATTCTAACTTTGATCTAACAAAAGAAGTAAATAATGCTTTCTTAGTATAATGATCAAAGACATTATCTGAGTTTCGACGAATAAAACCAAACATTGAATATGATTTTGGTATCACATAATTTAAGTGACTACCAAATGATAGCTTAGGATCAAAAATTACACCTAAGTCTAAAATTTCACCTACAGATGATTAAACATTATGCTTCGTTATATATTGAGAAAGAAGAACTATGCTCGGCCGGTTTTGAAACCTGTCTCCCCATCGCATTGTCCAGTAAAATTATTTTTTTAAATTTTATTTTTATTTTACGTATCAAAATAGTTTTTATATTAAATTCTAACAGAAAATTTTTTAAGGGAACATCAAGTTGTTTTGAATCCCCCCTCTCCCCATCGAGTTTTTCAGTAAAATTAATTTTTTTTAAAATTTAATTTCTACTTAATTAAATTTAATTTCTATTTTTTTCATTAAATAAAGACCCTAAAAGTATTAGTAATTATAGCCAATTCACAAATCAACACAAAAAACAAACTCGTTTTTATTACAAACACATTAACAAATTTAATAAACACACCTCAATAAACCATTTCATAAGTGAAATGTAACTGAATTGGAGAATAAGCTTACTATAAAATATTTCTATAACTTTTCATAAGCATTGTTATGATGGGTTCATTTAATTGCAAAATATGAACTCTTTTTAAATGATGTTTTAAAAACGTTTTACATAGCAATATCATTTACAATAACACTTGATATACACTTAGTCTGTATAACAGTTTGGCAAATATGATTGCAAACGACTTATGCTGCTATAGTTTTGTAAACGATGTTGCATATGAAGTCCCGTTATTTGAACGTTTTGTAAACGTTGCACATTGGGTTCAACATTGTGTTCTTTACGATTCAAGTGCTTATTCTTTTCATTAAATATTTCAGCGGTGATGATGAAGATTATTATAATGTATTTAATGATGATGGCGAAGTAAATGATTTTCCAAAAAAAATGCTTATTACTAATGAAATTTTTTTTCAATATTTTTTTTGAAGTGGTTATTTTTTTATGTGTTTATGCTTATTCATCAACAAAAAAAATATATAATATTTCCCAATTAGATTCTTCTGAGTTTAATTTGTGGAATTATTGAATTTGGATAAAATTTCATTTTATATTTTACTAATAATAATAAATATATATTAAATATTTTTTCCTTTCTTATTTTTTAATAAAAATGTATTTTTTTCTAAAATCACATTAAATATGCTCTAATCTGCAACTTAATTTACTAATTTATCGCTTTTCGTTCCAAAGTTACAACTAAAGTTGTGATATAAGAACACTTTTCCCAAAATACAAAAAAAGCGCCTAACAGCATAAAAAAATTTTTTTGCAACTTTTTTTTTCTAAATGTTGGTTTTTTATGTATTTATGAATATTCATCAATTAAAAACAAGTAAGAAAATTATAGTCGGTCTAGACCGACTATATGATACCCTATACCATGGTTTAGAGACCCTATCTTTCGGTCCAACTACTTCGATATAGAAAATAAGCATAAACCAAATTTGAGTGGGATTTTTATTAATTTTTTTGGCTGCAGATATGAAAAAGTTCATATCGGATGCTATATCTATAAAGGGACTAGGTCCAAAAATGGACCGATCCTGATCATGTTTGGTAAAGTCTCTTGTATTTTGCAAAAATATGTACAAACAAAATTTGAGAAGAATCAGTGCAATATTTTTGTTTTTTAATAGATTTAAGTGAAGATCGGGAAGCAGCTCTATATGGGGTCAAAGGGATCATTTTTGGACTACTCATTAGTGGATGTAATGAACGCATACAAACCTAATTTGAGTAAGATCTATATGACAATTTGGATCTTATGGCAATTTATGTCGATTTCATATGGGTAATTTGTATGGGGGCTAGGTCTGAACATGGACCGATTCTCACCAATTTCAATAGCGTTCATCCCATGGCCGATAAAAGCTTATATACCAAATTTCATCAAAATATATTTGCGACCTGCAGTTTGATTACAAGCTTTACATGGACTCACAGACGGACGGACGGACGGACATTGTTAAATCAACTCAGAAAGTGATTCTGATTCGATCGGTATAATTAAAGATGGGTCTAGGTCAAATATTTTTGGTTGTTACAAACAGCAGCACAAAGTCATTATACCCAAACCACATAGTGGTATAGGGTATAATAACAATATTTTAAAACTACGGCTTCCGTGAATTAATCGCCACTTTGGTTCCCGGCCAACCAGAAAATGTGATGACAACTTTTTGTCAACATATTGTCAACGAAATTTTGCCAACAAATAACAATAATTTGTTGAAGAATTGCGATTGCTACCCTAAACGACATATTGCAATGCGGGGTGACAAAAATATGTGATTCATTTTGCTGACAATTTTTGTTGACAATTTGTCGATAATTTATCACATATCATAAGATACATTTTTTAAGTGAATAAGACCCAGTTTTTGAGATATCAGTTAAACCTAGTTTTGTTAAACCCAAAATATATTCATCTATTCCTTTATGAATTTGGACATGTCTGAAAAAATTAATTCTCGGTTTAACTAAACTAGGTTTAACTGATATCTCAAAAACTGGGCCTAAGACAGTTTTTATTTTTTTAAATATATAACTCGTTATTCTAGAATAAAATTGTTTTTTTTTAAAGTGAATAAGTCTGTTTATATTTTTCTAGAAGAAGTTATTCTAGAATAAGATTATTTTTTGTTTAGTCAAGAAGTCTGTAATATTTTTTTAATGTATAATATATTTTTGTTTAGTCAAGAAGACTGTAATATTTATTTAATATATAAATTGTTAAATCTATAGTTATATAAATTTTTTTCAATAATAAAAGAAATTGCTTTAAAAAAAATTGTTTTAATTTAGATTTGGATAATTTTTTTATAAATTTACTGAAAAATTTGTTGACAAATGTTCACAAATTTTTTGACAAAATGTTGACAAATTTGTTGACAAAATGTTGACAAATTTGTTGCCAAAATGTTGACAAAATCGTTGACAAAATGTATATAAAAATGTTGACAAAACGTGTCAACCCTGCCGACCTTTTTTCAACAAAAATTGTCACAAATAAATGTCGACCATCCACATCTTTTTGTCAACATTTTGTCAACCTTTTGTGACAGTTTGGCTGGCCGGGTTACCATCGAACCTATTGTGCGTTGTTGCATGTGATGTCCCGTTATTTTCGCGTTGAAATTATTGTGAAATTCACAGTCTTTTTCTTTTGTTTGAAGAGTGAAGTGTTTAAAAAAAAATACATATATATATATATATAATATATAAGTAGGTACAGTTTGTATTAAAAAAAGTAAATAATAAGTATGTAAATTTATATTTTTTAAATGTTGGATATGCTATATAAATCAAAACGAAGTTTTCGTGAAGAATCTAAAGAAATTGTAGAATTGTTAGTGGACGAACAGGCGGACAAACTTTGCTGGAAAGGCACAGAAGACAAAAAGAGTGTGCGCAGCTTGAGTGCAGCAAAAGCCATTGACTTTTGAAATTCAATAGATGCTGCAATTTGCATTGGATTGCCAGAGGACGAATTTATCAAAAGTACAAAAGCATTCTTCCAATTCGCTAAAAATAGACAAGAGTCTAGAAAGAAATATAAGACAAAGGCAAAGATAAATAAATAAAATAAAAAAAATTAAAAAAAAATCAATAAAATTATAGTATTTAAATTATAGTATTTAAGTGTATTTAAAAGCTTACAAAAATATTACGATTATAAGCTTACAAAAATATTACGGTTATAAGTTTAAAAAATATTACGATTATAAGCTTACTGCAAGCATGATTAGAATACTATTTTTCCTGTAAGCTTATTCTATAATTAGACTTCTAAGCTTGTTCACCAGGGTTCAGTTTTCGTTATTAAACAATTGTTAAGAAGCCTTTCACAATAATATCCACAACAGTTTTCTAAACTTAAGGCTTTTGGTAGCAAGTTTGTTACAAGATATTTTTATACTATTTTGGTTTATTGGCACACATAGCATTGTATAATTTTATGTATGTGTTAGTAGCAACTTTAAATGAAATTTACTCAAAATAAAGGAAAAAATTTAAAAATCTGTAAATCTGCAAAACGGCTAAAAAGAAATACCTTTCAAATAATATACGTTTGCTCAAAATCGGGATAAAACGGTAGAACAAAACATCAGTCACAAGAAATCGGCTAGCCTATTAATATTATAGATTTTATAATATAATTTCTATTTTATATATTGAAACCGTTTTTTATTTTAAATCCCATGAAATATTTATTTGTGTACCACCCTTCACACACCCATTTTTACAGAAAGTTTAATTTTATGCAAAAATAAACAAAAAATAGAAAAAAGTCAAAATTTTCGAAAAAGTGGGTACTTTTTTTGAATTCTGAAAATGTACATTTTTAGTTCTCTATTGTTATTCAAAATTCTACTATGCAATCTGGATTCACTGTTTAATGTCTAAAGAGTTCAGAATCTTGCTGGTGGTATAATTATTTGATAACATATTTAGTTTTAAAAATTAAATGAAAAAATTAAAAATATTTCAAGAAGTCGTCATGATTCCAGATGAAAAAAATTAATTCAAAATTCGATAAAATTTTTATTTTATTCTATTGGAATTAAATTTTAATTAGCTACAATTATAAGTTTTACCGTGGTTTTTAAGTTATTTTTATTGTTCGATGTTTTTTTTACTTTGTTTCAAATGTTTTGTTATTATTTTCATCGTTTTTCCTTCATCATTTTTATTTCATTTTTTTTATAGTTAGTGTGCAACGTCAATATATCAAAATCTAGGCGTCTGCGTAACGCAGTGTCTAATATATCACGAAAGGTCTGAAAAAACGTTTTATATTTGCTTAAAAGACCTAAAAATTTTATATAACAAATTTTAATCTTGCCAAGGAAAAGGTCGTTTATAATATATTGACCTCCTTTGTTTTGCTTTAGTTATTTTTTCGTTACTGATACTTTTCTGCTAAAACTTTCTAAGCTCTTGTTTTACTAGAATCTTTATTTTAAACACTTTCTTGATTTCGGCATGTTTTATATAAGCTTTTCAGTTTTTTTTTCATATATTAAAATGTGCTTTGATTGTTTTTGTTTTTTGTATTAAACACTATTTTCCATTTATCCTTTAGATACCTGGCATGTCTGTAGTGAATCGTTCTACCCGAAGTGTATTTTCTAGTCTTACAGGTATTTTCAAATTTTTCATTAAACATATCCATGTTGATGATCGTTATTTTCCTACACGCACACAGCGTTTTACTGCCATCTACAGTCGTGATAAGGAATATTTGTAAGTATTTAAATGCCACCAATACCACTTTTTAACACACATTTTTTTCTTTTGGACAAGTATTTAATATAAACATCATATAAATAAATTGCCTAATGTATGGTAAATTCGATTAACTGGAGTCGAAGCAATCGACTTTGCTTAGACTCCAGTTTGCAAATAACGGTAAATTTTAATATAGAGATTTATGTGAAAATGTTTTACTGAACTTGCCTAAAACTAAGATTACAAGATCAAAAACTTAAATAAGGACTTTAAACTGAGAAGAATATCTTCAACAGTTGTACTTTTTTTTAAAGTGGCCCCTTTTTAAAACTACTTTTTTTTAAATGTACTTTTTTTAATTGGTTAGTTTTTTTAAAAGGTACTTTTTTAATAAAAGTACTTTTTTATAAAATTATTTTTTTATAAAAGTACCTACTTTTTTAAAAAGTTACTTTTTTTAAAAACGTGCTTTTAAAAAAAAGGCATTTCTTAAAAGGCGCCTTTTTTAAAATGTACTTTTTTTAAAAGGTACTTTTTTAAAGGAACTTTTTTTTAAAATAACTATCAAAACAAGTTATTTTTTGAAAAGGTACTTTTAAACGGTATTTTTTAGAAGGGAAATTTTTTAAAATGTACTCCTTTTAAAAGGTAGCGTTTTTGAAAGGTATTTTTTTTTTAAAGATTCCTTTTAAAAGGAACTTTATATAAAATGGTGCTTTTTAAAAGGTATTTTTTTTTAAAAACGATACACTTTTTAAAAGGTACTTTAAAAAAAAAAAAAAGAATTTTCTTAAAGAATTAATTTTTATAAAAAAAATTTAATAGATACTCTTTTCAAAATGGCACTTTTTTTAAAAAGGTACTTTTTATTAAATTGTTTTTTAAAAGATAATTTTTTAAAAAGGTACCTTTTTAATAGGTATTTAGTTAAAGTAGTACTTTTTTAAACGTACTGTCTTTTTTTAAAAGCATATTTTTTAAAATGGTACCTTTTTAAAAAAATTTAATCATTAAAAACGGAACTTTTTTAATATGTACTTCTTTTAAAGGTACTCACTTTTTTGAAAATGTACTTTCTAAATGAAGTACTTTTTTAAAATTACTTTTTTTAACAATGTATTTTTTTAAAAAGTACTTTTTTAGAAAGTAACTTTTAAAAATGTTGCTTGTTTTAAAAATGTTGTCTTTTTAAAAAGGTATTCTTTTAAATGAACTTTTTTTTAAAAAGGTACTCTTTAAATGGTGTATTTTTTAAATGTACTTTTGTTAAAGTATTTTTTTTTAAAAAGTTAATTTTTAAAAAAGTTCTTTTTTATGGTACTTATTTTTTTAACAGTTTTTTTTTTTTGAAACGTACTGTCCTTCAAAAGTTAAATTTTTAAAATGGTACTTTTTAAAGGCACTTCTTTTAATATTTTACTTTAAAAAAAAATGTACTCTTTAAAAACTTAACTTTTTTTAAAATGTACTTTTTTGAAAATGTACTTTTTTGAAAATGTACTTTTTTAATAAAGTACTTTAAAAACTAAAAACATGTACTTAAAAAAATACCTTTTTAGAAGGTACATTTAGAAGGTACATTTTTTAAAAATTATTTTTTTTAAAGATATTTTGTTGAAAAGGTACATTTTTAAAAAGGTAATTTTTTATAAAGATTCTTTTTAAAAGGAACTTTTTTTAAAATGTATGTTTTAAAAAAATCAATTTTTTAAGGCACTATTTTAAAGGAAAGTTAACCTTTTTTACGGTACTCTTTAAAAAGGTATTTTTTAAGTGTGTTTTCTTTTGAAGGTACTTTTTTAAAATGTACTTTTTTAAAAAGTACTATTTTTAAAAAGTTACATTTTTAATAAGGTACATTTTTTGGAACGGTACTTTTTGAAAAGGCGTATTTTTTTAAATGTACTTTTCTTAAAAAGGTACTCTTTAAATGGTGTATTTTTTAAATGTACTTTTGTTAAAGTATATTTTTTTAAAAGTTAATTTTTTAAAAAAAGTTCTTTTTTTATGGTACTTATTTTTAAAATGTGATTTTTAAACTGCTATTTTTTGAAACGTACTGTCCTTCAAAAGTTAAATTTTTAAAATGTTACTTTTTTAAAGGCACTTATTTTAAAATTTTACTTTATTAAAAAAATGTACTGGTTAAAAACTTAACTTTTTTTAAAATCTACTTTTTTGAAAATGTACTTTTTTAATAAAGTACGTTAAAAAATAAAAATAAGTGCTTTAAAAAAATACTTTTTTAGAAGGTACATTTTTTAAAAGTTATTTTTTTAAAGATATTTTTAAAATGGTAATTTTTTATAAAGATTCTTTTTAAAAGGAACTATTTTTAAAAATGTATTTTTTAAAAAAAGGCAATTTTTAAGGCAAAATTTAAAAGGATATTTTTTAAAAAGTTAACCTTTTTAGGGTACTCTTTAAAAAGATATTTTTTAAGTATGTTTTCTTTAGAAGGTACTTTTTTAAAATGTAATTTTTTAAAAGTACTATTTTTAAAAAGTTACATTTTTAATAAGGTAAATTTTTTGAAACGGTACTTTTTGAAAAGGCGCTTTTTTAAATGGTACTTTTTTTTAAAACGGTACTTGCTTGTAAAACTATTCTTAAGAAAATGCTTTTTTTGAATAGATACTTTTTTAAAAGGTATTTTTTTTTGTAGAAAAGGTCCTTTTAAAAAGGTAATTTTCAAAAAGGAACTTTTTTAAATGTACGTTTTGTAATGTACTTCTTTAAATTACTTTTTTTTAAAAACTTACTTTTTTTCAAAAGATGCTTTTTTAAAAAAATACTATATTTAGAAATGTATCATTTTCAAAAAGTACTGTTTTTAAAAAGTTAATCCTTTTGAAAGGTACTTTTTTAAAAAAGGTACATTTTTTAAAAAGGTAATTTTGAGGAAGGTACTTCATTTAAAAAGATATTTTTTAAAAACTTCTATTTTTAAGAAAGGTTCTTTTTAAACTCTTTCTTTTACTCTCTGTCTGTCTGTCGTGGGTGGACCCCATTCCCCCTCATCCACTTGATCTGAAACTTGGCCCGTAGTCTTGTTGTGACTAAATATTATTTTTGGGGTAGTCACGCACAGTCACGCATAGTCACGCGCAGTCACGGGGTGATCTAAATGTCATTTCCTCTCATCCGATCGATCTGAAACTTGGTCGATAGACTTGCTGTGAAAAAAGATTAACTTTGACATAGTTGCGCACAGTCACGCACAGTCACGGAGTGATCTAAATGTCATTTTCCTTCATCCGATCGATCTGAAACTTGGTCCATAGTCTTGTTGTGACTATAGATTAATTTTGGGGTAGTCACGCACAGTGACGCTTAGTCACGCACAGTCACGGAGTGATCTAAATGTCATTTCCCTCATCCAATCCATCTGAAACTTGGTCCATACACTTACTGTAAAAAAAGATTAACTTTGACTTAGTCACGCACAGTCACGCATGGTCACGCGCAGTCACGTATTGATCTAAAACCAATTTCCTCTTATCGGATCGATCTGAAGCTAGGTCGATAGACTTGCTGTGAAAAAAATTAACTTTGACATAGTCACGCACAGTCACGCATAGTCACGCACAGTCACGTATTGATCTGAAACCCATTTCCCCTTATCCGATCGATCTGAAACTTGGTCGATTGACTTGCTGTGAAAAAAGATTAACTTTGACATAGTCGCGCACAGTCAAGCATAGTCACGCACAGTCACGGAGTGATCTAAATGTCATTTTCCTTCATTCTATCGATCTGAAACTTGGTCCATAGTCTTGTGACTATAGATTAATTTTGGGGTAGTCACGCATAGTCTCGCACAGTCACGGAGTGATTTAAAAAACATATCCACTTATCCGATCAATCTGAAAATTGATCCATAGACTTGCTGTGACCACAGATTAATTTTAAAATAGTCACTCAAAGTCACGCAGTCACGGAGAGATTCAGGACTCATATGCATAAGGAAAGAAAGAGTTTTAATAAAAACATTGTTTTTATGGGTTAGATTATTTAAAGTGTCACTTTTTTTGAAAAGTTAATTTTTAAAAAAGTATTTTTCTATTTCATAATTCACACTTATTTTTGTAACAACGAATTTTGGTTCTTTTCATCAGATTTAATATACGGCATGACAATTTCTTTACACCTGCTGTTCGCTCTCGTATCGTACAATTTATATTGGATCGCCAACGTTTTACCCCCAAAAATAAAGATGAGATGGCCTTTGGTATTGAGCGTCTTGTGGAAGACAACGTTTATTGTGCCGCCTATCCATTACATGACGTATGTGTTAAAGAAACAAATAATTTTTATTTTTTTTGAAATTTTATTGATAATTTACTAATTTTAGGGAGAAATAACCGAGAAGCATACCATGCGTCATACTTTGCATAAACATTGGGCTAGCGTAGGACAATGGTATCGTTATCAGCCATTGGATTATGTTAAAGAATATTTTGGTGTTAAGATCGGTTTATATTTTGCCTGGCTAGGATTTTATACTTACATGTTATTATTGGCTTCCGTAGTTGGTGTGATTTGCTTTATCTATTCGTGGTTTACCTTAAAGAATTATGTACCTGTGTAAGTGTAGCCACTTAGAGAATAATTTTAGTTAAAAATTTTTAATTTTTTTTTATTTTTGTTTAGCCAAGATATCTGTCTTCGTAAAACTAACTTAACCATGTGTCCTTTGTGTGATTGGTGTAATTTTTGGGATTTAAAAGAGACTTGTTTTTATGCTAAGATTACATATTTAATCGATAATCCTAGTACGGTATTTTTTACCGTATTTATGTCTTTTTGGGCCACTCTCTTCCTGGAGCTATGGAAACGTTATTCGGCCGAAATAACACATCGTTGGGATTTGACGGGCTTCGATGTTCACGAAGAACATCCCAGGCCTCAGTATCTGGCTAGATTGAAACATTTGCCTAATACTCGTATTGACTACGTGACAAATAGAAACGAACCTACAGTACCATTCTGGCGTATGAAACTGCCGGCAGCTGTTTTTAGTTTTTCAGTAGTATTACTGCTGATAGCATTGGCCTTTGTAGCTCTGCTGGCCGTAGTAATCTATCGCATATCTATGTTGGCTACTTTGAAGTTAGGCGCTACACCGATGAATACCTCGAGCGCCATAATGTTGGCTACAGCATCGTCAGCCTTTGTTAATTTATGTGTCCTTTATGTACTTAACTATGTAAGTGTAAAGATAATAAGTTGTCTGTCTATCTTTAACTAAACTTAGTATATTGTTGTTTTGTTTTTAGTTATACAATCATTTAGCGGAATATCTTACTGAATTGGAATTATGGCGTACACAAACACAATTTGATGACTCTTTAACTTTGAAAATCTATCTATTACAGTTTGTTAATTATTATGCTTCCATATTTTATATAGCCTTTTTTAAAGGCAAATTTGTGGGACATCCAGGAGAATATAATAAAATATTCGATTATCGCCAAGAAGAGGTAGATTCCAATGTTTTTTTTTTTTATTATTTATTTTTATAAATTTCATTATAAACTTTTCATCTCGTTTACCTTAAGTGTTCTTCTGGTGGCTGCTTAACCGAGTTATGCATACAATTGGCCATTATAATGATAGGCAAACAAGCTTTCAACTCAATTTTAGAAGTATTTATGCCTAAATTGTGGCGTAAAATTATGGCCATCAAGGTTGGCATATCTAAACTTTTCTCACCCAGCGATCATGTTCATCACAAAGATATCGAACGTTGGTGGAGAGATTTGAAATTATTGGATTGGGGTGCTAGATCATTGTTTCCAGAATATTTAGAAATGGGTAAGTGGTTAAAGAAATGGCAAGTCCAGTTGAATTGTTGATATTTATAAAATATCTAATTTTAGTTTTACAATATGGATTTGTAACGATATTTGTGGCCGCCTTTCCTTTGGCCCCATTCTTTGCTTTACTAAATAATATATTGGAAATGCGTTTGGATGCCAAGAAACTACTAACCCATCATCGAAGGCCCGTCTCACAGAGAGTTAGAGATATAGGTGTTTGGTATCGTATATTGGATTGTATAGGCAAATTAAGTGTTATAACAAATGTAAGTATTTCAAACTTTAAACTCTAATTTATTCGTATAATATTGTTACCTTTTCTTTTGTTTGTTTTAAGGGTTTTATTATAGCCTTTACTTCCGATATGATACCCAGATGGGTTTATCGTGGTTTAGGCGATGGTACGCTCAATGGTTATTTAGAATTTACTTTATCGGAATTTAATGTTACTGACTCTCCCACGCTAAAAAGTTTGTCCGTAAAATATACAAATCTTACCACCTGCCTGTAAATATCCTTTAAACTTATTTTATTTATTTATTTAAATATTTTTTTCTTCTTTTTATTTTAGATATACAGATTTTCGTGAACCACCGACCTCAGTGAAAAAGTATTATTTAAGTAATATGTTCTATATAATCTTGGCTTGTCGTTTAGGTTTTGTTGTGGTTTTTGAGGTAAGTTTTCCAAAAAAAAAAAAAAAAACAGATATTAAAATTATTTCAATTCTATATATATTATATCCATGTGTCTTTGTTATCAATGTATCCCTTTAAAGCAATCGTTGTCACTCAATTCACTTAATATTTTAAACCTTAACATGTTGAAACATGCCCGAGGTCTCCACAATACTATCTTGTAAAACTTGATTTTCTTGTCGTTGTATCTTCAGAAATTTGCATAGCCAATATATAGCAAAGGAAAACATCACATTGAACACTGAAACGAATTAGAATTTAGTTAGTAAATATGTATATTTGAAATAATGTTTTAGACTTACTTATAAATATGCCAAACATTATACTTCTTACTATACGTTTATCTGTGGCCGCATCTATTTCGTTGTATTTCATTTCCATAAATATGTATGTGGTTACTTCTACCAATACGGAAATAATTGTATTTATTAGCCAGGGCGCTATGCAAATAGTACGTTTCTGTAGATTAAAATAAAAATAAATTTTTAAACATTTGACTAAATATATTTTACGGAAACATATTTGAATGTAGTTCGAGTGTCAATTATATTGTACTAAAATGTAGCTAAAGGCAGATAAAGACGAAAGAGAAAACTGCCATTTTGAAATTACAACTATTTTGCATGTATTTTCCGCTTCAAGCCGTTTAATACAACTCCAAAACTACTCCAACGAAATAAAATAAAATAAATCAAATTGAACTCCGAAATAAATAAAAAATCGTTTACAATTAAATTGTTTAAACTTTAATTTATTGAAATATCTTTTTGGTATAAAAAAAAAGTAATAGAATAGTAATGTAATAGGTTAAAAAATATTTCAAGCGTCGAGTGTTTTCGAGTATCCAATTAAAAAAAATCATGTGAGTCCGATCACAGGGGAGATGACTAAACATCTAGTAATTAAAGATTTTTATGTCACTTTTTTAAAATCAAACAGAAAGCGTCATCTATGTATCACTTATAGCAAACAACTGCAGGGACTCTGGTTATACTTGTGGGGTTGTTGAATTATGTATATGTTATACGTTTATATTGTGAAATTTTTGTCGTTTTACAGCAAAGGGTTGTTGTTGGTTTAGCTGAAACAATTTTATATAATAATTTGTTCACCAATACAATCATAAGTTACACCGATTTGTCTTACGGTCACATGTTATGCTGTTTTTGTGATTGTATTGTGAAATAGAAATTAACCCGCCTGCGCGTATAGATGTTTACAAATCAAAAAGTGTATGAAGTATTATTGAATACTGAAAACTAATCAAATCGTAATCGTATTATTTCATTTCGATAAAAATGTTATATCCCAGTACTATATAAAAGATGAATGTTTTTAAACCCTCGACACCGTTTGTAATAATTAGAAAAAATCTGGACCCCAAAAAAATATATTTATTCTTGATCCTTATAACAAGCGGAGTTGATATAGTGATGTCCGTCTGTCCGTCTGTGGAAATGAGGATCATGCCCTCAATAGGTCAGCTATGCTACTCTATTTTGGTGAAAATTATTCTTTGATATACTGAGCAGGTTACTATTTAAAATCCTCCAAATGGGTTCTATAGGTAACGAGATATCAATGAAAATGTAAAAAACACTTGAAAAAATATGTTTTTGTTCTTATATTAAATTTTGTTTCTTGTGTATCATAGTTGTAATTTTTGTTGTTGTTGTGGTTATTGTGTTTGTAGCATTTGTATTATGAGTGTTTATGTATCGTTATACTCTACGTGTCATATCAGTTTAGACTGGTATTGCCACACTTTTTGTTAACGGTATCCCGAAATAAATACAAACAATCGCCAGAATCAAATAAAAGTAATAATAAAAGATACATTTTCTTAAAAAAGTATTTAGTTATTTATAATAATATTTTTTTTTCCAACAAAAAACCAATTTGAACTTATAGACAAATGACCATATTACAAGTTTTTTTATTTGAAAACATTTCCAATATTCCTAATTTGAAATTTTTTGTACACAACTTATCATGTTCTGATGAATTCAAGATATTATCAGATTAGAAACTTTAAACATTTTATATATATTTCATATTAAATACATTTAAAAGTTGTTTTTTATTATTGGTCAGATTCTAATATTTTTCAACGCGAATCTAACAAAGCTTAATATAAGTTAATAAAAAATGATTTCCCGTAGAATAGACAACAAAATTCACTAGGTCTGGCCCAACTTGCATATATTGTCTAACTGTCATGCTATTGTTAATAACACATCCAATTATTTGACGTATATCTTGAGAATGAGATTTTATGAATTGGTTTTTATTTTTTATTTTAGAAAATGGCTTTAACCATAATGTAAATTTTCACAAAAAGATGTATAAATCCTATATAGCTGAGAAATAACAATAAAATTGATATACAAACTTTTTGGATAGCTTTTATAATATTTGATTTTGAAAATAATCGAACCCTCGCGTGGGTTCGATGTTATGTATGTACATCACTATTTTCCTATAATTGTTTTGATATTTATTTTTGCTACTAATTTGTGGGAGCGTTACGAAAAATTTGATGAATGTTCAATTAAATACTTAAAATTGTTTAGGTGTCTGACCATGTAGAGATGAATTTTTATTGTTTATAATATTTTTTACTTTTTCAAAATTTCTTACTTAAATTTTTATATTCAATTTATCTTTGTATCTTTAAATTAACATATTACAAGCTGATTCAGATGGAGATATTTAAAATTTTACCGATGTAAGGCAAAACTTAAATTTTCAAAATTTTTAGTCAAGACTAAATTATTTTTTAGAAAAATTGCACTATTTTTAAGCTCTCAAAACATTGAACAATACTATTCCTTACTTTGACCTCGGGTATTCTAAAGCCAGCTACGTTAAAGAGGTATTTCTCTTTGGTCTCTTATGAAAGGATCTTAATAGTTTTTCTACTTTATAGAAGTAAATTCTTTCTATAATAAACCATTGTTAAAAAAAAGGCAATAGATAAGAAATCATAATAAATACTTTCCAAAAAAGAAAAACAATTAACTTCTTAATATAAATGGTATTACAATTTATAATTTACATATCAGCAACTGTGTGAAAATGGAAACTGTATACCACTTTGGTTATAATGTTGAGTTTAAGATTCGGCACAGCCAAATTTAACTATTTCTTGTTTTTTCTAAACCTCTTTCAGAACCAACTGTAAGCATTTTAAGTATTTTAAGGAACTTAGCTCCAAAATTCACTGGCAAGGTATCAAAATCAGCTAAACGTAGCACACCTCTTTTGTGAAAATTAAACAAAAAAAAATTAAAACATTAAAAACCAAATGCTTTGGTAGAGCATTTTCTAATTTACTTTTAATTGAATGATGGTCCTTCGAACCGGAAATTTCATTTAATATATTTAACAGCACAACCTCTGTTAAAAAAATTCGTCATTAGCCGAAAATCAAGGTCTTCAGAAAGTCATCCCTCATGATAATGCATCAAATATGTTTAACAATTTGAGACTGAACAGTCATTTTTATTAAAGAAAAAATTTTAAATATTTTTATAAAATTTTTGATAATAAGAAATTCAATGGTAACCAAAATCGCAAAAATTAGGAAAAACATTAAATTTAATAACACAAATCTTTCGGGTGATATTTCACATATTTAGGGTTAATTTTTGTTTAAAAACCTGGGTGATTTTTCATTATAAAATAAAAATATTGTGTTTTTCTGAGAACCTTGTTAATTTGAAAAATAACATGTTCTCAATCCAGGCACAATGTTTTAACCGTAAGGTTTTAATAAATATTTCTTTGAGAATTGTTGCTATGCAACAATGAAATGAAAATTAAAAATGTATTTCTTTCTTTATTTTTTCACGATTTTTCTTTAGACGATTTTGAAATTTAAAAATTACAATTGAAACGTTATTTTATATAAGTTTTAAAATATTCTTTTAATCTTCGTTATGTTTTAAAATTTAAAAAATTGTTAAATATTGTTTTTGCATTTTTAAAAAATTGTCGCTACAACAACTAAAAAAAGTTTCAAATTCGGCAAATACCATTTCTAAAAATTTTTGTTTCCAGATACAATTTTGCAAAAATTCCAAAAAAATTGTTCCAAACATTTTTTAATCCTTAGAATTTAAAACAACTTAATAAATTTTAAGTCCTTAGAATCTAAATGAAAAGATTATTTTCAAAATTAAAAAAAAGATAAATAAATATTTTTTCATTAAATATTTTTCCAATAGAAAAATAAAAAAAAAATTTTTAACGAAATTTTTGTCCAAAAATTTATTTAACAAAATTTACGCCCATATTCTTAATCAAATTCTAGCAGTTGGCTAACTTGTTTTCATACGAAAATTTCAAAATTTGTATAAAAAAAAGTTAGCCAACTGCTAGAATTTGATTATGAATACGGGCATTAGTTTCTATTTTTTTTTATTTAATTTAAATGTATACAAATTCTTTCTCACTTTTAATTATTAGTTATTAAAAGGTTTTTTTTTATTTATATTATTAAAAAGTTTTTCAAATAATTTTATTGAATTTTTTAATAAAATTTTTTTAATAAAATTAAGAAGTGAAAATGTATATACAATATATATTTTTTTAATTTAGTAGCTTCAAATTTATTTTTAAATTCTTACGCCTAAAAATATGTTTAAAAATTTTGTATATTTTCATTTCGAAAAATAAATAAAAATATTGTGTTAAAAATTAAAAGAGAAAAGTTATTTTCATTTTATTTTTCCAATTAAAATATTTATATAAAGAATTTAAACGAATTTTTGTCCTAAGAATTTATATAATAAAATTTAGTGTTTATATTCTTTTTATTTCATTTAAATGTATACAATTTCTTTCTCACTTCTTAATTATTAATTATTAAAAGGGTTTTAATTTATATTATTAAAAAGTTTTTCAAATAATTTTATTGAATTTTTTAATAAATTTTTTTTAATAAAATTAAAAAGTGCAAATATATATATATAAATTTTTTTTTAATTTAGTAGCTTCAAATTTGTTTTTAAATTCTTACGGTTAAAAATATGTTTAAAAATTTTGTATATTTTCATTTGGAAAAATAAATAAAAATATTGTTTCAAAATTTAAAAGAAACTAGTTAATTTTAATTTTATTTTTCCAATTAAATTATTTGGAAAAAAATTAAACGAATTTTTGTCCTAAGGATTTATATAATAAAATTTAGTTTGTATTTTTTTTTAATTTTATAAAAAAATTGCTTTCCTTAATTTCACTAAAAGATTTGTCATATTAAAAAGATTTTCAATTAATTTTATTGAATAAAATTTGATTAATAAAATTAAATTTTAATTTTTTTTTTTAATTCTTAAACATTTTAATAAATTTTCAATTAGAAAATTAAATAAATATTTTTTTTTAAAGAAAAAAAACAAAAAGTAAATTTTAATTTTATTTTTCCAATAAAATATTTAAAAATTTATATAAAGAATTTATATAAAAAAATTTAGTTTCTATTTTTTTTTAATTTTATACAAATTTTAATTAAAAGATTTTTAATTAACCTTTTAAAAAGTTTTTTAATTAATTTTTTTGAATAAAATTTTATTTATAAAATTTATTTATAAATTTTTTTAAAATAAATTTAGACTAAATTTTTAAATTTTTAATTGGAAAAATAAATAAAAAGATTTTATCCAAAACAAAAAGAAAAAAAGTTAATTTTAATTTTTCCAATTAAAATATTTAGAAAAAGATATTAAAGGAATTTTCGTCCTAAGAATTTATATATTTTTTTTTAATTTTTACACAATTTTCTCTCGTTAATTTTAATACAATATTTTTAATTTATCTTATTCTTCAATTAATTTTATTGAATAAAATTTTCTTAATAAAATTAAATTATAAATTTCTTTTTTAAAAAATTTTGAAACTTTTAATTTGTTTTTAAACATAGTTAAGTTTTCGTTTGGAAAATAAAAATATTTTTAAAATTTTAAAAAAGTATAATTTTCCTTTAATATTTTTCCAATTGAAAAATTAAAAAAAAATTAAACGAATTTTTATTTCTAAGAATTTATAGTAAAATTTAGTTTCTATTTTTTTTAATTTTATACAAATTTTCACTTCTTAATTTTATTAAAACATTTTTAATCAATCATTAAAAAATTTCTAAATTAATATTATTGTTATTAATTTTTCTAAATCAATATTATTATAAAATTTAATTCAAAAATTCTTAGGATTAAAACTTTTATAAATTTTCATTTGGAAAAATAAATAAAAAATTATTTACAAAATTAAATGAAAAAAGCTAATTTTTATTAAATATTAAAAAAATTAAACGAATTTTTTGTTAAAAGAATTTATATAAAATTTAAAGTCTATGTTTTTTTTAATTTTATATAATTTCACTTTACATAATTTTCAATTTTTACTTTAATTAAAAGATTTTAAACTAATCTTTTATTATTAATATTAAATTGTAAAATTTTCTTTTTAAATAAATTTAGAAACTTTAAAATTTGTTCTTTATATCTTCGGACTAAAAATTTGTTAAAAAATTTTTAAAATTTTCAATTGGAAAAATAAATAAAAAGATCACTATCAAAATTAAAATAAAAAGTTAATTTTCATTTTATTTTTATAATTATAATATTTATTTAATTTGTAAAATAAAATAAAATTTAGTTCTAATTTTTTTTTTAATTTTATAAAAAATTTTCTTTATATAATTTTATTAAAAGATTTTTAATTTATCTTATTCCTCAATTAATTTTATTGAATCAAATGTTCTTAATAAAATTAAATTATATGTTTTCTTTAAAAAAATTTAGAAACTTTTTTTTTATTTTATTATTTTATTTTTTATTATTTTTAAAATTATAAAAAAAAATTAATTTTCATATAATATTTTTCCGATTGAAAAATTAAAAAAAAAATTGAACGAATATTTATTTTTAAAATTTAGTTTCTATTTTTTCTTGTTTTATAAAAATTTTCACTTCTTAATTGTATTAAGACATAATTTAAACTTTTAAAAAGTTTCTAAATAAATTTTATTGAATAAAATTTCATTAATATTAAATTATAAAATTTTCTTCTTAAATAAATTTAGAAACTTTAAACTTGTTTTTTATTTCTTCGGACTAAAAATATGTTTAAAAATTTTTAAAATTTTCAATTATAGATTTTCTTTTTCTTAAATTTAATTTTAAATTCTTAGGACTAAAAAATGTGTTTACAAATTTTTTATATTTTCTTTTAAAAAAATAAATGAAAAGATTATTTTCAAAATTAAAAGAGAAAAGTAAATTTTCCTTTAATATTTTTCCAATTGAAAAATTAAAAAAAAAAAGAAATGGTTAAACGAATTTTTAATCCTACGAATTTGTATAATCAAATTTGGTTTCTATTTTATTAATCTATAGAAATTTTCACTTAATATTTTAAAACGTTTTTAAATTAATTTTATTGAATAAAATTTTATTTATAAAATTAATTTATAAATTTTCTTTTTAACTTTAAATTTGTTTTTAAATTCTTTGGACTAAAAAATTTGTTTAAAAATTTCTAAAATTTTAATTTTTCGTCCTAAAAATTTATAAAATAAAATAAAATTATAATTGATCATAAGTTTTATCGACCGTCATATTTTTTTCAAAATAAACAAAAATAAATTTTCATTTTATATTTCCAATTAAAATATTCAAAAAAAATTAAACAATTTTTTCGTCCGAAGAATTTATAAAATAAAATAAAATTTAGTTTCAATGTTTTTTTTTAATTTTATAAAAAATTTTCTCAATTTAATTTTATTAAAAGATTTTTAATTTATCATATTCTTCAATTAATTTTATTGAATCAAATGTTCTTAATAAAATTAAATTATATGTTTTGTTAAAAAAAAATTTAGAAACTTTAAAAATGTTTTTAAACATTTTTTAAATATTATTTTCAAAATTATAAAAAAAAATTAATTTTCATTTAATATTTTTCCAATTGAAAATTAAAAAAAAAAAAAAAAATTTAACGAATATTTATTTTTAAAATTTAGTTTCTATTTTTTCTTGTTTTATAAAAATTTTCACTTCTTAATTGTATTAAGACATAATTTAATCTTTTAAAAAGTTTCTAAATAAATTTTGTTGAATAAAATTTTATTAATATTAAATTATAAAATTTTCTTCTTAAATAAATTAAGAAACTTTAAATTTGTTTTTTATTTCTTCGGACTAAAAATATGTTTAAAAATTTTTAAAATTTTCAATATTTAATTAATCTTTTAAAAAGTTTCTAAATACATTTTATTGAATAAAATGTTATTAATAATTTTAAATTATAGATTTTCTTTTTCTTAACTTTAATTTTAAATTCTTAGGACTAAAAAATGTGTTTACAAATTTTTTATATTTTCTTTTGGAAAAATAAATGAAAAGATTACTTTCAAAATTAAAAGAGAAAAATATAAAAAATATAAATATAAAATATATAATATTTTTCCAATTGAAAAATTAAAAAAAGAAATGGTTAAACGAATTTTTAATCCAACGAATTTGTATAATAAAACTTGGTTTCTATTTTATTAATCTATAGAAATTTTCACTTAATCTTTTAAAACGTTTTTAAATTAATTTTTTTGAATAAAATTTTATTAATAAAATTAATTTATAAATTTTATTTAACTTTAAATTTGTTTTTAAATTCTTTGGATTAAAAAATATGTTCAAAAGTTTTTAAAATTTTCATTTGGAAAAATAAATAAAAAATTATTTTCAAAATTAAGTGAAGAATTAAATATTAAAAAAAAAAAATTAAGCGAATTTTTAGTCCTGAGAATTTAATTTTTATTTTATTAAAAAATTTTTAATTTATCTTATTAAAAAGTTCATCAATTAATATTATTTAATAAAATTTATTAATAAAATTAAATTTTATATATTTTTTTTGATAAATTTATAAACTTTAAATCTGTGTTAAAATTCTTAGGCCGAAAAAATTTTTTGGAAATTTATAAAAAAAATTTATAAAAAAATTATAAAAATTTTTTTATAAATTTTATTATAATTATAATTATTATATTATAATTTTTATAAATTTTTTTAAGATTCAGTTAGAAAAATAAACGCATTAAAATTTTTTTTTCAAATCTTAATTAAATTAATTAAAAAACTTTTTAAATAAGATAAATTAAGAATCTTTAAATAAAATTATTCAAAGATTTAAAAGATTTTTTTCAAACTGAAAAGTTAAAAAATTTTGTTTCTACAATAAAATGCAGGACAGTCCCCTTTGTGGAGTTCGTGGGGAAAAGAAAAATATTTTTAAATTTATTTGTTTTCCAAAATTTTTAAATTTAATGTTTCTTAACGGATTTTCGAGTATTCTTCTGTAAGTTTAACTTTCATTTTGGGATTTCTTTCTGGTTAGCTCTTACCTTTCTTATACCATCAATTAATAGACTGGCTAGTATGAAATTTATCAATGCCTTAATCCACAAAATTATGGCCATGACAGCATAAAAAGCATCTGGAAAATTATGCAGCAATACATAATCAACTGAAAATATTAAATTTTATTTATAGAAATATTCTTTAAAGGTTCCTAAGAAATTTTTGAAAGAAATAATAAATAAAAAAACTTACCAACCGATGACAACATATTACTTAAAGGATCAATAATTTTAACATTATCATGTGCTGTTATGGCCCAATTTCTTAAATTGAAATAATCCGTGTACAAATAATAACTGCATATAATCATAACGGATACGGATAGAAAAATATCCAGAGAAGCTATACTAAAACCGATAGAACGTAGATTAAGGCAACAAGTAATACGTTTCATTTTGAAATTGTTTTTTATTTTTTTATTTTTATAATTATAAATTTTTAATTTAAAAGTTTTTTTTTTAAATATTTTTTTTTATTTATAATTTTTTAACTTTTTAATATTTTGTTACGGTTTTTTAGTTTTAATATTTTTTTCTTATTTTTTATTTATTTTTTGGTTTCTAGTTTAGTATGTTAACTGTTTCACATTATCTGAGCTACTGAAAACTCAGCCATCAATGGAATAGAAAATCTATTCGAAATATTTCTATGGCCAATTGACATTTTCCCTTAATGTAAAATGTGTACGAGAACATAAAAAGAAAAAATAAATTCTGTTTTAATCTAAAAACAGCATAAACTGCATATTCTCATGTGTGTAAACGAAAGAAAGACCTTTTTAGCTGTTTAAAAGTACATTGAGCTTTGACATAAAAAAGCGGGTATGGAAAGTGTGTGATGTGTATTGTGTTTTTCATCTTCTTGGGTTTTCTTTTTGCTTGTTAAAATAAATATTTTACACATTTAATTGACCGTATTTTGATGGGTTTCATCATAACCCTAATCCCTAAAGGAGATTGAGGTCTTTTTGTAGCAATTCAGGCAAATACGAGGGTTGTTCGACAATAAAATAATATAAAAGAGATTTTAACAAAATGAATAATAAATTTCATTCAGGATCTGACAAGTACTTTTTTTTAGCCGGTGATCAACATTTGCAAAAATGGTAAAATCCGAATTTCATATGCTCTTGAAACGACAATTCATTTCGCACCCTCAAGAAAAGCTCAGAAAGCAGTATGTACCATCCAACGGAATTATTCAAAAGCTTAATTACTGTGGACGTTTGACCACAAAAGTTGAAGTCCCTATAAGGCTCACTAAATTCTTGATCAATATTTTTGAGATGACGTACCCTCTTTCAAGCAAATGCAAGGGCCCATTTTAACAGCAAAATTGTATAAATTGCATTATGGATTACTGCCCCATCGTCCATATTCTATTGATTGTGAATAATTCAAAAATAAAACAAGTAAGAAAATTATAGTCGGTCTAGACCGACTATACGATACCCTATACCATGCGTTTAGAAACCCTATCTCTTAGGCCCAACTAACTGGACATAGAAAATAAGCAAAAACCAAATTTGAGTGGGATTTTTATTAATTTTTTTGGCTGCAGATATGAAAAAGTTCATTTCGGATGCTATATCTATTTGGGGACTAGGTCCAAAAATGGATCGATCCTGATCATGTTTGGTAAAGTCTCTTGTATTTTGCAAAAATATATACAAACAAAATTTGAGAAGAATCAGTGCAATATTTTTGTTTTTTAATAGATTTAACTGAAAATCGGGAAGCAGCTCTATATGGGGCCACAGGGATAATTTTTGGACTACTCATCAATGGATGTAATGAATGCATATAAACCCAATTTGAGTAAGATCTATATGACAATTTGGATCTTATGACAATTTATGTCGATTTCATAGGGGTAATTTGTATGGGGGCTAGGTCTGAACATGGACCGATTCTCACCAATTTCAATAGCGTTCATCCCATGGCCGATAAAAGCTTATATACCAAATTTCATATATTCATATTTGCGACCTGCAGTTTGATTACAAGCTTTACATGGACACACAGACGGACGGACGGACGGACGGACATTGTTAAATCAACTCAGAAAGTGATTCTGATTCGATCGGTATAATTAAAGATGGGTCTACGTCAAATATTTTTGGTTGTTACAAACAGCAGCACAAAGTCATTATACCCAAACCACATAGTGGTATAGGGTATAAAAACTAAATGTGGCTTAAGATTACACGAACACTTGCATGTCACATATTTATGACGTTGAGTGACGAATTGCGTCAATGACAATAATACTATATAAAACAGATAAAGAGACTTGAAATCCCTTGAAAACGGGGAATCGATCTTAAAGAAAATTATGTTGAGAAATAAAGATAATAAATTTTTTTCCATAAAATAACGTCATTACTTATTTCTCATGGACTTATCGAACAACCCTCGTACTAAGAAGATAGTGTAATAGCAACGATATTGAAATGAAGAAAACAATTTATACCCTTTCAGAAAATGAACCACAAACCAGGTGTATACTTACGTTCTTGCGTTTTCCAATATGATCTGAATAATTTTGACAAAATTAAGAATTTTCTTATTAAAGTATTAGGCGATTATCCGAGGAACAACTGCAACGATTCTAGTAAATAATCGTGGGTAACATATAAAAACTCGTTCTACAGATAAATAAATTTCTAAGTATTTTGGAAATTATGGATGATGTAAGACTTTTAAATTTAATAATTTTCTGAATGCTCCTATCATTAGAGTCAAAAATTATATTTATTTTATTAATAATTTTTCAAAATTAATCATCTGAAAATACTCTTTATCACAAATTATTTGGTAAAGATACATTTTTCTATGGGCCATTTAAGTAGACTCTTGAAAAGCCTAAATATAGTGGTTGAAATCATCATCATTTTTCATATCTTACATCCAACTTACAGAACCAAAATCTCAAAATTCTCCAAGGTGTAAAATGTTTAAGAACTTCTCTGTTGACTTTGAAGCCACTACCCATATATGAAAGTTCCATTGTGGATCGCAGAAATCTTTAGTACATAGTGCAAAGAATGTTTAAAGCTCATAGTCAGAAATAAACATACTATTGACAAAGCGTTGGCAAAGAGTTGGCAAAGCGTTGGTAAAGTATATTAAGCCGTTTTTTGTGTTTTAAAGCAATGGCAAAACAATGGCATTACAAAAGGTAGAGGATTTTGCCAAGCTTGAAATAAAATTGCTATGAATCTTTTACAGATTTATATATTTATTTATAATTCACTATAATATCAATACTCCTGAATTAGAATCTTAAAAATAAAATACATTTAGCGCCGGAATTAATCTTTTTCTTGAAATCCTTCTATTTTTATCCCGCTTATTGCTTATGCTTAAAGCGCACGGTCAGAAATATATATACGATTGGCAAAGCGTTGGTAAGGCGTTGGTAAAGCGTATTAAACCGGTTTTTGCGTTTAAAAGCGATGGCCAAACAATGACATTACAAAAGGTAGAGGATTTTGCCAAGCCTCAAATAAAATTGCTATCACTCTATAGATTTATGTATTTATTTATAATTCACTATAATATCAATACTCCTGAAAAATAACTTTAAAAATAAAATTCATTTAGCGCCGGAATTAATCTTTTTCTTGAAATCCTTCTATTTTTATCCCGCTTATTGGTGTTAGGAATAAAAACTTTTTTTCGATATGGAAAATAACGACAAAATCAAGCTAATGGCTTCTAGATTTTAAACTAATTTGTGCCGTAAAGCATTCTAAATTTTAAAACTACGACTGGTTCCAGCAAAAGCGATTTATAAAAACAAAGCTTATAATCAGAAAATAATATAAGAGTGACATCTTGATTCTAAAACAGGCCACGAGGTCTGGCCTATAATTGAAAGCCTGACTAATGTAGTGACCCCAGATTTTGCAGCCTCATGTTAAACGAGAGCTCATTTATAACAACATTTGAACTTTAGTCATTGATAATGAGCAGTCATTAGTTCTATTAGATTTATAAGCCTTTCCTCGTGCGATTATCTAAAATAATAAATGCGATATAAGAAATGGTCCTTCGAACCGGCTCAAAAACGTAAAGTACTTTGCCACTGCTTTTTCTAAAACTTAAAGTCAAACGGGATAACGTGAGATTTTTGTACAAAAGTGGGATATAAATTTAGGGCAGGATGAGCGGGATAGTCTCACATTGGGCGGGATTAATTTTCTTTTTGAAGTCCTTAAATTTGTTTTCCCGCTTTTTGGCATTAAGAACTTATAACAGAAGAAAATATAAAAGAATATTATCACAGATATTGCAGTAATTTGAAAAGAAAAATACGGATGAAAGCGTGACCATATACGTTAAACGATAGCTCATTTTTCACCACATTGGGACTAAGGTGATTCATAAGGAGCAGTCATTATCTTTAAGCGATTTAGAAGCCTTTTCCCTTTGCGATTGTCAAAAACAAGAATGCAGATAAGAAAAATGGTCCTTCGAACTGGCTCACTTAACAATTATTAAACAAAACTATTTTTTTCACAATCTATAAAATTGTCCTTTGGGACTTTAAATAACTCACTGAACTTATTTATGGTCCTACGAACCAGCTCAATCAATCCAATCCAAAGTTCCAAATTTTATTTAGTTGTTCTGTGAAGTTTCTTTAATAAAATGTATATGTATATGTTTATTAGTTTGGTCTTGTTCATTAGTAAGGCTTCCTTAACATTTTTATTTAAATATTTAAATGACATGAAATTAAAGTAGGCTAATTCTCTTAAAAGACTAACATACATTAATAACATTGAATTGTTATTTAGAACTCACATTAGTTAATACAACAGACAAATTCTCACACTTTTCTTTTTATTTTCTTTTTCAGAATTTTGTGGCTTTAGTAATGATATTGGTTAGATGGTGCATACCCGATATGAGTGTGGAATTGAGAGATCAAATACGGCGTGAAGCGTATGTTACAAATGAAATTATTATAGAACAGGAGACCAGAAGAGCTAGACTTAGTGAGTCCTAACTAAAATTTATGAAGTTTTTCTTATAAAAAAATATTAATTTTTTTTTATATTTTATTTTTAGAACGTGCACAACGCTGTTCGTCTGTAAGATTAGCGGATACAGAATCGAATACATCGGACAACGCTAATGATAGATTTATAAAAATAGAACAATTATTGTGCAAAGATTTATCCCAATCTCAAATGGATTTAATAATTCATGGTGACAATGCCGAAACTGGCATACAAGGAGAAACGTGTTAAACGTAAAAGCTTTAATTTAATGTTAATTTAAGCTATAAAGACTTGTTTTTATATTAATCTTAAATTCACTTCGATTGATAAGACACCTACTAAGAAAAATTAAAAATTTAGCAGAATTTTTTATAATAGTTTACCAATGATCTTCCTTAAAGATCACTTTGTCAATAGCAAGTGTCTTAAATATACTCATATATATATTTATTTTGGCTCATCGAATATTTATTTTTGTTGCATTTTTTAAAAAAGAAAAATAATTGTTAGAATCTTTCTCAATATATATGGCAAGATATATGTTGATTTTGTTAAAATCTCTCTCAAATATATTTTTAAATTAATTTTTATATATTTTTTTTTATTATTTAAAATAGCGCTTTTGTGATATAACTCATTTGCTTCTTTTTATTATTTGTTCGCATCATGTTATTTATTTCTATTAATATTGAATTAACTATAATTTTAAGTAATTAAATTTAAATTTAAAATAAATGTTTAAAAAATCGTGGTGCCAAACTTAAATTGTGGTTTAGAGGAAGCACAAATTTTATACAATACTACAACTTAAATATTGACTTAATTATAAATATTTAAAATCTAAAATCTCTATGACCTTGTGTCTTTTGTTTTTAAATCTCAGTTGTTTGTCGGCCCGTTACTTGGGTATCGTAGTAGAAAGATTTCAAATAGTATCTATAGAGTCGTATACTATTATTTTTTCTCTCTTCTAACCCCGTCTTAGTTCCAATGAAACTTTCGTCTACGACACTCGTATCGGCTTGATTAAAAAAATGACTTCTTTTCTATTATATTAAATGTGTGTAGTTTATATTTCATTTGGGAATATATGTAATTTTATGTTATAGAATAATAATATTTCTTAACATCAGTGTAATATTTTTTTATTGAAAATAAATTTATTTTTACTTTTGTTTTGGTTCCTAAACAGAAATATGTCTATTGTTTTATTAATAAAGTTTGAATGAAAATAAATCATAGAATAATGGGTGATTACTTACTAAACCGAAACAATTCGGAAGCCCAAGAACACCGGCCAAGGACTGTCAAGCCTGCTACAACAACAGTAACATCAACTTATTTAGATTAGCTTTATTATATATTTTTCACAAATAGGTGCCAGTCTGACTTGATAGCCATGGAATGGGACAAAATTTATAAAGATTAAGAAAGGTACTTAAAGAAAATTTAGTTTTTTTTTTATATGTAAATTGAAGTCTTTTAAAAAAATTAGTTTTTTTCATAGAGGTAATTTTTTTTGAGAAAAGGTACTTTTTTAAAATAAGTTACTTTTTTTTTATGAAAAGCTACTTTATTAAGAAAAGGTACTTATTTTTAGAAATTGATCTCTTTTAAGAAAATGTATTTTTTTAAGAAGAGGTATTTTTTAAAGAAAGGTACTATTTTTAAAGAAAAGTACTTTTTAAAGAAAAAATAATTTTTTAAAGAAAGATACTTTTTTCAGAAAGGTCCTTATTTAAGAAATGGTAATTTTTTAAGAAAAGGTATTTTTTGAGATTTTGTACCTACTTTAAGAAAAGGTATTTTTTTTTTTAAATTTTTTACCTTTTTAAGTACCTTATTAAAAAAAGCTACTTTTTAAGAAAAGGCACCTTATTATAGAAAAGTTAATCTTAAAAGGATACTTTTATAAAAAAGGTTCTTTCAGAAAATATAATTTTTTAAGCAAAAGTACTTGTGTAAGAGAAAGTACTTTTTAAGAAAAAAATATTTTGTTAAGAAAATTAGCTTTTTTAAAGAAATTTAACTTAATAAGAAAAGGTACTCTCTTAAGAAAAGGTAATTTTTGAAGAAAAGGCAATTTCTTAACAAAAAGTACTCTTTTAAGGAAAGGTACTTTTTTTTTAAAAGAGGTACCTTTCATATAAAATTTTCTTTTTAAGCAAAGATAATTTTTGTAAAAAAAGTACTTATTTATGAAACTTACCTTTTTTAAGATTGCGTACATTTTTTAAGAAAAGGTGATTTTTCTCTAAAAAATTTAATTTTTTAAGAAAAGTTACTTTTTTAAGAAAGTGTTAAAAAAAATTAATTTTGTAAGAAATTCTCTTTTAAGAAAATTATCTTTTTTTAGAAACGGCACTTTTTTAGGAAAAATTCTTTCTTTTAGAAAAGGTATTTTTTAAGAAAAGGTACTTTTTAAGAAAATTTACTTTTTAAGAAAATGTACTTTTTCAGAAAAGGTAATTTTTAAGAAAAGGTACTTTTTAAGAGAGGTACTTTTTAAGAAAAGGTACTTTTTAAGAAAATTTAGTTTTTAAGAAAAGCTACTTTTAAGAAAATGTACTTTTTAAGAAAAGGTACTTTTTAAGAAAACGTACTTTTTAAGAAAAGGTACTTTTTAAGAAAAGGTACTTTTTAAGAAAAGGTACTTTTTAAGAAAAGGTACTTTTTAAAAAATGGTACTTTTTAAGAAAAGGAACTTCTTAAGTACTTTTTAAGAAAAGGTACTTTTTAAGAAAAGGTACTTTTTAAGAAAAGGTACTTTTTAAGAAAAGGTACTTTTTAAGAAAAGGTACTTTTTAAGAAAAGGTACTTATTAAGAAAAGGTACTTTTTTAGAAAAGGTACTTTTTAAGAAAAGGTACTTTTTAAGAAAATTTGATTTTGTAAATTTTCTTTAAAAAAATATAACTTTTTAAGAAATAATACGAAATTGTTTTAATTTTTTTGTAAAAAATTTTTTTTCTTTGCTTCACAAATATTTTTTTACAAAAACTTTTTATTTCCTATAAAAATTTTGAACAAAAAATCCATAAATAAGTTTTAATAAGCAAAAAATGTTTTTTTCACAAAAAATTTATTAAAAATTTTTGCTTTAAAAACTTTATACATATATAGTATATTGTAAAACTTTATGCGCAGAAAATTATCTGCACAAAAATATATTTTTAACTAAAATAATTTTTGACTTAAAATATAAAAAAACATTTTAATGAAGTTTGAAATTTTTTGAACGCAAAAATATTTTTATAATTTTTTTTGCTCTAAAAATGTTTTGTACCAAACATTTTTTTTAGTTTTCTTCACAAATTTGTTTTTTACAAAAATTTGTATATCCTATAAAAATGTTGAACAACAAAAGGCATAAATTAGTTTTAATAAGCAACAAATATTTTTTCACAAAAATTTTTATTAGAAGTATAAATGCTCTTTTACACATATAACACGGTAACTCTGTTGAATATCTACCGATTTTGAATTTTGGAAAGAAGAAGCTGTGGTCTTTCAAAAATATGAACACGATATTTAAGTAATGTTGAGACATCTGTGCGTATTCCTCCAGCAAACTAATTTTTTTTAAATTCTCTATTTTTCAACTTGGAGATGTTTTTATGCAATTTTTTATTTAGAAACCGTATAATTTATGTATTTATCATAAAAGTACGTTTATTTGTGAGTAAAATGCAGCTTTGGTTTAAAAAATCCGTTAAAAATTGATTGAGTTATTCAACTTTTAATAAAAACAAAATTTAGGAATAAATGCTTGCACAAACAAAATGTTTGCAAAAATAAAATTTTTGGTCATTTAACTCAAAAATATTTGCCCCATTTTCGAAAGGCCAAAGTTTCTTCTTTCTAAGTCCGCTGAGAGATTCAAAATCGGTAGAAATCGAAAACTCGGTTTTTTTTCGCAAATTTGAAGGACAGTCTTGTTGTACTCGACAAGACCTACCAGAACATCTAGTAATTTAAGATTTTTTTATGGCACTTTTTTAAAATCAAACAGAAAGCGTCATCTGGGCAATTCCATTTTGAAGTAAGCCAAAGTAGATAAAAATGAAAGTTGTATAAATGAATAATTATGCATGTTTTCTGAAATCTTAGAACCTATAGATTATTAAGAAGTAAAATATTGTGCTCAATATTGACATTTGGTGCAAAAAATTGCTTGATATGTAAAGGGCAGAAAAAAATATGTATAATACAATAAATATGACCTTAATTCAATCTTTGATATGTAAAAGGCTAATGGGCTTAGAACAATAGTGGCTATATTTTACATTAGCCCAATGCTTAAGCTGTATTTAAAAAGTAACTAGAATATCTTCATGTGTAATTAAATAATAAAGTGGATTACTTGAAATACCATTGATACGTCCGTTACTTATTGTGATACATCCGTTACAACGTGTTTATAAAAATCTTGTAAAGTCTTATATAATTATCATTCTTTTGTTAGTTGAAATAAATTACAATTAAATTTTTTGCAAAGATAGAAAAATTATTTTCGTTTGACAAAAAATAGTTACTGACAAAAAATAGTAATAATAAATATAGTTTGAGAAAATTTTCAAAATCTAATTGCATCATATATGTAGAAGTAGAGTCCTTGTTTTTCATAAAGTCTATGCAAGGAAACAAAAAAATAACAATTTGGAGTCGTTGTAGGGTATTTTGTGTACCAATTGATACGTCTGTTACCGTGGAATTGCCCATCTATGTATCATAGCAATCAACTGCAGGGGTTCTGCTAGTATAAAAATATTTATTATTATTTATTATTTTATTATTTATTATTTTATTATTTCTCATTTTTTATTTTTCATTTTTCATTTTTTATGTTTTATTTTTCATTTTTCTTTTTTCGTTTTTCATTTTTCATTTTTAATTTTTAATTTTTTATTTTTAATTTTTAATTTTTTATTTTTCATTTTTCGTTTTTAATTTTTAATTTTTCCTTTTTCATTTTTAATTTTTCATTTTGTATTTTTCATTTTTCATTTTTAATTTTTAATTTTTAATTTTTAATTTTTAATTTTTAATTTTTAATTTTTAATTTTTAATTTTTAATTTTTAATTTTTAATTTTTAATTTTTAATTTTTAATTTTTAATTTTTAATTTTTAATTTTTAATTTTTAATTTTTAATTTTTAATTTTTAATTTTTAATTTTTAATTTTTAATTTTTAATTTTTAATTTTTAATTTTTAATTTTTAATTTTTAATTTTTAATTTTTAATTTTTAATTTTTAATTTTTAATTTTTAATTTTTAATTTTTAATTTTTAATTTTTAATTTTTAATTTTTAATTTTTAATTTTTAATTTTTAATTTTTAATTTTTAATTTTTAATTTTTAATTTTTAATTTTTAATTTTTAATTTTTAATTTTTAATTTTTAATTTTTAATTTTTAATTTTTAATTTTTAATTTTTAATTTTTAATTTTTAATTTTTAATTTTTAATTTTTAATTTTTAATTTTTAATTTTTAATTTTTAATTTTTAATTTTTAATTTTTAATTTTTAATTTTTAATTTTTAATTTTTAATTTTTAATTTTTAATTTTTAATTTTTAATTTTTAATTTTTAATTTTTAATTTTTAATTTTTAATTTTTAATTTTTAATTTTTAATTTTTAATTTTTAATTTTTAATTTTTAATTTTTAATTTTTAATTTTTAATTTTTAATTTTTAATTTTTAATTTTTAATTTTTAATTTTTAATTTTTAATTTTTAATTTTTAATTTTTAATTTTTAATTTTTAATTTTTAATTTTTAATTTTTAATTTTTAATTTTTAATTTTTAATTTTTAATTTTTAATTTTTAATTTTTAATTTTTAATTTTTAATTTTTAATTTTAAATTTTTAATTTTTAATTTTTAATTTTTAATTTTTAATTTTTAATTTTTAATTTTTAATTTTTAATTTTTAATTTTTAATTTTTAATTTTTAATTTTTAATTTTTAATTTTTAATTTTTAATTTTTAATTTTTAATTTTTAATTTTTAATTTTTAATTTTTAATTTTTAATTTTTAATTTTTAATTTTTAATTTTTAATTTTTAATTTTTAATTTTTAATTTTTAATTTTTAATTTTTAATTTTTAATTTTTAATTTTTAATTTTTAATTTTTAATTTTTAATTTTTAATTTTTAATTTTTAATTTTTAATTTTTAATTTTTAATTTTTAATTTTTAATTTTTAATTTTTAATTTTTAATTTTAATTTTTAATTTTTAATTTTTAATTTTTAATTTTTAATTTTTAATTTTTAATTTTTAATTTTTAATTTTTAATTTTTAATTTTTAATTTTTAATTTTTAATTTTTTAATTTTTAATTTTTAATTTTTAATTTTTAATTTTAATTTTTAATTTTTTAATTTTTAATTTTTAATTTTTAATTTTTTAATTTTTAATTTTTAATTTTTAATTTTTAATTTTTAATTTTTAATTTTTAATTTTTAATTTTTAATTTTTAATTTTTAATTTTTAATTTTTAATTTTTAATTTTTAATTTTTATTTTTAATTTTTAATTTTTAATTTTTAATTTTTAATTTTAATTTTTAAATTTTAATTTTTAATTTTTAATTTTTAATTTTAATTTTTAATTTTAATTTTTAATTTTTAATTTTTAATTTTTAATTTTTAATTTTTAATTTTTAATTTTTAATTTTTAATTTTTAATTTTTAATTTTTAATTTTTTAATTTTTAATTTTTAATTTTTAATTTTTAATTTTTAATTTTTAATTTTTAATTTTTAATTTTTAATTTTTAATTTTTAATTTTAATTTTTAATTTTTAATTTTTAATTTTTAATTTTTAATTTTTAATTTTTTAATTTTTAATTTTTAATTTTTAATTTTTAATTTTTAATTTTTAATTTTTAATTTTTAATTTTTAATTTTAATTTTTAATTTTTAATTTTTAATTTTTAATTTTTAATTTTTAATTTTTAATTTTTAATTTTTAATTTTTAATTTTTAATTTTTAATTTTTAATTTTTATTTTTAATTTTTAATTTTTAATTTTTAATTTTTATTTTAATTTTTAATTTTTAATTTTTATTTTTAATTTTTAATTTTTAATTTTAATTTTTAATTTTTAATTTTTAATTTTTAATTTTTAATTTTTAATTTTTAATTTTTAATTTTTAATTTTTAATTTTTAATTTTTAATTTTTAAATTTTTAATTTTAATTTTTAATTTTTAATTTTTAATTTTTAATTTTTATTTTTAATTTTTAATTTTTAATTTTTAATTTTTAATTTTTAATTTTTTAATTTTTAATTTTTTAATTTTTAATTTTAATTTTTAATTTTTAATTTTTAATTTTTAATTTTTAATTTTTAATTTTAATTTTTAATTTTTAATTTTAATTTTTAATTTTTAATTTTTAATTTTTAATTTTTAATTTTTAATTTTTAATTTTTAGTTTTTAATTTTTAATTTTTAATTTTTAATTTTTAATTTTTAATTTTTAATTTTTAATTTTTATTTTTAATTTTTAATTTTTAATTTTTAATTTTTAATTTTTAATTTTTAATTTTTAATTTTTAATTTTTAATTTTTAATTTTTAATTTTTAATTTTTAATTTTTAATTTTTAATTTTTTAATTTTTAATTTTTAATTTTTAATTTTTAATTTTTAATTTTTAATTTTTAATTTTTAATTTTTAATTTTTAATTTTTAATTTTTAATTTTTAATTTTTAATTTTTAATTTTTAATTTTTAATTTTTAATTTTTAATTTTTAATTTTTAATTTTTAATTTTTAATTTTTAATTTTTAATTTTTAATTTTTAATTTTTAATTTTTAATTTTTAATTTTTAATTTTTAATTTTTAATTTTTAATTTTTAATTTTTAATTTTTAATTTTTAATTTTTAATTTTTAATTTTTAATTTTTAATTTTTAATTTTTAATTTTTAATTTTTAATTTTAATTTTTAATTTTTAATTTTTAATTTTTAATTTTTAATTTTTAATTTTTAATTTTTAATTTTTAATTTTTAATTTTTAATTTTTAATTTTTAATTTTTAATTTTTAATTTTTAATTTTTAATTTTTAATTTTTATTTTTAATTTTTAATTTTTAATTTTTAATTTTTAATTTTTAATTTTTAATTTTTAATTTTTAATTTTTAATTTTTAATTTTTAATTTTAATTTTTAATTTTTAATTTTTAATTTTTAATTTTTTAATTTTTAATTTTTAATTTTTAATTTTTAATTTTTAATTTTTAATTTTTAATTTTTAATTTTTAATTTTTAATTTTTAATTTTTAATTTTTAATTTTTAATTTTTAATTTTTATTTTTAATTTTTAATTTTAATTTTTAATTTTTAATTTTTAATTTTTAATTTTTAATTTTTAATTTTTAATTTTTAATTTCTAATTTTTAATTTTTAATTTTTAATTTTTAATTTTTAATTTTTAATTTTTAATTTTTAATTTTTAATTTTTAATTTTTAATTTTTAATTTTTAATTTTTAATTTTTAATTTTTAAATTTTTAATTTTTAATTTTTAATTTTTAATTTTTAATTTTTAATTTTTAATTTTTAATTTTTAATTTTTTAATTTTTAATTTTTAATTTTAATTTTTAATTTTTAATTTTTAATTTTAATTTTTAATTTTTAATTTTTAATTTTTAATTTTTAATTTTTAATTTTTAATTTTTAATTTTTAATTTTTAATTTTTAATTTTTAATTTTTAATTTTTAATTTTTAATTTTTAATTTTTAATTTTTAATTTTTAATTTTTAATTTTTAATTTTTAATTTTTAATTTTTAATTTTTAATTTTTAATTTTTAATTTTTAATTTTAATTTTTAATTTTTAATTTTTAATTTTTAATTTTTAATTTTTAATTTTTAATTTTTAATTTTTAATTTTTAATTTTTAATTTTTAATTTTTAATTTTTAATTTTTAATTTTTAATTTTAATTTTTAATTTTTAATTTTTAATTTTTATTTTTTTAATTTTAATTTTTAATTTTTAATTTTTAATTTTTAATTTTTAATTTTTAATTTTTAATTTTTAATTTTTAATTTTTAATTTTTAATTTTTAATTTTTAATTTTTAATTTTTAATTTTTAATTTTTAATTTTTAATTTTTAATTTTTAATTTTTAATTTTTAATTTTTTATTTTTAATTTTTAATTTTTAATTTTTAATTTTTAATTTTTAATTTTTAATTTTTAATTTTTAATTTTAATTTTTAATTTTTAATTTTTAATTTTTAATTTTTAATTTTTAATTTTTAATTTTTAATTTTTAATTTTTAATTTTTAATTTTTAATTTTTAATTTTATTTTTAATTTTTAATTTTTAATTTTTAATTTTTAATTTTTAATTTTTAATTTTTAATTTTAATTTTTTAATTTTAATTTTTAATTTTTAATTTTTAATTTTTAATTTTTAATTTTTAATTTTTAATTTTTAATTTTTAATTTTTAATTTTTAATTTTTAATTTTTAATTTTTAATTTTTAATTTTTAATTTTTAATTTTTAATTTTAATTTTTAATTTTTAATTTTTATTTTTAATTTTTAATTTTCTAATTTTTAATTTTTAATTTTTAATTTTTAATTTTTAATTTTTAATTTTTAATTTTTAATTTTTAATTTTTAATTTTTAATTTTTAATTTTTAATTTTTAATTTTTAATTTTTAATTTTTAATTTTTAATTTTTAATTTTTAATTTTTAATTTTAATTTTTAATTTTTAATTTTTAATTTTTAATTTTTAATTTTTAATTTTTAATTTTTAATTTTTAATTTTTAATTTTTAATTTTTAATTTTTAATTTTTAATTTTTAATTTTTAATTTTTAATTTTTAATTTTTAATTTTTAATTTATTTTTAATTTTTAATTTTTAATTTTTAATTTTTAATTTTTAATTTTAATTTTTAATTTTTAATTTTTAATTTTTAATTTTTAATTTTTAATTTTTAATTTTTAATTTTTAATTTTTAATTTTTAATTTTTAATTTTTAATTTTTAATTTTTAATTTTTAATTTTTATTTTTAATTTTTAATTTTTAATTTTTAATTTTTAATTTTTAATTTTTAATTTCTAATTTTTAATTTCTAATTTTTAATTTTTAATTTTTAATTTTTAATTTTTAATTTTTAATTTTTAATTTTTAATTTTTAATTTTTAATTTTTAATTTTTAATTTTTAATTTTTAATTTTTAATTTTTAATTTTTAATTTTTAATTTTTAATTTTTAATTTTTAATTTTTAATTTTTAATTTTTAATTTTTAATTTTTAATTTTTAATTTTAATTTTTAATTTTTAATTTTTAATTTTTAATTTTTAATTTTTAATTTTTTATTTTTAATTTTTAATTTTTAATTTTTAATTTTTAATTTTTAATTTTTAATTTTTAATTTTTAATTTTTAATTTTTAATTTTTAATTTTTAATTTTTAATTTTTAATTTTTAATTTTTAATTTTAATTTTAATTTTTAATTTTTAATTTTTAATTTTTAATTTTTAATTTTTTAATTTTTAATTTTAATTTTTAATTTTTAATTTTTAATTTTTAATTTTTAATTTTTAATTTTTAATTTTTAATTTTTAATTTTTAATTTTAATTTTTAATTTTTAATTTTTAATTTTTAATTTTTAATTTTTTATTTTTAATTTTTAATTTTTAATTTTTAATTTTTAATTTTTAATTTTTAATTTTTAATTTTTAATTTTTAATTTTTTATTTTTCATTTTTCCTTTTTTATTCAATAACTGTCATTTGCCTTTTTTCCTTATTTATTTTTCGTTTTTAATTTTTAATTTTTCGTTTTTAATTTTTCGTTTTTCACTTTGTCTTACGTCTGACATATTACCCTGTGCGCGTATACAACTCGTATAGATGTTTACACATCAAAAGTATCGTATCACAGGTATTTCTGTTTCATTCTTTTTTGTATCACTGTGTAATCTAAATATTTAAAAATATCGATTGGTATGTTTGTTAGTGTTGTATCTTCTGAGATTAATTCGAAGATGTATGGTATAAAACTGTTTCTAAACCACACTGCTCGTAGATCTGACTTTAGGTAAGAGTGTTAAAGCGCATGACCAAAAAATGTAAGTACGATTGTATGTGAGATAGACACAGGCTCAAACTTCATGGTCGCCCTTAGTAGAGAAATTTCGTATAGAAATAATCTAATCAATTATTACTTAACAATTATTACAATGTTTGATAAATTACTCAATGCCAGAAACCGGTCTGTCTGGCAGTTATGATTTTTAGAAATATGTACATATATTAGAGTGGTCCTTAAAAAACGAAAATGCGATTTTGGGGATAAGTCGCGCCGGAAATCGATTGAAAATTTCAAGTGTTTTTATATGGAGAAAATATGACTTTTTTTAGATTTTATGAAAATTTCGTTTTATAGTTAAATTTTTCCGACAAGTTATATGAATCGAGATCAGTATTAAATAATCTTTTCAAAATCCGATAAAACTTCAAAATCGAATAAAAACTGGCCAAGCAATAGCAAATGCCCCGGACCACTTTTGTGCCAAAAAAAACTAGGTCATGAAATTTGATGGCATTTTTTTGAACTTTGAGAAATTGATTAAAGCCGTAATTTTATTTTATCTCTATACTTATAAGTACGCAGATATGAAGTATTTTTTTATTACCACGTTGTTAACCTATTGTACATTGAGACCGAAAATGGGAAATTTTTTGATAAAATTTTGAAAACTCCCTTTTCAAGTTTTAAAAAATTTTCTTAAACAAAATTTAAAAAAATTGATCTGGCACTTTAAGGTTTTATTTAATATATGTTAGGGATTAACTGTGTGAATTTTTATGTAAATCCCTATGTCAGAATTTTTTTGACAAGGATTTTAATTTTGCGGATTTCGAGAAATATGGGATTTTTGTGAAATATTCGGTGTATGTAATCTTTCTAAATTCTTTATATCAAAAATTAATCAGTTGTCTACATTTAAATACTATGTATTATTTCAATAGGCTAAGGTTTCGGAAAAAAAAATATGACCCCATTAACCCTTTTGGAATTGGGGTCACATATGCCCCCAAGCTAATAAAAGACAATTTACTCAAAAAATTCAAATATTTTGCAAATACTGTTGAATTTTTAAAAGCGTTCCTTAAAATATTATAACAAAATGTGTGTATCTTCCGTTGCTAAAATTTGGAATAAATCCGAGAAAGTTTACCCATTATTTGCAAGGCCAGCTTTGGTTTTTAAGATATTTTTAAATAAAGATTACCGAAAACGAGTTTTTCTATTACACTCGACGAAACCACTATTTAGAATTTAAGAAATATAATTCGGTTAATTTTTTTTATTTAACCCTTCAGTGCTCCTGGGATCAAAATAATCCATTGTGATATATTTTTAAAACAACTTTTAACCAATTTTGTTAATCACACAAACCTCCTAAAATCGAGATTGAACCCCTAAGAAAAATAAATGTCCGCTTAGAGTGTTTACATGGTTTGAAATTTGAAGAAAATGAGATTCCGATGAAAATCGCACTAAAATCTGGAGCTATCCCAGAAAATGGAATTATCGAAACTAGCCGCGATTTTCACGAAATCTAACTAAAATCTCGAGAGTCTATACTGGATTTGCTTATTTTTTTTCTTTAAATTGGAACTAAAAAAATTGAATAGTTATAATAATTCTTGGATAAACCTCCGAAAAGCGCATACCTCCGATCGGTCTGAAATTTGGTATACCAACGTATTCTGACCTGCTAATCACGAATATCATAGAGAAAATTGCCGAAATGTCGTTTTCAGTATAAAAATAGGAAAAAAACTTGTTTTTGAATTTTTCGTTATCTTTTTATAAATAATTTATTTTCTTTTTTATTTTTTTTTTTTAAATTTCTGCAAATTTTGTATTTTTTACAAATCATTTGTTTATATATGTAAATCAGCTGTTCATATCAGCTGTGTCAAAATCTCGTAATTGCATATGTAAACGTTACTAGATATTGCAGATGATTTTGAGCACAAAGTAAATGTAAACGCGCACTATCAAAGTAAATGTAAACGCGCACTATTAGTTTTATAATCTAAATCACAAATTCAAAATCTTGAAAGCTTTTAAGCTATTTGAAAATTTTCCCTTAAATCAAAAATTGTAATAAAAAAAAAGAAACTGCATGTGTCCCTAAATATTTGAATGATTATTGTTTTGACTGTCTTATGTATAATGAAAAGTTTAAATTAATGCTGTGTGAATTAAATTAAATCCTGTTAATTAAAAAAACACAAAAATAAACAATAAAAATAAATTTTAATAAATGACCTCGTCATTAAACAATTAGAAGCTTTTTAATAGATTTTTCTTATATTTAATTGAAAAAATTCCAAATTAAATTAAATAATTTAATAAAGCAAAAAAAAAAAAAAAAAACAGAATTAGTACAACAAAATTTTTATTATACAAATAAGGACATTCATCCATATGTACATCATATCTACTAGTATATAAAACATATAGACGCCAGGAAACCCAAAGTAGTATGTACATACGTTTGTTTGTGACAACAACAACTTTATAAGAGTAAATATTGCCACAAGAACAACAAACTATAAGTTGTAAACAAGTTATTTATTTGCAAAAAACATTGACCTTTCTTAACAAGACATCATACTCGCATTCGAAAAATACAGAAAATGTTCTCTGCACCCAAGCAACAATTATTTCAAAAGAGAACAGATTCCAAAATTCATGCACATGAGTAAAGAGAAATAAAAACTGTTTGACCGTCCGTTTTTAATTAAATATTCGGCAATAAAAAAAAGAGACAGGAAAATATAGAAACTCTCCGGGACGATTATAAATGTTAAAGGCCTAGTTAGCCACACGTTGTTAAAATGTATCCGTACCGTAAATGAAACGTTGGCATTTAGTGCAATTATAGTACGTAAAATTAATCAAACTTTATCAGCTGTTCACATAAGTCACGTACAAACGTAGCAAAAATCTATTTTCAACAGATTGGTACGTTCCGGTTACGTGACAGTTGGGTTCGGTAACTGCTCTAAATGCTTTTCATGTAACAGAAAAAACAGCTGACACGTTTGGTTAGGGTTATGTGTGGCTAACTAGGCCTTAAGGCCTAAATATTTTCTGTAAGTTTTGTATACAGCCTTTTATCGACTATAATGCGAACACTATTGAAACTGGTGAATGTTCCCCATCAAACCGACTAAGATTGTCGTAAAATCCAGATTATCAAACATATATCAAATAATACCTGTAGAACCATTTTTAGTCATAGTCCCATATAAAACTGGTTCCCGATCTTCACTTAAAGCTATCAAAAAAAAAAAAAAAAAAAAAAAAAAAACAAGTATATTTCATAAATTTTTTTAAAATAAAGCACAGCTTTATATAAAATATAATCCAGGATTTGATCGTGGAGTTATATAAAAGGAAAAACTAAGCCTTAATCGTTGCATAAGTTTGTATAAAATATGATCTAGGCTTTATTAACCACAATCCCAGTTTTTATCATGGCTTTCTCTGCACGATATTTCGAAATATTGTCATTGTTTTTATCGTGCCGTTTTTTATCCGACAACTAACATAAATAATAAATGATATCAGACAAATTCGCAAAAATGTCGCATTCATAGTACTCGAGCCTTTATAATATTGAATAATTACTTTGTATTGGAGGTACCACGCCGAATCATCCAATTCCGCCCATTTTCGGCATGACTACTAATATTAACCTCACACATATTTGCAAAGCTCTCCCTGTCATAGTATTTAATATATTTGACATCAGAAGTTCACTTTGTATGGGAGGTGGAACGCCCACTAAAAATATCAACAAAATTGATAGCCTAAAGTTCCTTCCAGATTCACAGTAAGACTCTGTAAAATTTTAAATTGGTTTAATATATTGGCTTTAATATATACAGATATATAATCTAGGCTTTTATCGTTGCTTTCTTTCTAGGCAAGGCCATTTCTTGTGCCCTCTCGCTTTTAGCTATCAACCGATTTTGACAAAAAATATAACATTTGAAAGGTATTTCTTTGAAGATGTGCAGCATCTTTACAGATGTGCACCATCTGGTACATTTTTTTTTTGGAGTAATACTCATTTAAAGTTGGTACTAACACATACATAAAACACATTGTATAGTTTTATACAATAATGTGTGTGTGTTTATTAAACTTGTTAATGTGTTTGCAAAAATTGTATATCAAAAGCCTTGCGTTGAATTCGCGAATTGGCTAAAATTGATTGGATAACTTTAGGCTCTTATAAAATTACTTATTAACAAATCCATTTATATACTTATAATGAAGTTTAATTAATTTTATTTAAGAATTCACAATTTAATGAATTATATTTATATATTCATAAAATATCTATAATATTAATAGGTAAGGTGATTTATTGTGACCGATGATTTGTTGAACAGTTTTCTCCCGATTTTGACCAAACGTATCTTATTTGAAAGGTACTAATTTTAAGCTGTGCACCAGAATAACAGATTTTTAAATTTCTAAATTTTTTGGAGTAAAATGCATTTAAAATTCCTACTAACACATACATAAAATTATACAATGCTACATGTGTGCTTATTAAATTTCTTAATGTGTTTGCAAAAAAAAGAGTTTGTTTTCTTCATTCACAATAAATTTTGTGTTGAATTGAAAAATAATTTTGGACATAAACCAATCATATCGTTAATAATCGATATTTAAAAAGTGTTGAATTGGGAATTAGCTAAAATTGATTAGCATACCTTTAGGGCGCCTATTACATGATAAAATAATATTTCCTAGAATTTGCACTCGAATTTCGGATCGATCGGATGAGGGGAAATTGGTTTTAAATCACTCCGTGACTGTGCGTGACTATGCGTGAGTGTGCGTGACTATGTCGAACTTGATCTGTCTTTACAGCAAGTATATCGACCAAGTTTCAGAACGATCGGATGAGGGGATATGACAGTTAGATCACTCCGTGACTGTGCGTGACCACGCGTGACTGTGCATGACTACCCCAAAATTAATCTGTAGTCAAAACAAGACTATGAGCCAAGTTTCAGATCAATTGGATAAGGGGGAATGGGGTTGCCCTACGACAGACAGACAGACAGAGAGTATGAGTTAAAAGAAAGAGTTTAAAAATTGAGTTAAAATTTCTGTTTAAATTGGTTTATTTTTTTGATTTTCCTGATTCAAAGAAATTTCTTGTCGTATCTTCAAAAAATTCGGTTGAACTTTAAGAGAATAATTAAAAAAAAAAAAATAATAAATAAGAGGTGTATTCTTTGCTGGCGTCATTATTATTATAGTATGACTGTGATGTTGTCAGTTTGTACTGAACAACTACGGAACAAGGAACCAAAATATTTTTATATAAAGAAAACACATGAATAATTCATGACGTCAGTTCTGTTTAGTTTGACTAAGAGCCAAATGCAAAAAAAACATGCTAATTTTCACACGATACGGTTTTCATTTGCTTAAAACGTGAGTTTTATCTGCATACATACATAAACACATAAATGAAGAGAGTATCTTCGTATAAGTACGAGTATGTTGTATGAATACAACTGCCGTTTTAGTACATATGTATATAGCATTTTGGATTTTCATGCTCTTAAAGAAAACTTTTGGTTTATTTTAGTCAAAAAAAAAAATTTTTTTTTTCTTTGTAGTACTCGTACATAGCACATGTTTATGTTTGAATAGTGGATTAGTTAAAATTTTGCATTACTAGAGTCAACATTTTTTTCATTCTATACAAAGAACAAAAAAAGAAATAAAAAATAAATAAAAGAAAGAAACTAAAAGATGCTGTAAAAAAATACGAAAAATTTATGAATTAAAAAAAGGAAAAATTAATTAATAATTAAACAAAGATATTTATAAAGTTTATTAACATTAAAAATGTAAATGTTTACAGTTCATCGATGCGTATGATTAATGTTTGCGAAGAAAAATAATAAATTAATTGGCTTGGTTTCGTTTGAATGTCTTCTTTATAAATATTCAATAATTCCTCTACATGTATGTACATAGTTTATTTAATAAATTTCCTCTACAACAACTCAAAATTAATTTTAAGAAAAGGCAAGTTGAATTTCTACTTACCTTTATATTTGAATTTAAAGATTTTAGGTATTGAAAATATTAAAAAAGTTATCATTTTTTATGGTGGATATATTAAGAATATATTGATTAAACAATTTTTGAAAAGAAAATTTTGTTTGGTAACGGAACTAGAAGAAAAACGAAAAGAACAACAGAAGTTTTTTTATAAATCCGGCGTAGCGAGTGTCAAACGAAAGTTCGGATTTGTAAAAGTAATTTATTTTTAATTTAAAAAAGGGACGGGACGGACACCAAGGTAAAATAGTTTTCTTCCACTATAAATCTGACCTATATAAAATTTGTGTAATCCACAAATAGGTTTCTAGATAAATATAATAATAAATTTGGAATTCATTTAGCATACAAAAAAAAAAAAAAAATAGCGAATAAAAGCTATTGATAGACAAAAAGTAGTGCACAAGCCAAACTGGGACAAAGTACATTTATTTGTTCATTGTACTGGCAAAAAACCAATCAAATCAAGATGTCTAGACAAAGATGACAAACTAGTATTGCAATTGGAAAAGTAATTATTAAAAATGCCAAAAAAAAAGTGTGCGTGAAATCTTGAAGATGGTTGACTTTAGTCATTCAACTGTCCACGATATTATAAAACGCTTCAGAACCTGTAAACTCAACAAAAATTTTTCTCTGATGTAGAAGAACGTTTTGTTTTAAATGCACCAAAACTTGCTTCTATAGCTGAAAATATTTTGGGTGAGAAATCAAGCACATCTACGAGTACAATAAGAAATGTGCTTCACAAAGTTGGTATAACTGGTAGAAAAGCAAGACAAAAGTTCTTTGTTAGTAAGCGTTTTTAAACAATACAATTGAATTTTGCAAAAGAACAAAAACACAAAGATTTTTCTTTCGAAAGAAACGTTTAACTTATTTGGGTCAGACGGAAAAACCCTTTGTTTGTAGAGGATGATATCGGGAACTACGTTTGAATAACCTGAAACCGTGTGTGGGGGTGGATTATTGATGGGTTGGGGCTCGTTTTTTGCAGCAGGACCAGGATATTTGCAATTTATTGATTTGATAATGGATCAAAACTTACATCTAGAAATGTGAAAGGAAAATTTGCCAAAAACTTTAAATAAACTATTAGGGCACTTTTCCCAGCGATATTCAATACCTTCGATACCCTGTTTGTAGTAAGAACTGTCCAGCTCCTTAAAATGACCAGACTTCACCTCTTCATGGTTGGCAAATTTTTTACCATCGAGCCACCAACGCGATGAAGTTTGTAGTTTATACTTTTTTATTATTTAGAATTATATATTAAACTTAGACCAAAAACTTAATTTTTATACGCCAGGAGCGCAAAAATGTAACAGTATTAGTGCTTATTGTTAAAGTCGATAATTCAAGTAGTTTTTAAGATGCAGGGATCTAAAGATAAAGACTGCAAATAATACATAATAAATTTAAAAAAAAAATTTTTTTTTCACAATTTTAAACTATTATTTTTTTAATAAAAATCAAATTGAAGGAGGCCATGTAATTAATGATAGTTATTAATTCATATAATTAATATTTTATTTAAAAGTTTTTGATTTCGTTTGCGTTATTTTTCGCTCTTCATAAAATGTCTAATAAAAATAACTTTTAAAGTACTCAAAAAAAAAAAATGTCATAACGTGGACTAAGTCACTAAAAACACTTGAAATTAAAAACAATAAGTTTGCGATAATAAAAATCGTTGACAAATCTTTGTCCGAGTTAAAAAGAATGCCTAAAGAAAAAGTAATTATTGGTCGATTTAATGCCTAACTTAAAGAAGGAAAGTGCAAAACAAAAAGATACGATATTATATCGAAAGAATTAATTAGTTTGTGTAACAGGAATCGTGTGCCAGCATTTGCATTAAGATCTACAAAAAGAAAAGTAAAAAAATTGATACAAAACTATCAAAAATTTTTAAAACATTCAAAAAGCCGCGATTTTAATAAAATGTTTACTATAACATCCAAAATAGACGATCACGAATTTAGTGATAGCAATGCCGACATGAAAAAAACCAGTACCGAAATAGATTATTAGCTTAATAGCAGTAGTGACTCTAATTTTGAATCTGGTATAGAATATGACTCAGTTAGTGATGATGACAATTACACACCTCCAGGAAGAGAAAAAATGTGAAGAAATCTTTAAATCCAGCTGTTAACCTAGTAACTCAAGTACATGTAAGCACAAAAAAAGCTGCCAAAATTAGTAAGCATCTAGCAGAATCAGGAGTTAATATATCAACACCATCCCAAGCCGGTATATATAAAGCTGTGATGAAATCCGCTGAACGAAAAGAAATTTTTTATTTAGAAACTTTGCAAAATGAATTTTGGTGCATTTACTATGATGGGAAAAAAAATAGATGATAAAGAAATTAAGGTGATAGTTTTAAAAAATGAATGCAAAGAAATAAAATTAGCCGTACTTGTTTTGGACAATGGTAAAGCCTTAACCTTATTTAATGGTATTAAAGAAGTTTTGAATAAATTCAATTTATGGAATTCAATAAAAATGATCGTCTGCGATACGACCAGCGTAAACACTGGGAAAACAAAATGGAGTTGTAACTCTTTTCCAGAATCATTGTGTATCAATGGGTTTAGTTCTACCACAATATATTGGCTGACATATAGTGGACGAATGCTTGGAAGGAAAGCCTTCCTCGCCTAATATTTGTTATGATTTTGTTCACGAATTGATAAATAACTACGAAGATCTTAAGAAAAGTTACAAACAGAATGAAGAACGAATCAAAGTTGAACACATAAATTGGTGTGATGATATGCAGTACTTATATGAACTTGGTAAAGCTTTAACATACTATCAGAAAAATAAAAAATTTCCATACATTAACTTTAAAGCAATACCACCAAAACACAATGCTCGATGAAACTCGAGAGCCATTTTAGCAATATTGACCTTTATACTTATTCCAAAATATCGCCAAAAATTATAACATTTGTGAGTTCGTATGTGATCCGTGGTACGATGTTTGGTTTTCCGATCATTGTTTTAAAGAAAATAATTTTGAGGCTCTAAAAAATCTTTATTAACATATAAGAGTGTTCGTGAATGTTATTTTAGACATTGGGTTCAGGAACCATCAGCGATACCGGGGCAGCAACGAAGCAACATATGTGCTGAAAGAGCAATCAAAACGGTACAGGATATTTATCCGCTATGTAAATCTTCACGCACATTAAATTTGAAGTTCATTTCATATAACAAATAGTTATGTAAAAGTATAGATGTTTGTTCAACTTTAATTTATGTACTTATAATAAATGAAGAAAATTAATTAAAATAAAAATTTTTATATTTTTTTTTTCTTCTTGAGGACTTTTAGAAATTTGCTTGTTGGCGGGCACTTTTTTTGCGCAAATGACCTCGGAATATGATTTTTATGGTCAAAACATAATGGGCTACAACGTAGTTATGGGTACAAATAATGCAAAAAAAAGTTATATCCCTACTGTGCATATTTTGAGATCTTTAAGAATAGCTTTGTTTGTGATGAACCATGGAGCATTTGTAATTAGTCTTAAGGTTTTAGACTGGAATCTTTCAAGAATTTCAACATTAGATTTACTTGAAGTACCCCACAACTGAATACATAAGTCCAAACTGGTTTCATTAGATGATATTTTTTAGCTTTTATGTGTGCTTTCCATGTAAGACGCCTGTCTAACGTCATTCCTAGGTATTTTACGGTCTGTTTTAGGTATAACATTGCCGTTCATCGTTATTGCAGGACAGTCACCTTTTCTTAACCCAAATGTGATGTGTTGGGTTTTATCAGTATTTACTTTTATGTTCCATTTAGAAAACCATTTTTCAAGAAGATACACTTCTGCTTTTACGAATAGTGAAGCTTCGTTACTACACTGACTTGTTGCAACTATTGCAGTGTTATTCCGTCTGTCTGTGGAAATCACGATCACGCCGTCAATATCTAAGCTAGACCGTTCTTTTTTATATAAAATCTTTTATTAACATCCCAAAGGAGTTGCTTTTTTAAAATCGTCAAAATCGGTCAAAGAGTTCACAAGCTATGAATGAAACTTTGAAAAAACTCTTGAAAATAATAAAATTTTTCAGTGTGTTTGTTGTTTTTCTTAAGATATGTTGTAATTCTTCGTATTGTTGAAGTCATTACAGTTGTGTGTATATTAATACTGCTCGTGTCACATTGGCCTAAGCAAGTTTTACCACATATTTTTTTATCATTAAAATTAAATATTAACAAGTAAACAAATTATAGTCGGTCTAGACCGACTATACGATACCCTATACCATGCGTTTAGAAACCCTATATCTTAGGCCCAACTAACTGGACATAGAAAATAAGCAAAAACCAAATTTGAGTGGGATTTTTATTAATTTTTTTGGCTGCAGATATGAAAAAGTTCATATCGGATGCTATATCTATATGGGGACTAGGTCCAAAAATGGACCGATCCTGATCATGTTTGGTAAAGTCTCTTGTATTTTGCAAAAATATATACAAACAAAATCTGAGAAGAATCAGTCCAATATTTTTGTTTTTTAATAGATTTAAGTGAAGATCGGGAAGCAGCCCTATATGGGGCCAAAGGGATCATTTTTGGATTACTCATTAATGGACGTAATGAACGCATACAAAACCCAATTTGAGTAAGATCTATATGACAATTTGGATCTTATGGCAATTTATGTCGATTTCATAGTGGTAATTTGTATGGGGGCTAGGTCTGAACATGGACCAATTCTCACCAATTTCAATAGCGTTCATACCATGGCCGATAAAAGCTTATATACCAAATTTCATCAAAATATATTCATATTTGCGACCTGCAGTTTGATTACAAGGTTTACATGGACACACAGACGGACGGACGGACGGACGGACGGACGAACATTGTTAAATCAACTCAAAAAGTGATTCTGATTCGATCGGTATAATTAAAGCTGGGTCTTGGTCAAATATTTTTGGTTGTTACAAACAGCAGCACAAAGTCATTATACCCAAACCACATAGTGTATAGGGTATAAAAATTAAAAATTAATAAAAATTGAAAAGTGGAAAATGAAAAATGGAAAATGGAAAATGAAAAATGGAAAATGAAAAATGAAAATGGAAAATGGAAATTGAAAATTGAAAAATGGAAAATGAAAATCGAAAATTGAAAATTGAAAAACTAAAGATGAAAAATGGAAAATGGAAAATGAAAAATGAAAAATGAAAATGAAAAATTGAAAATCGGAAATGAAAAATGGAAAACGGAAAATGAAAAATGAAAATGGAAAATGAAAAATTAAAAATGGAAAATGAAAAATGAAAAATGGATAATGAGAAATGGAAAATGGAACATGAAAAATGAAAAATGAAAATTGAAAAATGGAAAGTGGAAAATGAAAAATGAAAAATAGAAAATGGAAAATGAAAAATGCAAAATGGAAAATGAAAATTAAAAATGAAAAATGGAAAATGGAAAATGAAAAATGAAAAATGAAAAATGAAAAATGAAAAATGGAAAATGAAAAATTAAAATTAAAAAATGGAAAATGAAAAATGAAAAATGGAAAACGGAAAACGAAAAATTAAAAATGGAAAATGGAAAATTAAAAATTAAAAATTAAAAATGAAAAATGAAAAATGAAAAATGGAAAATGTAAAATGAAAAATGATAAATGGAAAATGAAAAATGAAAAATGGGAAATGGAAAGTGAAAAATGGAAAATGAAAAATGAAAAATGGAAAATGAAAAATTAATAAATTAAAAATGAAAAATCGAAAGTGGAATATGGAAAATGAAAAACGAAAAATGAAAAATGAAAAATGAAAAATGAAAAATGAAAAATGAAAAATGAAAAATGAAAAATGAAAAATGAAAAATGGAAAATGGAAAATGAAAAATTAAAAATTAAAACTGGAAAATTGAAAATGAAAAATGAAAAATGAAAAATCGAAAATGGAAAATGAAAAATGAAAAGTGGAAAATGAAAAATGGAAAATGAAAAATGGAAAATGAGAAATTAAAAATTAAAAACTTAAAATGAAAAACGAAAGATGAAAATTGAAAAGTGAAAAATAGAAAATGATAAATTAAAAATGAAAATTGAAAATGAAAAAGGTGGAGGGTATCAAAGATTCGGCCCAGCCGAATTTAACACTCTTGTTTTCGTTATTGTTTTCATCATCATCATTATACCCTATACCACTACATATGTGGTAACTTGTAACTATCAAAAATATTTGACCTAGACCCATCTTTTATTATACCGATCGGCTCAGAATCACTTTCTGAGTCGTTTTAGCGATGTCCGTCCGTCCGTCCGTCCGTCTGTGTGTCCATGTAAACATTGTAGTCAAACTACTGGTCGCAAAGACGAATATATTTTGATGAAATTTGGTATATAAGCTTTTATCGGCCATAGAATGAACGCTATTGAAATCGGTCCATGATCAGACCTAGTCCCCATACAAATGACCCCTGTGAAATCGACATAAATTGCCATAAGATCTAAATTATCATATAGATCTTAGTAAAATTGGGTTTGTATGTGTTTATTGTATCCATTAATCAGTAGTCCAAAAATAGTCTCTATTGGACAATTCTTAGTCATAGGCCCCATGTAGAGCTGCTTCCCGATCTTCACTTAAATCTATCAAAAAAACAATATATTGCACAGATTTTTCTCAAATTTGGTTTGTGTATATTTTTTCAAAATATAAGTGACTTTACCAAATACGGTCAGGATCGGTCCATTTTTTGACCTAGTCGACATATAAATATAGCACCCGATATGAACTTTTTCATATCTGCAGCCACAAAAATTAATAACAATGCCACTCAAATTTGGTTTTTGCTTATTTTCTATATCCATTTAGTTGGACCGAAGAGATAGGGTTTCTAAACCATGGTATAGGGTATCGTATGGTCGGTCTAGACCGACTATAATTTTCTTGTTTTTATTTTGAAGTAAATCAAACATATTTTTGCTAGTACATGCATCATTGCTTTTTGCTATTGATATACGTTTACGTTGTTGTAATGATAATTGTTCAGAAAAACGGCGTTTTGTTGAGTTAACTAGTTGCCAGTTATTACTATCGCTAGAATCGGATTCTTCGTCATTATCCATATTGCTAGCTTACACTTTTTAAGTTATGTTGTTGTTTAACTTTGTAAATTTTATTTTGAAGTAAACAAAGGGATCAACTTTGTTGTTTGTTTTAACACACAAAATTTTTATATGTTATTTGACAATAACAAAGGGATTAAATTGTTTTTAGTTTAACACTGTTCTTTGACAAGACAGAATTTTAACACAGCAGACATCTGTATAGTATCACTGTCAAAGAAAGACTGAGATGAAGCAATTTGAACTTTAATTCATGGATTTTGGCCAACGCAATAGGGGATATGTGAACTTTCTTTTCACCAAATGCGGCCTTTTTTTCCTTAATTTCATCACTTAAACCGTTGATTGTTTTTTCTTTTTGTAGATAATCAATAAAAATTATCCCACGTATATCCTAAGAAACAGACGCCATAACCTTAACTGCAGATGATACGGTCTTCGCCTTCTTTGGCCACGATTCTCCCATTTCAGATCACTATTTTGACTGTTTCTTTGTATCATGCACATTCAGCCGGCGATCATCCAATACCATTTTGGTGTTTTTCCTTAATGGCTTCTGGTGTGGCCACCTCAGTTGGTCAACCAGTGTGGTGTTCGTCTTCGCAGCTCATACGGCCTTGTTAAAACTCTACCACCCAAAATATTAGAGTCGTAAACGAAGAAGCAGACTCCCGCAAAGAAAAATCTAGCTCGGCTTTAATATTGATTGGACATAACGGTGATATTTTCGATATTTAAAAATTCAATGAAATCGTTTACTTTTGATGGTTCAAAAAAAAAAAAAAAATACTTAACTTGAAACTTAAAACATATGTATGTTTTATAAGGTTGCCACACTTTACCAAAGTAACTTTTTTCAAAATACTGGTGCCATCTATTAGTCAGGTTGGGTTGTTCTGGGACAGCCTTCGTAGTTTTTGTATGTTTAGCAGGACAATAATCGCCCACGTCATGGAAACATCACCCCAGAGACCTTAAATCTTACAGAAAATTTGTGGAATTAACTCGACAAAAAGGTTGTGGAACACATGGTTTCCAGTAAAGCTGTGTAAGAAAAGCTCGTACTGCAAGAATGCGAAAAAATACCACTTCAAAATTGCCAAAAATTACACAAATCCATCTCCATGAGACTCAAAATTATTATAAAGAACAAGGGATTGAATACAAAATATTAATTTATAGCAGATAATAACTAGAATTACACAACTTTGAAGACGTCAGAGTTGGCTTGTGCACTATTTTTTTTCTTTCATTAAATTATGTTCAAACAATTTTAATTTCGTTTTCTGTTTCTTATGGCTTAATATCCATTAAAAAAACCAAAATGACAAGTTTTTTATTCTCCTTTTTGGCGTTTTTTGCCAATAAAATTGTTTTAAAATAGTGTCTGAGTTCAGCTTTGAGTAACTGTATGTATACTATATGCATACTATATCGATTTCGAAACGCTAGATCTCTTAATTTTGTGAGGTTTAGAAAAAAGCAGCATGAGCCAAAAAATGGGAGGGGAGTGGGGATTTAGGATGAGTGCAAGTGGCTCCTAACCGAGCTCAACGTGGGGGCAAAAAGGAAAAAATTACAAAAATAACTCCATAACTGAAACAAAGACATGAAATAGAAGGGTAAACCTACCCCCTATCCCCGTTCGTTAAGGGGGCTCCCATACAAAGTTTAAAATCTTATGAAATTACAAAAATTTGGCCACCGCAGCACCTAAGATGACCCTCGATGGGTTAAATGTATGATCGACTTCCATTAGTTTTCCACTCCAAACATTTTTAGAACATACACGCCCTATCTCTTCTATCGTTAAGGATGCTTTCATACAAAATTTACATTACAGACTAGAAATACTATATGGAAGAAAAAGTCCCTTAACTGTCTAGGAGCCCAACCTAAGGGGCTAAAATGTATGACCGGTCTCCATTAGTTTCTCTAAACATAATGTGGTTTTATGGTATAGTTAAATTTTACCTCGACAGCGCCTAGGATACCCCTGGATAGATCAAATGAACCACCGACCCCACTTAATTTCTACTCCCCAACATTTTTTCTTACGTACCTATCCACTACCTCCATTCCTTTTTAAATAATTTTTTATGAAATAAGCTCCCAGTTATTGACTTGAATAGGTTATAATAGTGGCCGAGTTTAGCCTGGAGTAACTGTATATACTTAGATGCAAACGTATATAAAATGGTTTGAAAAATTTCGATTCAATCCATATATTTTATTAATAAAAAAAATAAAACTTGTTTTACAACGCAATTCTCGCAATTAACCGCAGTTTTTAAATAAACAAACAAATGCGATAAAGGATGTTGCCCCCAGTTTTTAATATTTAACTGTACTTAGCTCCATTTATTCCCGTTTATACACAAACGTATGTATGTATATCTATATATACTTATATAAATATTATTGATTTAGGGAAAGGACATGTTTAACTTTTTTGTTTTTCTTTTGCTTAGGAAAAGAAATATAATACTTTTTTTTTATTGGTTTTGTTGTTAAAAACAAAAATAAAAGCAAAACATGTTCTAAAACAGCAAACACTGGGTTTTTAAAACAACGTTGGGTTAGTGTATTCGAAAACCGGTTTCTTAAACATCTTAATATCTAGATACGCTCATTTATGACTCACTAACTGACACTTAATATTTTTTCATAAAATCCCAAAAAATATCACTCATTCGTCTAATTTTTAATAAAATAACTAGCATAGCAAAAATTTTATATTCAAAAAAAGTACCTCTTCTCAAAAAGTACCTTACCTTTTTCTACAAAAATCAAATTTTCTTAAAAAAGTACCTCTTCTTGAAAAGTATATTTTGTAAAAAAAAAATACATTTTCTTATATAAGTACCATTTCTTAAAAAGAGGTACTTTTTTAAAAATCGAATTTTCTTAAAAACAAAAATTTTCAAAAAGTACTTTTTCTATAACAGTACATTTTATTAAAAAGTACCTTTTGTTATAACGTACATTTGCTTAAAAAAGTACTTATTCTCTGACAGTATCTTACAAAAAAAAAAAAAAAAAAAAATACATATACTTAGAGAAGCATATTTTCTTTAAAAAGTATCTTACCTTAAAAAGTACCACTTCTAAAAAAATAATTTTTATAAAAATGTTCCCTTTCTTAAAAGAGTTTTCTTAATATGTCCATTTTCCTAAAAAGTACAATTTCTTATTAAGTAGCTTTTGTAAAAAAGTACTTTTTTTAAATCCTTTTCTTAAAAAAGTATCTTTTCACAAAAAGTATATCTTTTAAACAAGTACCTTTTCTCAAAAAGTGAATTTTCTTAAAAAAGTACCATATCTTTATAAGGAACATATATTTTCTTAAAAATTAACTTTCCTTATAAATTACATTTTCTTAAAAACCCAAAGTTGTCTTAAAAAGTACTTTTTTTCAAAAAAATTACATATTCTTAAAAAAATACATTTTCTTATAAAGTATGTTTTCCTAAAAACAACCTTTTCTTTAAAATCAAAATTTATTAAAAAATAACATTTTCTTAAAAAGTAAATTTTCTTAGAAAATACTTTTTCTTAAAAAAGACATTTCCTAAAAATACAAAATTATCTTAAAAAGTACATTTTCTTAAAAAAAAAATACCTTTGCTTAAAAAAGTAAATTTTATTAAAAAACGGTCCACTTCTTAAAAAACTACATACATTTTCATAAAAGGTGCTTTTTCATATAAAGTACATTTCCTTAAAGAAGTACATTTTCATAAAAAACTAAATTTTCTTAATAAAGTACTTTTTCTTCAAAAGTATCTTTTCTTAAAAAACTAAATTTTCTTAAAAAAGTAAATTTTCTTCAAAAAGCGCATTTTCTTAAGGATCTAAATTTTCTTAAAAACGTACTTTTTCTTAAAAAAGTACCTGTTCTTAAAAAACTAAATTTTCTTAAAAAAGGACTTTTTCTTAAAGAGCTTTTTCTTTAAAAGTGCATTTTATTAAAAGGTATACATTTTTAAAAATGTACCGATTTATTAAAAAAGGAAAAGCAATTTTTCTAAAAGAACTAAAAATAACCTTTTGATAAAAAAGTACATTTGCTTAAAAAGGTACAATTTCTTTAAAAAATTATTTTACCAATAAAAGTTCCCTTTTTTAATAAAGTTAAAAATCTTATAAAAGTACTTTTTTAATACGTAAATTTTTCTAAAAGTAGTTTTTTTAAAGAATTTTTTTTAAAATTCCTTTTCTTACAAAAGTACCTTTTCCCAACAAGTAAATTTAAAAAAGTGCCTCTCTTAAAAAGTCCATTTTCTTAAAAAAAAGTAGCCTTTCATAAGAAAGTACATACTTTTTCTTACAAAGAACCTTTTCTAATAAAATACCTTTTCGTAAAAAGTACATTTTCTAAAAAAATAAGTTTTCTTGAAAAATAAATTTTTCTTCAAAAAGTACATTTTCTTAAAAAAGTGCATTTTCTTAAAAAAAGTACATTTTCTTAAGGAAGTACATACATTTTCTTAAAAAGTACCTTTCCCTATAAAGTAGCTTTTCGTAAAAAGTACATTTTCTAAAAATGTAAGTTTTTTTTTAAAACGAAATTTTTCTTCAAAAGGTAAATTTCTTAAAAAAGTGCATATTCTTAAAAAGTACCTCTTCTTGAAAAGTACTTTTTCTTCAAAAAAGTACCTTTTCTTAAAAATTATTTTTTTTCAAAAAGCACCTTTTCTTAAAAACTAAATTTTCTTCAATAAGTCTTTTTCTTAAAAAAGTACTTGTTCTTAAAAAACTAAATTTTCTTAAATAGGATTTTTTCTTAAAAAAGCACCTTTTCCTTAAAAGTGCATTTTATTAGAAGATATAATTTCTGAAAATAATACATTTTTATTAAAAGGTACCTCTTGTTAAAAACGTGAATTTTCTTAAAAAGGAAAATTAATTTTTCTAAAAAAGTACATTTTACTGAAACGAACTTTTAAAATTAAAATTTTGCTTAAAAGGTACCTTATCTTTAAGAAATTATTTTTCTTTTCAAAGTTCCCTTTCCTAAAAATGTACTTTTCTTAATATGCAAATTTTCCTAGAAAGTACTTTTTTAAATGTAAAAGTACCTTTTCCCAATAAGTAATTTTTTAAAAAAGTACCTCTCTTAAAACAGTGATTTTTCTTTAAAAAAAGTACCTTTTCTTAAGAAAGTAAATACATTTTCTTAAAAGGTACCTTTTACTATAAAGTACCTTTTCGTAAAAAGTACATTTTCAAAAAAAAAAAAAAAAAAAGTTTTCTTAAAAAAAAATTTTTTTTCAAAAAGTACCTTTTCTTCAAAAAGTGCATATTCTTAAAGAGTACCTTTTCTTAAAAAGTAGTATTTTTTCTTCAAAAAGTATCTGTTTAAAAAAAACATATTTTCTTAAAAAATTATTTTTCTTTAAAAAATCACTTATCTTAAAAAGGGCCTTTTTTAAAAAATTAAATTTTCTTAAAAAGGGCCTTTTTTAAAAAATTAAATTTTCTTAAAAAAGTGCTTTTTTGAAGAAAAGTATATTTTATTAGAAAGTATCATTTCTTCAAAAAGTACCTTTTGATAAAAAAGTATCTTTACTTTAAACAGTTCGTTTTCTTAAAAAAGTTCCTTTTCATGAAAACATTTCTTTAAAAGTGCATTTTGTAAAGAAGTTGTTATCTAAAAATAGCTCGAATTTTTGCTATTATTTTACATAAGTAAATTTCCATATTATGTTTCAAATGCTAACAAAAGCATCAGAATATATATTTGAACGGGCGTTAGATTTCAACAGGTGCCTGAGGAGTCTTAAACAAAAGTGTCTTTAATTCCCAGCAAACAATGTCTTTAAATATCAAAAGTCGAAATGTGCCGATCTCTTACTTCTAAATAATCTTCTCCTAAACAACATCCGAAAACTGTTTTTATAAAGTTTTTATATATTTTAAACAGGAGTATAGTAGGATAGTACTAGCTCTCCATACCATGATTTATATTCTGACTCTGAGTAATATGTACTTAGTTTAATATGTTTGTTATTTATTAACTGTAATAAAGGTTTAGAGGGTTAATGTTAAATTAAGTCATAAATCAGACTGTCTCAAATACTTTCAAGTGATTTCCTAATTCCAATTCGTATCTGTCATTGCAAAGAAAATATCCTATTCTTTCGAATATTGCGTGTCTATAAAAATAGCATTGTGTTTGTTAAAATGTTAGTATGTCCAATGTCCTTGACTAGTCTGTGGGAGTTTGTTTTTTGATGGAAATTACTATTCTCCGGGCATAGAAACAAAATAATTTCTAAATTGATAAATAATACAATATAAAGAGATGTTTGTAGTAAGGAATGCATTAAAGTGGATGAGTTGCTATTTACAAAAGTAAATACTACTTATACACAGTTATAATAAAGGAATAAAAATAATCATATACATAAGAGAATATATGTATGTATGTATATAAGTATATGAATAAAAATTTATTAGTTATAAAATTAAAGCATAAAGCCAAGGGTGTTATTTTTTAATTTAAGTGTGAAATAATTCGAATTTAACTTTTTTTTTTGACAGTTATTTGTATACTTTATTATTAAAGTCAACAGACTTATATGTTGAAGTCAATTACTAAACTGAATAAATACTTTTTATTACTCTTTTCCAATTCTGCACATGTACACGTACATGTGTGCTTGAATTTGTTATTGTTTATCTTAAAGTGTGATATTATGGGATTTTTTTGAGATTGAAAATACTGCGAAATTTCGATAATTAACAAGTAAATGTTATCAGTTTCTTACATTTCTCAAGTAAATGTTATCAGTTTCTTACATTTCTCAATAACTTAGAAAGTCGACATTAAATGACTAATCAATTTTTATATCAAATTTAAAATTGCATAAGTTGCTTAATATTTTAAAATTGTTACATAAGTTAGCCGTTGAAATATGATTATAATATTTTTTTTTTTTAAGAAAATGTACTTTTTTAAGAAAATGTAACTTTTGGAAGAAAATTTACTTTATGAAGAAAATTTATTTTTTGAATTACTTTTTTAAGCAAAGGTACTTTTTTTTTAAAAAAAGTACTTTATTAAGAAACGGTACTTTTTTAAATTTCCTTTTAAGGAAAGGTGATTTTTTTTAAGGAAATGCACTTTTTTTAAAAAAGGTACTTTTGAAGAAAAGGTACTTTTTTAAGGAAAGGTACCTTTTTCAGAAAAGGTACTTTTTTTAGGAAAGTACTAATGTAAGAAAAACAAATTTTTAAGAAAAGGAAATTTTTTTAAAAATATATTTTTTTTAAAAGGTACTTTTTTAAAAAGGAACTTTTTTTTAAAACGTGTACTTTTTTAAGAAAAGGTACTTTTTTAAGAAAAAGTATTTTTTTTTAAAGAAACTATACTTTTCTAAGAATAGGTACTTTTATGAGGAAAGGTACTTTTTAAGATAAGGTACTTTTGTAAGAAACTGTAATTTTTCAAGATAATAAACCATTTTCAAAAAGGTGTCTTTTATGAGAAACTGTACTTTTTAAGAAAACATACGTTTTTAAAATACGTATTTGTTTTTAAGATTTGTTACTTTTTCGAGAAACGGTACTTGTTTAAGAATAGGTATTTTTCTTAAGAAAAGGTACTTTTGTAAGAAAAGACATTTTTAAGAATTTTGTTTTTTTTAAGAAAATACACTTTTTATGAAGTTATACTTTTTAGGAAAATAGGTACCTTTTTAAGAAAAGATATTTATTAAGAAAATATACTTTTTAAGAAAAGGTACTTTATTATGAAAATGTACTTCTTAAGGAAAGGTACTTTTATAAGAAAATGTAATTTTTTAAGATAAGTTAATTTTGTAAGAAAAGGTACCTGTTTAAGAAAAGGTACTTTTGTAAGAAAAGGTAATTTTTTAAGCAATGGCATCTTTTTATTGAAGAAAGGTAATAATTTAAGAACAATTTTTTAAGAAGAGGTACTTTTTGTTAAAAGAAAATATACTTTTTTATGAACTGATACTTTTTAGGAAAAAGTACTTTTTTGAGAATAGGTACTTTTTTTTAAGAAAAAGTACTTTTTTGAGAAAAGTTAATTTTTAAGAAAAGATGCTTTTTTAAGAAAAATTACTTTTTTGAGAAAAGGTACTTCTTTAAAAAAATTAATTTTTTTAAGATAAGGTACTTTTTTAAGATAAGGTACTTTTTTCAGAAAAGGTACTTTTTTAAGAAGAGTAATTTTTTAAGAAAGTTTTTTTAAGAAAATAAACGTTTTTATGAAGTGATACTTTTTAGGAAAAAGTACTTCTTTGAGAATAGATACTCCTGTAAGAAAAGGTACTTTTTAAGAAATGCTAAGTTTTTAAGAAACGGTACTTTATTCTGCAAAATTACTTTTTGAGGAAAGGTACTTTTATAATAAAATGTACTTTTTTAAGATAAAGTAATTTTGTAAGAAAAGGAGCATTTTAAGATAAGGTACTTTTGTAAGAAAAGTTACTATTTAAGGAATGTTATCTTTTTAAATAAGATGTACTTTATTGAAGAAAGGTAATAATTTAAGTACAATTTTTTAAGAAGAGGTACTTTTTTTCAGAAAAGGTACTTCTTTAGGGAAAGGTACTATTTTAAGAAAGTTTTTTTTTTCAAGAAAATACACGTTTTTATGAAGTGATACTTTTTAGCAAAAAGTACTTTTTTGAGAATTAGGTACTCCTTTAAGAAGAGGCACTTTTTTAAGAAATGCTAATTTTTTAAGAAACGGTACTTTTTTAAGAAAAGGTACTTTTTAAGAAAACGTACTTTTTGAGGAAAGGCACTTTTATAATAAAATGTACTTTTTTAAGGTAATGTAATATTGTAAGAAAAGGTACCATTTTAAGATAAGGTACTTTTGTAAGAAAATGTACTTTTTTAAGGAATGATATCTTTTTAAGGAAGATGTACTTTATTGAAAAAAGGTAATAATTTAAGAACAATTTTTTAAGAAAATACACTTCTTTATGAAGTGATACTTTTTAGGTAAAATTACTTTTTTTGAGAATAGGTACTTTTTTGAGAATGGGTGCATTTTTTAGAAAAGGTCCTTATTTTAAAAGTGGTAAACTTTTTTTGGAGAAAAGCTACTTTTTTAAGAAAAGTTACTTTTTTAAGAAAAGGTACTTTTTTAAGAAAAGGTACTTTTTTAAGAAAAGGTACTTTTTAAAGAAAAGGTACTTTTTGAGAAAAGGTACTTTTTTAAGAAAATATACTTTTTTAAGAAAAGGTACTTTTTTAAGAAAATGTAAGTTTTTAGGAAAAGGTTCTTTTTAAAAAAATTTACTTTTTGAGGAAAGGTACTTTTATAATAAAATATACTTTTATAATAAAATATACATATCTTTAAGAAAGTTTTTTTTTTAAAGAAAATACACTTTTTTATGAAGTGATACTTTTTAGGAAAAAGTACTTTTTTGAGAATAGGCGCTCTTTTAAAGAAAAACATTTTTTTAAGAAAAGCTACGTTTTTAAGAAAAGGTACTTTATTATGAAAATGTAGGTACTTTTATAATAAAATATACTTTTTAAGATAAGGTCATTTTGTAGCAAAAAATACTTTTTAAGATAAGGTATTTTGTCAAAAAAGGTACTGTTTGAGGAAGGGTACTTTTTTGCGAAAAGGCACTATTTGAGGATAAGGTCATATTTGAAGAGAAGGTACTTTTTTAAGGAAAGTTAATAAAAGGTATTTTTTTAAGAAAAAAATTTTAAGAAACGGTATCTGCTTTTAAGACAGGGAACTTTTTTAAGAAAAAGTACTCTTTTAGGATAAGGTAATCGTTTAAGAAAATTTACTTATGTAATTAAAGATACTTTTTTAAGGACAGGTACTTTTTTAATAAAATGTATGTATTTGTAAAACAATGTAAAAAGTGATTATTTTATGATATTAAGTTTTAAATATACAACGAACGGCATAGAGTCAGTCTGTGAGTCAGTAGTGAGCGAAATCTATAATATTAATAGGCGATTTCTTGTGAGTGATGTTTTGTTCTACCATTTTCTCCCGATTTTGACCAAACGTATATTATTTGAAAGCTATTTCTTTTTAGCGGTTTGGCAGATTTACAAATTTTTTATTTTTTTCCTTTATTTTATTTAAAGTTGCTACTAACACATACATAAAATTATACATATGCTATGTGCCTGTATATTAAATTTGTTAATGTGTTTGTTAATGAGTTTGTTTTCTTCATTCGCAATAATAATAAACCAAAATAGTGTTAGTTTGTGAATTGGCTAAGTTGAAAAATAAATTTGCCTAGAAATTGCAGTCGAATTTCGAGTGCTGGAATCTGCTAGTAATATATAAACATAAATAATAATATTTTTGATGTGGTTAGTAACCAGTGTAGCACCCCAAACAGTACCATTTTTTTAAATGAAAATGCAAAAAATCCTAGATCTTGGTATAAAGGTCTAAGTAGTTAAAATTCAAATAACTGTGATACAAGCATTTACAGAAAATATTATCTTAATGATAAAATCAAAAAAGTTTCCATTAATAAAGTTATGTAAAATGATTATACAAAACCCATCATAAACCTAAATTAGTTTGTTTTTGTTTTTATTTGAAATATTGGAATTAAAACAGTTCACACGTAATTTTATATTTGCTTTAAAAATTGTGAAAATTTTAAATATTAATAAATGACAACACGTTTTATGCCAATATCAGTCAGATAATTAATTGTAGTTTACAAATAGCAAAACTAAACTCTGAAAATCACATGCTTTTGTTAAAAAAAAAAAAAACACAACTGTGGTTTATATTGAAAACTAGTTTAGTAATTAATGCTTTTTTGCGATAATATTTTATGCAGCTTTCAAACAATGAGTCAGAAAAAAGGTTTTAATTAAAACGTTTAACACATTTTATTGATAGATACTTGAAAATGTGTTGAAATGCATGGATAGGTTGTCCAAATTGGAGAATATACTGTATGAGTGGGTATAAAAGTTTACTAAAAAAATATATATGTATGTATATTTTAGAATTTGTAACATAAGAAAATTTTATGTATTGTATAAAGTACTGAACGGAATGTTTGCTATTTTTATGTATAAACATTATTTAGATGGAAAAATGTTTATCAACATTGTTTATATACAAAACTGTTTATAAACATTGTTTATACATATTATGTTATATATTGCATTATATATTATATATTAATTAACTTCAGCTCAAGTTATAAGTTTCAGTGGCACTTCAATTACCTGAAAATAAAAATTCTGTTTTTTTTTGAAAGTTCAAACCTCAATTACTGGAGAAAATTATGGGCCTGAAATTAAATCCTTTAGAGATTCCTCAAAACAATACCATATAAAAATCAGTTGTTCCATGGTTTCATGAGTTTAAACAAAAAATGATTATCAACATTTTTTGTTTATAAAGAGAAACAATGTTTATAATATTTATAATGTTTATAATGTTTTTAATGTTTATAATGTTTATAATGTTAATAATGTTTATAATGTTTATAATGTTTATTTTGTTTATAATGTTTATAATGTTAATAATGTTTATAATGTTTATAATGTTTATAATGTTTATAATGTTTATAATGTTTATAATGTTTATAATGTTTATAATGTTTATAATGTTTATAATGTTTATAATGTTTATAATGTTTATAATGTTTATAATGTTTATAATGTTTATAATGTTTATAATGTTTATAATGTTTATAATGTTTATAATGTTTATAATGTTTATAATGTTTATAATGTTTATAATGTTTATAATGTTTATAATGTTTATAATGTTTATAATGTTTATAATGTTTATAATGTTTATAATGTTTATAATGTTTATAATGTTTATAATGTTTATAATGTTTATAATGTTTATAATGTTTATAATGTTTATAATGTTTATAATGTTTATAATGTTTATAATGTTTATAATGTTTATAATGTTTATAATGTTTATAATGTTTATAATGTTTATAATGTTTATAATGTTTATAATGTTTATAATGTTTATAATGTTTATAATGTTTATAATGTTTATAATGTTTATAATGTTTATAATGTTTATAATGTTTATAATGTTTATAATGTTTATAATGTTTATAATGTTTATAATGTTTATAATGTTTATAATGTTTATAATGTTTATAATGTTTATAATGTTTATAATGTTTATAATGTTTATAATGTTTATAATGTTTATAATGTTTATAATGTTTATAATGTTTATAATGTTTATAATGTTTATAATGTTTATAATGTTTATAATGTTTATAATGTTTATAATGTTTATAATGTTTATAATGTTTATAATGTTTATAATGTTTATAATGTTTATAATGTTTATAATGTTTATAATGTTTATAATGTTTATAATGTTTATAATGTTTATAATGTTTATAATGTTTATAATGTTTATAATGTTTATAATGTTTATAATGTTTATAATGTTTATAATGTTTATAATGTTTATAATGTTTATAATGTTTATAATGTTTATAATGTTTATAATGTTTATAATGTTTATAATGTTTATAATGTTTATAATGTTTATAATGTTTATAATGTTTATAATGTTTATAATGTTTATAATGTTTATAATGTTTATAATGTTTATAATGTTTATAATGTTTATAATGTTTATAATGTTTATAATGTTTATAATGTTTATAATGTTTATAATGTTTATAATGTTTATAATGTTTATAATGTTTATAATGTTTATAATGTTTATAATGTTTATAATGTTTATAATGTTTATAATGTTTATAATGTTTATAATGTTTATAATGTTTATAATGTTTATAATGTTTATAATGTTTATAATGTTTATAATGTTTATAATGTTTATAATGTTTATAATGTTTATAATGTTTATAATGTTTATAATGTTTATAATGTTTATAATGTTTATAATGTTTATAATGTTTATAATGTTTATAATGTTTATAATGTTTATAATGTTTATAATGTTTATAATGTTTATAATGTTTATAATGTTTATAATGTTTATAATGTTTATAATGTTTATAATGTTTATAATGTTTATAATGTTTATAATGTTTATAATGTTTATAATGTTTATAATGTTTATAATGTTTATAATGTTTATAATGTTTATAATGTTTATAATGTTTATAATGTTTATAATGTTTATAATGTTTATAATGTTTATAATGTTTATAATGTTTATAATGTTTATAATGTTTATAATGTTTATAATGTTTATAATGTTTATAATGTTTATAATGTTTATAATGTTTATAATGTTTATAATGTTTATAATGTTTATAATGTTTATAATGTTTATAATGTTTATAATGTTTATAATGTTTATAATGTTTATAATGTTTATAATGTTTATAATGTTTATAATGTTTATAATGTTTATAATGTTTATAATGTTTATAATGTTTATAATGTTTATAATGTTTATAATGTTTATAATGTTTATAATGTTTATAATGTTTATAATGTTTATAATGTTTATAATGTTTATAATGTTTATAATGTTTATAATGTTTATAATGTTTATAATGTTTATAATGTTTATGATGTTTATAATGTTTATAATGTTTATAATGTTTATAATGTTTATAATGTTTATAATGTTTATAATGTTTATAATGTTTATAATGTTTATAATGTTTATAATGTTTATAATGTTTATAATGTTTATAATGTTTATAATGTTTATAATGTTTATAATGTTTATAATGTTTATAATGTTTATAATGTTTATAATGTTTATAATGTTTATAATGTTTATAATGTTTATAATGTTTATAATGTTTATAATGTTTATAATTTTTATAATGTTTATAATAATTTTTCGTTTTCAACGATTGTTTATAAACAAAAATGTTATAAATATTGTTTATAAATATTTTTTGAAGGTCGGTACGGAGTCGCAAAAGTCAATTTTATTACATAGATGGGGTAATGAACAATTATTTTTTTTGGTGCTTTCTTGTCACAAGGAGTTCAAACTTCAATTACTCGAGAAATATGTAATTTATGATACTGAAATTATATCCGTTAGTGAGATCTTCAAAATTACTTTAAACAAAACCATACACGAATAATTTGTTCTGTTTTCATGTATATAATAATACGAGGGCGGATCAATAAGTCCGTGACTTTTAAAATGAAACACAGTTTTTGTTTGCAAATTATTTTAATTATTTTTCAACATAATCTCCTTTTAGCTCAATGCGCTTAGTCCAAAAAGTTGGCATAATATTCGTCGTTTATTGTTTTTCCCTTTTGAAGGTAATCGATGTGGATTATCCCGCGTGCGTCCCAAAAACTGTTGCCATCACCTTATTGGCCGACAAACTTACCTAGGCCTTCTTCGGAGCCGGTTTACCCGGAGAAACCCATTGTTTAGACTGCTGCTTGGTCTCCGGAGTGTTGCAATGGCAAAACTCAAAAACTCATTCGAATTGCGGTTAAACAACTCCAAACAATCCTTTGAAGTTGTCACACGATTACGTTTATGGTCAATTGAGAGCAAACGCGGCACCCATCTTGCAGACAGCTTTCTTAAACCCAACTGATCATTTAAAATCGATAACCGATAAATAAAATTTATAATTCAAAAAGTCTTATAAACAATTTTTATAAACAAGAAATTGTTCATAAATTATTTGTGTTTATAAATATTGCTTATAAGTAAAGAATGTTTATAAACAGTGTTTATAAACATTTATAAACATTGTTAAGAAACATTTATACACATTGTTTATAAACATTTATACACATTGTTTATAAACATTAACAGCAAAATTCTTATGCTCATTACTTAATTTTAATTTTTTAAATAATTTTAAACTAAAAAAATAATCGCACATGATAAAATAGCTTTAAATCTAATAACAAGTTATGTGCTCTTCACCTTTAGATGACATTGAAATATGTATAATGTAAACAATTTAATAAAAAAAACTGAGTTTAAAAATTTATAGAAGCAATTAGATATAGGAACACCTGATGATATTTCCAGTGTTATTACCGATTTAACATGTTCTCATTTCTCCAAAATTCATTACCAGCAATACAAAACAAAAAGGAAAAACTACTTAGTGCCAACACGAGAATGTGGCACTTCTATACCAGTTTCCTTACTTTTTAAAAATCTGTACTCAAATGTGCAACAAATTTCTTGAACAAGAGAAACAACACAAGGCAGTATATCAGTTAAGAATATTTCTATTCTAAGCTTGCTTTGATGGCCGCCTCTTCACATTGTATTGGTCTCTGAAAGTACCGAAGGCCTGGTTAGGAAACTGCATTTCATGGTATACATTATACTGAATTTACCTAAAAGAATTGTTGGTTTTATATTTGCCTATATTAACAACATTGTTCCTTCGCAATGTAACTTCTGCACTACAACCAAGTGAGTGCAACAAAACACGCTAATGTTAAGTTCAATGAGAACTTGCTTAAAATAATTGTTGTAACAAACACAAGCACAACCAAAAAATAAGTAAGAAAATTATAGCCGGTCTAGATTGGCTATACAACACCCTATACCGTCGTTTAGAGAAAGGGTGGTAGGTCCAACTAATTCGGTATAGAGAATAAGCATAAACCAAATTTAAGTGGCATTGTTATTTTTTTTTTATTTCGGATATGAAAAAGTTCATATCGGATGCAATATTTATATGGGGACTAGGTCGAAAAATGGACCGATCCTAATCATATTTGGTAAGGTCACTTATTTTTTGCAAAAATATATAAAAACCAAATTTGAGAAAAATCTGTGTAACATTTTTGCCTTATGATAGATTTAAGTGTAGATCCGGAAGCAGCTCTATATATGGGGCTATGACTAACAACTGTTTTATAGGGTTTATTTTTGGACTACTGATTAATGGGTGTAATTACCATACAAATTGGATAGAGATCTATATGATAATTTAGATCTTGTGGGAATTTAAGTCGATCTCATAGGCTTCATATGTATGGCGACTACGTCTGAAAATGCACCGAGTTTCACCAATTTCAATAGCGTTCATTCCATGGTCGGTAAAAGCTCACATACCAAATTTCGTCAATATTGTAGTTTGATTATAAGGTTTACATGGACACATAGACAGACGGACGGACGGATGGACATAGTTATATCGACTCAGAAAGTGATTCTGAATCGATCGGTATAATAAAAGATGAGTCTAAGTCAAATATTTTTGCAGTTACAAACGTCAGCACAAACTCAATATACCCTGACCACATAATGTTATGGGGTATAATAATTTACCCACTGGAATAATCTGCGGTAATTCGTTTTATATACGAAAATAAACAATTTTTTAATAAAACTTCAAATACTATTATGTTTTATTTTTTTTGATCAATGATTTTTTTTTCAAAAATGACAATCTATAATATTAATAGGCTACGCGATTTCTTGTGACCGATGTTTTGTTCTACCGTTTTATTCCGATTTTGACCAGACGTATATTATTTCAAAGGTATTTCTTTTTAGCCGTTTTGCAGATTTACAGATTTTTAAATTTTTTCCTCTATTTTGAGTAAATTGCACTTAAAGTTGCTTCTAACACATACATAAAATTATACATATGCTATATGTGTTTTATTAAATTTGTTAATGTGTTTGTTAATGAGTTTGTTATCTTCATTCACTATAATAATAAACCATAAAAGTGTTGGTTTGTGATTTGGCTAAGTTGAAAAATAAAGCTGCCTAGAAATTGCACTCGAATTTCGAGCGCTGGAATTTGCTAGTACAAATAAATTTGGTTGTTTTCATCATTCTATTATATTTATTGATATTGACAACAGAATTTAAATGATGCAATTTCCGTTCGTTTATAAATACTAAATATTTTTTCTAATTTTCTTTTTATTTTGTAATAATCGACAAATACATATGTATTTGTTTATATTATTTATCTATTAAATTTTAACAATGCTTCTAAGCACAATTTTGATTTAAAATATTTTGTTTTGATAGAATTTATATTTACGTCTGAAGCAGGTTATACTGCTTTAATTTTGTAGTTGTCTGCATTGAAATAGTTTCATAATTTCTATAAAAACATTGATTGGTAAATGGAATTAATTTTGCAATTGTAGTTACTGTTATTTTATATTAATTATAGTTAGAAGATTGTTAATGATAAAACTTTACAGCGCTTTATAATATTTACAACTTACAATAAAATTAGTAATTACATACCTTGCTAAATTTTTCTAATGGTAACCGTATTCTAACCAAACTTTTTCTGTGTGTATTGATTGTAGATTTATAAATAAAAAGAAGATATTAGATGTAATTTATTTAAAATAGATTTGATTTTATATTTTTGTATTTGATTTCCAAATTATGAAAATGTATGTTAAACAAGAGCTGCAATAAATATTGTTTATAGATGATTCCCTTGATCTATGTTATGTTATTGGAAAAAATTTTTAAAATAAAAATGTTAAATTTACTATTTTATACCTTCCACACCAGTGTGCAGAGTGTATATAAGTTTGTCATACTATTTGTAATAATGAAAAAACCTTAACTCCATTAGATATGTTGATACTTATAACAAGCAGATTTGATAGAGCGATGTCCGTCTGTCCATCTCTGAAAATCACTATTACGCCCCCAATAGATCAGCTAGGTGACTCATTTTTACTGAAAATGATTCATTGACAACATGAGGAGATCGCTGTTTCAAATCATCAAAATAGCTTTTATAGGTCCCTAAATATCAATTAAAATGTAAAAAACTTGAAAAATTTGTTTCTTGTGTGTGATAGCTGTAATTGTTGTCGTTATTGTGGTTGTTGCGTTTGTAGCTTTTACTTCATTAGTGTGTATGTTTGGTTATACTCCACGTGTCAAGAGGTCCAAGTCGTGCGGCTTAAAGATGGCTTTGCGCCCTCGCCGAAGCCAAATTACAGCATTAAAATTAAAAATACTGCTAAAAAAATAAATAAAAATATTAAATAAAATTTTGCTTTTTTTCTGAAGCTTTTTGGTTCAACCAACTTAAAATTGTCATAGACGAATATCAATGGAAAGCCTACTCTAATAACTCAAAAATAACGCAATTCCTCAGATAGAAGTTGATTCTTTCTATGAAAATTATAATAAATACTGGTCAAAAAATAAAAGCAATTAACTATAAATTTAATGGTATTATGCTGGCTACACACCAGGCAACGGTTGCTTCAACGGTTGCATCAACCAACGAAAAATATCAAAACTTTTTGATATTTCTGCTTGGTTGAGGCAACCGTTGCTACGTGTGTATCATTATTGCTACAACACATTGAAGCAACCGTTGCCTGGTGTGTAGCCAGCATTAGAATTTAAAGGTTAAGAATCAGCAATTGCTATAAAATCGTAACCGTACCCAACATTGGTAATAAAAAAGGGTGTTCTTTTAAGAAATTGAAATTGTAAAAAATAACACAAAAAATTAAATCTTAATCAAAAAAATTTTTTAATTCGAAAGACAAATGCATGGGATTAACATTTGAAAATGAATTCGGGCATACGGCCTCCGTGGCTATTTTTAACGAAGCGCATTCTGGACGTCCAGTCACTTTTTCGAGCATTGCCGCCATATGTCACGAATAACACGAACAATGTTGGCCTCCAAGGCATCAATTGCTGCTGGTTTATCAGCATAAATCAGTAACTTCAAGTAGCCCCACTGGAATTAATTGAGAGGTGTCAAATCGCATGACCTTGGAGGCCAATATAAGCTTCCATTTTATCGAAATCAACTTATCGCCAAATGTTAACTTCAATAAGACGATGGTTGCTGCTGCCGTATGGCACGTAGCGCCATCGTTTTGAAACCAAATCTCGTCCCGATCAATCTCATCCATATTTTCAAATAAAAAAAATCATTGTAAAAAATCAGAGTGTAAACCGCACCAAATGGTGCTTTCTTCTCGATGTAATGGTTTCTTTAGGGTCTGTTGTGGATTGGTCTCACTCCATATGCGGGAATTTTGAACACAACTTTGCGATAAAATATCGGGTCAGTTTCCAACTGCTCTAGAGTCCAATCGGCGAAAGAACGACGCGTATGATGGTCTTGTGGCTTTAATTCCTGCACCAGCTGGATCTTATACAAGTGTAGGCGAAGATCTTTGGACGGACAGAGCCCCAATTCCTGCGACCAGCGACGAATAGACAAATTTGAATCTTCTTCTACACATTTTTTTTATAGCGGCTATATTTTGTTCAGTAACCAAATTTCTTCGACGTTTTGGTGTTATTGCATCATTTACGGCAGCGGTTTCCAAACTATGGGTCGCGACCTACAAAGGGGTCGCGTAATAACCTCAAGGGGGTCGCGAAGTTTTTAATTTCTGTTTTACATATTAAAAAAAAAAACCTTCAAAAATCTATTTAATGCAAATTTTTTGTTTTTATTAAGAATACCTGTAAATGCTTTATTTTGGCAACTAAATAAAAAAGAAAAAACAAACCAAAAACAAAAACAAATGAAAAACAAAAATAAAAACAAACGAAAAAACTATTTGTATGTTGTGAAATAATTTTTCTTTTTCTTTTCGTTTATTTTCCTCTAATAAGTTAAAGTTAAAGTAATGTGAAAACTTATTTTTATTTCATAAAACTCAATTTTTGGGTGAGATTTATAGATAGAATATTTTTTTTAAGTTTTAAAGAATTTATATTTATCCCTATCAAAGGAATGGATAAGTTTTTAATCGATTATAAAAGAAATATAAGTAATAATCAAAACTAGCAGATTCCAGCCCTTGAAATACGAGTGCAAACTCTAGGAATTTTTATTTTTTCACTTAATATATTATTGACCCTAAAGGTATGCTATGTTCAAAATAATTTTTCAATTCAACGCAATTATTATTGTGAATGAAGAAAACAAGTTCATTTTTTTTTTTTTGCAAACATTAACAAATTTAATAAACACACATATAACATTGTATAATTTTATGTATGTGTTAGTAGCAACTTTAAATGTATTTTACTCCAAAAATATGTAAAAATTTAATAATCTGTAAATCTGGTGGACAGCTAAAAAGAAATACCTTTAAAATATGATACGTTTGCTCCAAATCGGGAGAAAACTGTTGAACAAATCATCGGTCACAAGAAATCATCTTACCTATTAATATTATAGGTACCGATGCTAGAGTACCAGTAAAGATAGTGGGAATAAAAAATACGCAAGTGAACAAGGAAGTAACAACCCCCAAGTCAAGAAAATATGATTCATCATATTTATCATTCGGATTCACGAGTGTTCTGGTAAACAAATTCGAAAAACCAATGTGTGTGGCTTGTACGAAAGTTTTTTCTGTTAAGAATATGAAACCAAGTCATCTTGAAACTATGCATTTTGAATATATTGAAAAATCCATAGATTTTTTTCAAAGAAGCCTAGAAGAGATTAATAAAAGAAAACAAGCATTTAAAAAAACAGTTTCTGTTCCATCAAAAGCACTGTTTGCATCATACCAAGTTTCCTATAGAATTGCAAAATGTAAAAAACCCCATTCAATATGTGAAACGCTAGTACTACCAGCAGCTATTGATATGGTTGAAACAATGTTTGGAGAATCACAGACACAGCAGTTGCGAAATATACCGCTCGATGATAATACAGTTGGTAGAAGAATTGCTGATATATCTGAATATCTTTGCGATCAGCTAGTTTATGAACTGCATAATTAAAAATTCGCTTTACAAGTAGATGAGGCTACAGATGTAGCTAAAGATGCCCATTTAATTGCATATGTTCGATATGTTACAAAAAAGAATGTAAAAGAAGATACATTATTTTTCAAATCTATTTTCGGCAAGGCCACGTCTATGGAAATTTTTAATATAATAGACAATTTTTTTGCTGAGAACTATTTAAAATGCGATATTTGCATTGGACTCTGTACTGATGGTGCAAAAGCAATGTCAGGACGCAAAGCAGGTCTTCAAGCTTGGGTTAAAAATAATTCACCTAAACTTATATGGACGCACTGCATGCTTCATAGAGCAGCTCTTGTATCAAAAAATATGAGTGAGGAATTTAATAACATATTTCATATTGTTACAAAAGTTGTAAACTATATCAAAAACAGTCCTTTGAAAGCGAGATTATTTGGAAAGTTGTGTGAAGATATGGAAGCTGAATATACATCACTCTTGTACTATTATGAAGTACGTTGGCTATCTTGTTCAAAATTTATTCAAAGAGTGTTCGAACTTAAAGACGAAATTGCGATTTTTCTTGCTGAAAATCACAAAGATGAGGCATCTTCCTTTCGCAACGATAACTTTATTCTTAAACTTGCTCATTGAGTTGAAATTTAATTTAAATAAATCAATTCAAGGTCCACATGCATGCATGCTCTGATTCAAAAAGACAAAGCCATGGCATTCATTAAAAAATTGGAGCTATGGATATCCAATTTTAAAAAGGATATATATGACGTGTTGCCAATTTTAAATGAACGCCGATACCAGAAACAATATTAAGGCAAACAAAAACGTTTTTATAGAACACTAGCTGGACCCGGCAAACGTTGTTTTGCCCTCAATGAATTTTTATTTTAGTTAGAATCTGTATATACCTATATAAAATGTGTGACGAAGATCTCCAGATAATAAAATGAGAGCTTCACCAAAAAATCTTTCATTGCCTTTCAAATCTTTTATCAAATCAAATCACAATGTTTGTGAGCCATGGTACATTCATCCCAAATAAAAATACAGCATTTTTGCAGAACTTTTGCCATACCGGAATGTTTTTTGATATTACAGACGGCATTCTCATTTTTTTGTACGTTTAACGGTGATTTGAGTGCTGAATGAGCTGTGCGGCCACCATGCAATAATGTAGCGGCTTTTTCCTTCTTTTTCGTTAGAATATTTATATATAAAAACGTTTGTGAGTTTATTTATTAAAATTTATATAAATTTGACAACTCATTATTTTTCGAACGACAGCGCCATCTACCGGGTCCAATAAAAAAATGTTTCTAACATACATATATGTACATTCTTAGTTTCATTAAAATCACATCATAAATAAGAATATTCGAAATAACTTTACCCAGCGCCACCTATCGGGTCCATTTATACATACAAAAATTTCTTATGACGAAACATACGTTCATTCTGAATTGCAGTCAAATCGCGCTGAAAGTAAAAATTTTTGTTTTTAACTTGACCCCAACGCCAGCTAGAGGGTTAAAACTAAAAAAAAAAACACAGAAGAGCTCGAACCGAACCTATGCTGGAAATCCTACCTCGACAGCTCTTATGGTTCCGAAGATCATTCGTTACAATCGAATGCATCAACGTTTTTATATATACGCCACGCCCCTTTGCCCACTAACAACTTTATATAGCTAAGGTCTTATTATTTCGCAAAAATATCCTTTTGTGAAAATTTCATGACGATCCTTCCAGTAGTTTAGAAGATATTACGATTTTTTATTTTTCTAAAAAGGGGCGTGGTCCCGCCCAATTTTCTTCTTGTATGTATTTCTATTCATGCTAATACCATATGTACCAAATATGACTGCTGTAGGTAAAAAAATTCCCGTGATATGACTTTTTCAAATTTTGGGTTATATGGGCGTGGCACCGCCCCTTTGTCCAATCAAAAATTTATATAGCATATTATTCCTTCCAGAGTCACAGTAACACGCTCTGAAAATTTCAGGAAGATCGGTTCTTTGGTTTGGCCTCCTATAAAGCACAAACAAACACACATTAATTTTTATATATATAGATAGATTGAAAGCAGATTAATTATAAATTAAGGTAAAATGGGGCGAAAAAGGGGGACTTGGTAATAAAAAAATGTATGGCTACCTTACCTGTAGATAAAAAGTGTATAAAACTTTAGATAAATACATATTACAAAAAAATTATTTTGTATAGCAAACATTGTTAGTGGTATAAGTAAAAAAAAGGGGGCGGTGAAATGGGCGTGGTTCATAGTTATATGGCGACGTTAACAGTATTAAGAGCAATATACTACCAAATAAAAAAATCCGTTGGAAGGAACAAATTTGTACAGAGAAAAAAAAGTTTAAAACTTTCAAACAAAATTTGGCGTGAAAAGGGGCGTGAAAGGGGGCGTGGCGTAAGAAATGTTTATTTCTACCTCGCCTGGAGTATAATGTGTATACAATTTGAAGTAAATCTGTTAAAAACTATATGGGAGCAATTACATAATTTTAAAAAAGTGGGCGTAAAAGTGGGCGTGGTCAAAAAAAAGTACCCTATTAATCATGCCAGAGTCCCAGTTAAATGCTGTGAAAATTTCAGGAAGATCGGTCCAGAGGTTTGGTCTCCTATAAGGTACACACAAACAAACAAACAAACAAATAAACAAACACACATTCAATTTTATATATATAGATTTGCAGAGTTTACTAAAACATTTTTCAAATTATTTCAACGATATTGATTTTACAAAGTTTGCATAGATCCAGAATCCATTTTTGAATAACCAACTTATTGCATTTGAATAGACAATTTTCGAAAAAGAACAACTGATTGAAATATCTTGCTATACTTCATTGCAACAGGAATTTAATGGTAAAACTTTAATTCAGTTTTGGATGGAACGAAAAAATTATACTACTTTGTCGGGCAGAGCTATAATAGTGCTCTTACCGTTCGTAACATCATATTTATGAGAAACCGGATTTTCTGCTTTAGCAGCCATGAAATTGAAATATCGAAATCGTTTAGTAGTGGAAAACGAACTTCGGGTGGCTATTACAACAATAACACAACGATTTGAGAAACTTTGAGCTATTTTTCTATATACATACATACTGAATCTATAATATTAATAGGCTAGGCGAATTCTTGTGACCGATGTTTTGTTCTACCGCTTTAGCCCGATTTTGACCAAACGTATATTGTTTGAAAGATATTTCTTTTTAGTCGTTTTGCAGATTTACAGATTTTTAAATTTTTTCCTTTATTTTGAGTAAATTGCATTTAAAGTTGCTACTAACACATACATAAAATTATACATATGCTATGTGTATTTTATTAAATTTGTTAATGCGTTTGTTAATGAGTTTGTTATCTTCATTCACAATAATAATAAACCATAAAAGTGTTGGTTTGTGAATTGGCTAAGTTGAAAAATAAAGCAGCCTAGAAATTGCACTCGAATTTCGAGCCCTGAATCTGTTAGTTTTTATTAATTTTTGTTTAGTTTTACAACTTGAAAATGTGCTTATATTATTTTATTGTTTTTTTTAATAAGGGGCGCTTATTTTTTTATTTTTTTCTTATGTGGGTCGCAGTATCAGAAAGTTCGGAAACCGTAGATTTAGGGAGTATGTGGTATGAAATCTATTCATAGTTCTATTCACGAAGTCGTCTATAAGTTCCGCGAATACATTACTGACTTTCAAAGTAAATTTTGATAGTTTGGTAGTCTTGTTCAAAAGTGAATCTATTCGTGATGATTTGCCAGAGTATGACAGTTCGTTCGACAGCTAAGTTCAATCTGAGCAAAAAAAAAAGCACCATACATTAAGTGGAAGGTATCAAAGGTTCGGTACAGCCGAATATAATATTCTTACTTGTTCTACCTTATTTTTATACCCCATACCACTATGTGGTCAGGATATAATGGCTTTGTGCTGATGTTTGTAAAAATATTTGACCTAGACACATCTTTTATTATACTGGTCGAATCAGAATCACTTTCTGAGTAGATTTAGCGATGTCCGTCCATCCATCCGTCCGCCTGTGTGTCCATGTAAACCTTGTAATCAAACTACAGATCGCAAATATGAATATATTTTGATGAAATTTAATATAACAGTTTCTATCGGCCATAGAATGAACGCTATTGAAATTGGTGAAAATCGGTTCATATTCAGACCTAGTCCCCATACAAATGACCCCTATGAGGTCGACTTAAATTGTCATAATATCTAAATTATTATATAGATATATGTCAAATTTGTCCAGAAATAAAACCTATAGGACAATTCTTAGTCATAGCCCCCATATGATGCTAATTCCCGTTCTTCACTTTTTACAAACTGTCTATTTTTTTCACTATTTTTCGACTTTGACAAAAAAAAAAAAAATTAATTTTCTATGTCTGCCATATTTTCAAAATATATTCCTTGATTATTCCTTTACCTAATTCAACAAAGTCCAGTTGCTCTCAGCTACCTGTTCGACTGCTAGAGATTACCAAAAGGCAAAAAATACATTATTCCAGAAATTGTATGGCGTGCATCCCTGGTAAATTCTAGTGCAGATGCAGGATGCAAATAATATATTTTGATTAAATTTAATATATATGGAAGCTTACATCGGCCATAGGATTAATGTTATTGAAATTGGTGAAAATCGGTTCATGTTCAGATCTAGACCCCGTACAAATGACCCCTATGGGATCGACTTAAATTGCCATAATATCCAAATTAACATATAGATCTCGGTCAAATTGGGTTTCCGTATGTTTATTACATCCATAAATCCAAAAATAAACCATTTAGAACAATTCTTAGACGTAGCCCCCATATGAAGCTGATTACTGCTCTTCACTGAAATCTATCAAAAAACAAAAATATTGCACAGATTTTTCTTAAATTTGGTTTGTACGTGTTTTTGAAAAAAATAAGTGATCTTAGCAAATATGGTCAGGATCGAGCCATTTTTCGACTTGGTCCCTATTTAAATATAGCATCCGATACGAACTTTTTCATATCCGAAGGCAAAAAAAAAAAAAAGTAACAACCACTCAAATTTGGTTTTTTGCTTATTTTCTGTATCTAATTAGCTGGACCTAAGAAATAGGGCCTCTAAATGCATGGTAGAGGGTATAGTATAGTCAATCTAGACCGACTTTAATTTTCTTACTTGTTATTCGTAACTTTAATTTTTTTTATGTATAAGAAACCAACATGATCTGACTAATAAAAATTGGTGTAAAAGTAGTGAAGAAAATCAGCATCAATATATATTGATTTTTAAATACTTTCCCAAACTAAAAATCATATAGATATGACCTCTGACATTTGGCAAAGAAAATTCAATTAATTTTTAATATTTAACGGGAATTTAATATTAAAAGATAACAATAATTGTGTTGACCCATTTTTGTAGGTTTTAATTTAAAACTTTTAAATGGTTACTTCACTTTATACTTCAAAAGTCAAAGGGCTATTAAAAGTTTCTGAATAGTTCCTAGTTAAGTATTTTTTTGTAAACTCCGTAAAACTTCCTTCATTCTTATGCGATGTTCCCATATACGACTTTCAAATTTTATGTTTCTTTATTATTTCTTTTAACCATATAAACATTTTCGGAAATTAAATTGTATTGTGTTATATTTTATGAATTTTATTGACGTCAATAACATTGAATACTTTTAACTTAAAACTAAATCTTATATATTAAAAAAAATGTGAAAAGTAAAGTCAGTCCGTCTGGCCGTTCTATCCGGCCGATTTCCTTTATTTTTTTAATGAAAGGTATTTAGACACAGATATGTCATCAATCATTGATATTTACTCAACTCCCACCTTACTCAAGTTATACTCAAACGCGATTCTTCCCTGTAAATTGAATGATAAAATAAAATTTCCTAGAATTTGCACTCGAATTTCGAGGGCTGGGCTCTGCTAGTTGAAATTAAAAGTTATGCAGAATTTAAACTGTGTTTAATTGCTAAAATTAATTTTATAAATAAAATTGAGAATAAAAATAATATCAAAGGAAAATAAATATTAAACGGCTCTTAAAATTTTAACCAATTTAAAATTTTTTTCATACAAATTTAAAACAAAAACTAATTTTGTAATTAAAGGAAGAGGTCAGAATAACTTTAAAATAATATTAAAATATATAAAAAATTAAAAAAAAAAATTTTAAAACATTAAAATTTTTTTTTTTATACAAACTTCTATTAAACAGAAAAAAAAAATACAAATAAAATCAAAAGCAAATATTATTAGACTCTTTTAAGCTTTTTTTCTTAATTTTAAATTTTGAGAAAAATCAAATCGAGATCTCTTCATTTTCGAGAAAAAGAATGGATCATATGTTATGGAAAACAAACAAAACAATATTTTTCATTCCTACTGTATATATTTCCGTCTTAAATGGGTTAATTATTTTATATATAAAAAAATATGCCGTCTACCTTTTAAAAATTTGAAAAGTGTGCGAACATTAAGCATTGATCTTTAAAACTGAAAAAAAATTAATATAAAAATTTTATTTTATTTGTAAGTCGCATGTAAAATGCTCCCAACGAACATACATATGTACGTTGACGTTAAATCGAAAAAAGAGGAAAAAGAATATATGTATTTTTTTTATAAAAGAAACACATTTTCTGCAACAGATGATGATGTTGCTATTTTTTTCTTATCGCTCACTTTTTGTTTAAATGGTATTTAATACGTTCGCGTACGACGGAACATGTCAATGTGAAGGTCATATTATCGTAATTCTTTTGCATTTTACATATAATTTATTTGAATGTTTCATACCTAAATAATTAATTATATGCAGATGTAAAAATACATTTAATTCAAATTTAATAAATATGGAAGACAATTTTAGAATTAAAAATAATCTAACCCATAAAAACAAAGTTTTTATTAAAACTCTTTCTTTCCTTATGCATATGAGTTTTGAATATCTCCGTGACTGTGCGTGCCTGTATGTGACTACCTTAAAATTAATCTTTGGCCACAACAAGTCTATGGACAAAGTTTCAGATCGATTGGATGAGGGGAGTGAGGACTTAATCTCTCCGCGTGACTGTGCGTGACTATGCGTGACTGTGCGTGACTATGTTAAAGTTAATCTTTTTTCACAGCAAGTCTATCGACCAAGTTTCAGATCGATCGGATAAATGGAAATGTGTTTTAAATCACTCCGTGACTGTGCGTGGCTACCCCAAAATTAATCTTTTTTCACAACAAGACTATGGACCAAGTTTCAGATCAATTTGATAAGGGGTAATGGGGTTGACCCACGACAGACAGACAGAGAGTATGAGTTAAAAGAAAGAATTTAATAACTAAATAACTCAATAAAGACTTAAATCCTTCCTAAAGGCCCATTTACACGATACCATTCAGTCGTATGATTTTCGAAATAAAAATCCGATGAAATTCATCGGACTGTCATAAAGTCGTAACGACATTATTTCTGCATACTTAAACCATTTACACCATCACACTCAAGTCTTATGAAAACAGCTGTTAAGAATAACGTGCAAATTTATTTTGAAATTTATATTTTATTTCCACTTTCTTTGTTTTTGTTTACCTTTTTTTTTAAAATTACCAAAAAAAAAACAACTCTAGTCCGATGAAAATGACAAGTTTTTTGAAATGTTTCTAAAACCATCGGACTTCGAAAATAGAATCCTATAGACTGTCAATTTCATAACATAGGATTTTTTCATGAGACGACTTTTTCATAATACTCGACTTTTTGACAGGTCGTATTACAAAGTGTGATAGTGTAAATTGGGCTTAAGTGAAAATTTCAATCTGATATTGATAATATTTTTATTATAAGTATAAATTTTGAATCACTATCTGATTCGATTTAACGATGTCCGTACGTGTGTCCGTCCGTCCGTCCGTCTGTGTGTCCATGTAAACCTTGTAATCAAACTGCAGGTCGCAAATATGAATATGTTTTTTTTCAAATTTAGTATATAAGCTTTTATCGGCCATAGGATGAACGCTATTGAAATTGGTGAGAATCGGTCCATGGTCAGACACAGCCCCCATACAAATGATCCCTACGAAATCGACATAAATTGCCATAAGACCCAAATTGTCATATAGATCTACCCAAATTGGGTTTGTACGCGTTTATTACATCCATTAATGAGTAGTCTAAAAATGATCCCTATGGGACAACTCTTAGTCATAGGTCCCATATAGAGCTGCTTCCCGATCTTTACTTAAATCTATCAAAAAACAAAAATGTTTCACTGATTCTTCTCAAATTTTGTTTGTATATATTTTTGCAAAATACAAGAGACTTTGCCAAACATAGTCAGGATCGGTACATTTTTGGGGCTAGTCCCCATATAGATATAGCATCCGATATGAACTTTTTCATATCTGCTGCCAAAAAAATTAATAAAAATCCCACTCAAATTTGGTTTATCTTATTTTCTATGTCTAGTTAGTTTAGCCTAAGAGATATGGTCTCTAAACGCGTGGTATAGTGTATCGTATAGTCGGTCTAGACCGACTATAATTTTCTTACTTGTTTAATAATAACTTAGTAAAGACAGAAATCTTTATTAAGTTAAAATTGCTAGAAAATATTGAAGATATTTTTCATACATACATATTTTTCGTACATAACTTAGTAAAGACTCGAACCCTTATTAGTAGATATTTCGAATTATTGAAGATAATATTTTAAAGTAATGTAAATAACTCAGTACAGACCCAAACCCTTATTAGTTAAAGTTTCGGACAAATTTTTTCATATTCGGAAATATATCTATAATATACGAACCAATTAAAAAAGTTAGTAAAGACTCAAACCCTTATTAGTTGAAAATTGAATCAAATATTGAAGATGCTATTTTAAATTCACTAAATAACTTAGTACAGAACCTATTCAGTCGAAATTTTGATCAAATATTGAAGAGAAAAACCTTATAACTTTTTGCAATAAGTAAAGATGCGAACTGCTATTAAGTAGAAATTTTGATGAAATATTGAAGGTATTTTTTTGAAATTCCTTCAATTCTATAAAGACTCAAACCCTTATTGGTAAAGACTCAAACACTAATTAGAAATTTCGATACTCGATACCTGAGTTGAAATTTCTATCAAATATGGAATATAATTTTTTTAAATACTGTAAAGGCTCGAATTCTTATTAGTTGAAATTTCAGTCAAGAAGATTTTTTTTTAATTCTGTAAATAACGTAGTAAAGATTCAATCCTTTATTAAGTTGAAATTTCGGTTAAATATTAACGATTTTTATATTTTTTATTATTATATAATTTATTAAAGACTCCAACCATTATTAAGTTGATCAAATATTGAAGATAGTTTCTTAGATGCTATAAGAAACTTGGTAAAGACTCGAATCTTTATAGCTTCGGTACTATGTTTGTAGTAAAAACTGTTTAGCTCCCTAAAATGGCCATCAACTGCCAAATCCACCTCTTCATGGGTGACAGATCTTTTGCCACCATTGATCAAATATTGAAGATAGTTTCTTAGATGCTATAAAAAACTTAGTAAAGACTCAAATCTTCTATAATATTAATAGGCTAGGCAATTTCTTGTGACTGATGTTTTGCTCTACTGTTTTATCCCGATTTTGACCAAACGTATATTATTTGAAAGGTATTTCTTTTTAGCCGATTTACAGATTTTTAAATTTTTTCCTTTATTTTGAGTAAATTGCACTTAAATTGCTACTAACACATACATAAAATTATACAATGCTATGTGTGTGTTTATTAAATTTGTTAATGTGTTTGTAATAAAAATGAATTTGGTTTTTGGAGTTTATTTGTGAATTGGCTATAATCGATTAGCATACTTTAAGGGTCTTTATTTAATGAAAAAAGAAAATTTCCTAGAATTTGCGCTCGAATTTCGAGGGCTGGAATCTGCTAGTTATTATTAAATTACGTAAATGACTTAGTGCAGACTCGAATATTTATATTTTGAAATTTAGGTCAAATATTGAAGAATTTTTTACATTCTGAAAATAATTCAGTAAAGAATGCAACTCTTATTAAGTTTAAATTCCGATCAGATACTGAAAATATTTTTTTAATTTTATAAATAATCAAATAAAAACTTAGTAAGTTCCAATTTCTATTAAATTTTGAAGACAACTTTTTTAAATCCTGTAAATAACTTATTTCGATAAAATATTAAAAATTTTTTTAACATTTTTCAAATAATATATCAGTTTCTAACCCTTATTAAATTGAAATTTCCATCCAATCGCAAAGATAATTTAATTTTAAAATTTTCGAAATAATTCATTCAAAACACAAACTCTCAAGTTGAAATTTCGATAAAATATTAAAGACAATTTTTTTAAAATTTTGTAAATAACTTAGTACATACTCAAACCATTATTAAGTTGAAAGTGCAATCAAATTTTTTAATTATATAAATAACATAGTAAAAACTGAAACCCTTAACAGGTTGAAATTTCGATCAAACATTGAATATATTTTTTAAATACTGCAAAGAACTTAAGCCCTTATTAAGTTCAAATTTCCATCAAATATTGAAGATATTTTTAAAAAAATATATAATTGAAATTTCGATCATATATTCAAAATAATTTTTGAAATTCTGTAAATAACCCTTATTAGTACAGACTTGAACTTCCATTAAGTTGAAAATTCGATAAAATATTGCATATACATAATTTATAAAATCGGTGGTGAGTCGAAATGTCTATCAAATATTATATATAATTTTTTAAATTCTGAAAATAGTATAGTAAAGACTAGAACCTTTATTGATTAAAATTACTGTGCAATATTAAATATAATTTTTTGAAATTCTTAAATAATTAAATACAGACGAACCCTTATTTGAAAAAATTTCGGCCCAATACAAATACACTTTTCTTTTGAAATTCTCCCAATAACTTGGTAAAGACTCGGATGATATTAGTTAAACTTTCGGTCAAATATTAAATAAATTTTTGGAATTTCTGTAAGTAACTAAAGACTCGAACCCTTATTAGTTGAAATTTCGGTCAAATATCGAATATCATTTCGTGAAGTTCTGAATATACCATAGTAAAGACTCGAACCCTTATTAGTTGAAGTTTCGGTGAAATATTAAAGAAATTTTTTTAAAATCTATAAATTATTTAGTCAAGGTAAACCCTTATTAATATAAAAGTTTCTATCGCATATATAAGAGACTATTTAATTTTATAAACAAATTCAGTAAAGACTCAGACCTTTTATGATACAAAAAATTCATATAATTTTGAAGAAATAGTGAACTCACTTTTCAAAACTCATTAAGAAGATGATTGGTACGTTTTATAGAAATTTCAATAAGGCCACTAATGAGTATAAATCGTTTTTTTTTTTAATATTTAACTGGAAATTGTATTGAAATATTCACGCCTCTTTACTTTTTTTTTATTATTCGGCACAATATGCGTATTTTTGGGCGTATTTTTGTGCGTAATTTTCGGGGTTTATATTAACAAATAAAAATGCACCTTTAAGCTTTTGCTTATGCACATATAATTTTAAGGGTTGTCTTTTTAAGATCATTAAATGTTTATATCTGTAAATTTTGAAATACTCGTCAGAAAACAAAAGAAAATATTTCGCATAATACATAATGTCTAGACAGGTAAAATTTATGCTTGCTTTTTGTTTTAGTTTTTGTTTCTGTCGTAAGTAAAGTGCGTTTCATTTCGATTCTTCATTGTTTACACAAATTTTATACAGCAAATTACGCATGTTTCTGTTTACTAGAAATAAATGAATCTTAATTGATTTATTTTTGTTTTTATTAAAGCTAAATCTTGTTGTTTTCGTTATTAAAACTATAACAATGAATATATTAATATGTATAAAAAAAATTATTCAACTCTTGTTTACGGTATTGTAAAATAACAGTCGAATTTTTTAAATCCGAAAAAATAGTTTGATTTTATTGTCTAGGCTGGCAAAATTTCTGAATTAAAAATAAACAATAAAGCTACTAATAAGGTCGTGATTTTATATGCGCCATCTATTTCATATATAAATTAAAATAACATATTTTTCTGCCAAAATTTTTTAAATTTCAATAATAAAAATTGAAGTGTTTAAAAAACACAACTATTATAAACATAAATATCAAAAATTATAATCATGATATTATTGCAAAAAAAAATTCGAAGAGAACATACGCATTTAGAAAGAGATAGGAGAGAAATCTGAAGAAAAATAAGAGCAAACGGAAAAAAAGAAAAACATTCTTATTAATACGTACTCTTATGCAAATTTTTCAGAGTCAGGGGCATGTAATTATCAATGTCAATTATGTCGCTTTTGCACAAATTTTGGCGTTTTTTTTTTCTAACAATTACACTGTGCAACAATTATCCTTTAAGTTCTAATACCATTTATATTTAAAGTTAACTGCTTTTCTTTTTTGACCAGTATTAATTGTAATTTCTTATTAATTGTGTTTTATAAAAACAATGATGGGTGATGTGTAAAAACTATTTCTCTACACAATCACAAAAACGGCGAAAGACGTAACACAAAATCGGTGTGAATGATTGTATTGGTGAAAAAATTATGATATGTAATAACCTTTTTGAAAATGAGAAATAAAAAATTAAAAATGAAAAAAAAACATGGAAAATTAAAAATGAAAAATAAAAATGAAAAATAAAAATGAAAAATAAAAAATAAAAAAGAAATGGAAAAGAAAGTGTAAAAAAATTAAAAATGAAATGAAAAATGGAAAATGCAAAATGATAAATGAAAAATGGCAAACGGAAAATGAAAAATAAAAAACTGAAAATTAAGAATTAAAAATTAAAAATTAAAAATTAAATATTAAAAATTAAAAATTAAAAATTAAAAATTAAAAATTAAAAATTAAAAATTAAAAATTAAAAATTAAAAATTAAAAATTAAAAATTAAAAATTAAAAATTAAAAATTAAAAATTAAAAATTGAAAATTAAAAATTAAAAATTAAAAATTAAAAATTAAAAATTAAAAATTAAAAATTAAAAATTAAAAATTAAAAATTAAAAATTAAATATTAAATATTAAAAATTAAAAATTAAAAATAAAAAGTTAAAAATTAAAAATTAAAAGTTAAAAATTAAAAATTAAAAATTAAAAATTAAAAATTAAAAATTAAAAATTAAAAATTAAAAATTAAAAATTAAAAATTAAAAATTAAAAATTAAAAATTAAAAATTAAAAATTAAAAATTAAAAATTAAAAATTAAAAATTAAAAATTAAAAATTAAAAATTAAAAATTAAAAATTAAAAATTAAAAATTAAAAATTAAAAATTAAAAATTAAAAATTAAAAATTAAAAATTAAAAATTAAAAATTAAAAATTAAAAATTAAAAATTAAAAATTAAAAATTAAAAATTAAAAATTAAAAATTAAAAATTAAAAATTAAAAATTAAAAATTAAAAATTAAAAATTAAAAATTAAAAATTAAAAATTAAAAATTAAAAATTAAAAATTAAAAATTAAAAATTAAAAATTAAAAATTAAAAATTAAAAATTAAAAATTAAAAATTAAATATTAAAAATTAAAAATTAAAAATTTAAAATTTAAAATTAAAAGTTAAAAATTAAAAATTTTAAAATTACCCAGTTGAAATAATGAATAATCTATACTAATATTATAAAGAGGTAATGTGTGTTTGTTTGTTTGTTTGTTTGTTTGTTTGTTTGTTTGTTTGTAGGAGGTAATCTCCGTAACTAGCCATCTGATCTTCCTGAAATTTTCACAGAGTCTTACTGCGGATATGGGAAGTGCTATAGGCTATAATTTTTTCAATATTTTTAGTGGGCGTGGCACCTCCCACACAAAGTAAATTTTAAATATCATATACATATATTGAGAATTATGATAGGGAGAGCTTTGCAAATATGTGTGAGGTCACCTATTGTTAATATTAGTAGCCACGCCGGAAATGGGCGGGATCGGAGAAGTGGGCGTGGTACCTCCCATACAAGTAATAATTCAATGTTATATATCTCGAGTACTGAGACAGAGAGAGCTTTTCAAATTTGTCTGATGGCACCTATTATTAATGTGAGCAGTCGGACAAAAAATGGGCAGTATCGGACCAATAGGCGTAGCACCTGCCATACAAATTAAATATAAAATGCCATATATCTGGAGTACTGTTATAGTGAGAGTCTTGGGACTTTGTGTGAACCCATAATTTATTCATATGATTAGTTAGACAACAAATGGGCGTGATCGGAGCAGTGGGCGTGGCACCGCCCGTACAAAGTAAATATATGATATCATATAACTGGTGAACTAAAAAAGGGAATCTTTGCAATTTGCACGAGCCCATCAGATCTTAGTATGAGTAGTCAGACAAAAAATTTGTGGGTTCACACCAATGGGTGTGGAACTCCCCATGCAAAGTAACTTTTTAAAGTCATATATCTGGAGTACTGTAAAAGAGAGAGCTTTATGGCTTTGCGTGAGCCCATAGGTTCTTTGTATGATTAGTAGAACAAAAAAATGGGCGTGATCGAAGCAGTGGGCGTAGCACCGCGCATGCAAAGTAGATATCTAATATCGTATAACTGGGAAAGACTCGAAATTTTGCACGAGTCCATCAGATATTAATGTGAGAAGTCCGATAAAAATTGGGCGGGATGGGATAAGTGGGCGTGGCACCTCCTATAAAAAATATGATGTACTACGAAAGCAACAGTCTTTTGACAAGTACATTAGTTATCAATGTGATTTGTCGTGGAAAATATATCGTCAAAATCAAAATCGCCAAACCCAAAAATCGCGAAAAAGAAATATCGCCCAATAACAAAAATTTTCAAAATCAAAAATGGGCAAAATCAAAAATCACTAAAAATAAAAATTGCCAAGTGATATTTTAAGTTCAAGGCCAATAGTTGAATGTTGCCAGATCTAATTTGGAAAATCCATGTTCTTCTCATGGGCAGCTACATGTACCTCCAGGGCAGGAACGCCGAAAAATCTGATAATTGTTGTACCGAATTAAAAAAGCAAAAATCATTTTATATCAGCAAGTATCAAAATAAAAGAATCTATATTAATAATCTATACTTTGTATAATAAAGAGGTAATGTGTTTGTTTGTTTGTAGGAGGTAATCTCCGTAACGACTTATCTGATCTTCCTGAAATTTTAGTTGGCATGTCACCTCCCATACAAAGTAAATTTTTAATATCATAATATTATATACTAAGTACTATGATAGAGAGAGCTTTGAAAATTTATCTCAGGTCATCTATTATTAACGCGAGTAGTCAGACAAAAAAATGGGCGGGATTGGACAAATGCGCATGGAAACCCCTATACAAACTTAATATTAAATGTGATATATTTGAATTACTGTATTAGTGAGAGCCTTGGGACTTTGCGTGAGCCCTTTCATAAGGATTCGGAAGGGGGGAGGGAGGGGGGAGGGTGTAGCGAAGCACACCGGGTTACATCTAGTATTTTATAAAATTGTCACTTTTCACCAAAGTAATGAACTGCCCTTGTATTTAATTTAAATAAATTATCCATTTTTTCATGCTCTTTAAAATATTCAAAAAAATTATTTAAAAATTATCGATCTCATAGGGGTTGTTTATATGGGGACTAGGTTTGACCATGCATCAAATTTTTATCAAATTTCATCAAATATATTGATATTTGCAACATGTAGTTTGATTATAAGGTTAACTTGGCCATACAGAAGGACGGAAATACGAACGGGCATCGCAATATCGACTCAAAAAGTGATTCTGAGTCAATAGGTATAATAAAAGATGGGTTTAGGTCAAATATGTTTGTAGTTACAAACATTAGTACAAAGTCATTATTATCACATGTATAGGATATAATTAACAACATATCGGTTTGCTTTCTGAACTTTTCTCTTAACCTCTGCCATGGACCTTTGAATTCCCTTTGTATCATTGACTTCGAGTTTTTTTTTTTTTTTGATTTAGGCACTTTATATATAAGTTTTACCAAATACTTTCAATTGAGAAATATTTCGGAGATTGATTTCTTTAGGCGCAAAAGTTTTCAATTACAGTTTTAGAGTAATGTGAAGATGCTAAATCGGTCCAGAGCATAATTTTTTCTAGTTAACGGTATTTTTCTATAAATTTCTGAAGATTTGGAATCCTTTTGTTAACTCAAATTTAAATTACCTGTTTTTCTTTAGTAATTTCTCTTAAAAATGTATATATTACTTATAATAAAATAAGACGTTTTAAAGATCAATTAATTTGTTGTCATTACACAGTTAACAGTTGAACAAACAACACCTATCAAATTGGGCGCGCTTTAATTATTCTATCGTAAGAAAGAACACTAAACAAAAACCGGTTTAATTTTTTACTCTCGCAAAATAAATAAAAAAAAAAAAACACCGCACAGTGAAAAATATTGCATAAACCTTTTCAACATGAGCTCTCCACCTCCAGGGGGAGGAGGAGGTGGTCTCTATAAAGACTCCCCTCCAAGAAAAAAAACTAAACACAAAGCTTACATTGAAACGGAAATCAATTTCCCATACCTTTCATCAAAAACAAACCAACTAGACAATCCAAAATTTGTTTCTATGAAATCTACAGACGCCGGAAAACCTCTAAACAAACTTAATATATTCCTTCTAAGTAAGGCTCTTAATGGTGTTATAAGTGAAAGCAATCGAATTTTTACAAAATTCACACGAGACGGCAACATACTGATTCTTACAAAAACCAAAAGACAAGCAGATTTGCTCATTAGAACCAAAAAGTTAGCTAACGTTTGTGATATCACATGTTCGTATCACGATAATCTGAATACTGTGAAAGGTGTTATTTTTTGCCCCGAGTTAAAAGACCTAACTGAAGACGAAATAAAATTCGGCCTCTCTGATCAAAACGTCACAGAAGTTAAAAAAATTAAAAAAATGGTCGATGGTAAAGCAACTAACACTCCACTACATATACTTCTTTTCGATCTGTACAAACTCCCTTCAGAAATAAAAATTGGTTTTCAACTGTACAAAATCGATCACTATGTACCAAAACCTATGCAATGCAAAAACTGTTACAAAATTGGGCACACCCAGAAACGCTGTCAAAATTCCGCAACCTGTTCAATTTGTTCACTAACATTACATAACGGGGAAGAACTTTGTACCCAAGTAAAATGTATTAACTGCAGTATGCAACACAGGTCCACAAACAAAAATTGTCCTAAAATAAAAAAAAGGCAAGAAATAATAAAACACTCAACCATAAATAGAACATCAATCGCAGAAGCAACTGAATACATCAATTTAAACTTCGCAGCCGATCACTTTACAAAAAATACTCCAATAGAAACTTTAGAAGAAATAATGGAAAATAAAAAAAACGAAACTAATCAAAAAAACGAAACTGGTAAAAAAAACGAAACAAATAAAGAAGAATAAACAATAACAACAAACAATTCCGAAAAAACAATTTTAACAAAATCTATCAACTCAAATAATACAAAACAAACCAACAATGAAAAAACACAAACAACAAAATCTACAAAACAGTTACCCAATGCAGAACCTTCAGGTTCTTCCATATTATCAAAAAATATAGCAAAAGCAAAACCAAACACAACAATAAAACTAACAAGCACTCTCTTAGCATCTAAAACCCAAATATTAAACGACAAAGTACTAAGTATTCTCAATAAAAATGAAATACAAAATAAAACTAATAAAACAACCAAATCTCTTTCAACGTCACTACAACAAACATCAGATGAGATGATTCAAATATCATCTGATGTTAGTGATGATGAAACAATGATAACAGAATAGTTTATCAATCGATAAATTGTTCCTTCTTTATTTTAACCACTACACCTTATCCTTTATTATCAGTATTAATGATAATAATACAATGGAATATAAATGGATATATAAATAACTACGACAACCTTGAAATCCTAATCAAAAAATATAAACCTGATATAGTGGTTCTCCAAGAAACGCATGTTCCAATGAACATCAAACGAAAGCATCCAAAACAGTACCACATTTACTTTCATAATACCCAAAATCAAAGCAAACAAGGGCTAGCATTTATGATCAAAAAAAACATACATCACTCTATGTTTGATCAAAACCTTCCAGTTAACTACCAAATTCAATCATTTAAAGTACAAATGGCACAAGAACTACTTATACAAAACATATACTTGCCCCCTAATACAAAAATAACAAAACCGGAATTAGAAAACTCCTTAAATGTTTCTGCTCCAAACAACTTTATATTAGGTGATGTAAACGGTTGGTCCCCCCTATGGGGTTCAGCCAAAAGTAATGATCGTGGCAAAACTTTTGAAAACTTTATAAATTTGAATAATCTATTCGTTCTTAATAATGGTAAATGCACCCATTACTCAACACACAACTCCTTTACGTCAATTGATGTGTCTGCATGCAGCATTAATCTATCAACCAAAATTATATGGGATATTGAAGAAGACCCCCATGGTAGTGACCACAATCCTATAATCTTACATTTCAAGAGAAACAATACTACAATACCGTTTAATCCTACATTTAAACCCCAATATGCTAATTGGGCTCTATACTGCAATACATTAGAACACGAGCTGAGTAGAAGAAAACAATCTGACAACAACAACAAAGAAAATGCCTTACTCACCAAGTCCATACTATCAGCAGCAAATGTAAGTATTCCTCAAAATAAACCTAGAAAATCAAGCCACAACACATATTGGTGGAACAAAGAACTAAACACTCTTAGAGATAACAAAATGAAATTATTGCACCAACTAAACAAAACCCCAACTCTTACCTTGAGTATCGAGTACAAAAAAGCGAACGCTATTTTTAGGAAAAATGTTAAAACGGCCAAACAAAAAGCATACAAAGACTTCACGTCTAAAATTAACCCTAAAATGAAAATTACCGACATGTGGAGAACAATTAAATGTTTCTCAGACAAAACTCCAACAATTCAAAATATAAAAGCATTAAAAAGGCCTGATGGCAATATTACAACAACACCCGAAGATATTGCCGAAATACTTGCTTTTCAATTCTCTAATATTTCATCAAATAAGAATTATTCAATCGAATTTTTAAGAGAAAAAAACATATATTTATCTGGAAACTATTCGCCTTTGAACATCAGTAAAAATGCTAAACTAATTGAAGAACAAATCACAAAATATGAACTACACCTAGCTCTGAAGACCACTAAAGATAACAGTCCCGGCCCTGATAGAGTAACGTACTCTATGATTAAAAATGCTCCTGAAGCGTTTATACAAAGACTCCTAGATTTATTTAATAACATCCTCAAAACTGGTACCATTCCACATGTATGGAAAAGAGCAAATATAATTTGTATACCTAAACCCACAAAAAACAAACTAGAACCAGAGTCTTATCGGCCAATTTCGTTAATTTCTTGTACCAGCAAACTATTAGAAAAAATAATAGCTAAACGAATTGCATGGTTTCTAACACAAAACAATTTAATCCACGTTCAACAAACTGGTTTTAAACAGAACAGCTCAACAACAGATGCTCTAATTCACATTGAATACTTTCTTGCAAAAACAATATCTTCACGTAATCACTGCTCAATCTTTAGTATTGATTTCGAAAAAGCCTTCGACAAAATCGGCATTCACAACATTCTTGGCCAACTAAAGGAATGGAATGTGGGAAAAAATATCTATAACTACGTAAAAGCATTTCTGAGCAACCGAACTTTTTCTGTAAGGGCAAATGGGCACTTTTCTAAATTAACCAAACTTGATAATGGTATCCCACAGGGATCTCCACTATCGGTCATCTTATTCTTAATAGCGTTTGAAAAAATCAATCAAATAATGAAAAACCACAAACAGATACATCACTGCTTATATGCTGATGATTTTTATTTGTTTGCTAAAACAAAAAACCCACAAGAGGTTCAAACTTCATTAAACAAAATTTTTACCGACCTCAACAAATGGTGTAAGATATCTGGCGCTTCAATATCACAAGAAAAAAGTAAACATTTACATATATGTCGTAAACACAGATGTTCTATAGATCAATTCCAAATAAACAGCGCAGCTTTTACTAATGTCAAAGAACTCAAAGTTCTTGGCCTTATATTCAATAAAACATGTAATTGGAATAGTCACATTGCGTTTCTAGCAGGTGATCTCTCTAAAAGAATAAATATCCTTAAAAGTATTTGCGGTCTTTCAAGTGAAAGCCACATTAACAGTTTATCTAATGTTCTTAAATCAATTATGCTAAGCAAAATTGACTATGCTCTCATAATATATGGAAAAGCATCCAAAACACAGTTGTCAATTATTAAGAAATACTATCATCACGCAATACGAATCATTTCACAAGCTTTTAGAACAACACCAATAATGAACATGCTTACAGAATTGGGGCTACCAACTATAGAAGACAGATATTGTAAACTCATCAGCAACCAAATAATAAAAATTTCACAAATCAAAAATAACGTTATATTTAATGACGCTACCAACTTCTCAAAATTGAAAAGAAAACCTAAAATTGAAACTACTATTGCATCAATCACAAAATCAGCCAATAATCTATCAATTTCATTAAACAAACCATCAAGGTTCAGAGTACACTTTCCGCCCTGGACTAATACAGAAACGCATTTTATAAAAACCACAAATATCGCCAAAAAGAACTATAATTCAGACCAGATTATTCAGCAACACCTTGAACAAATAAACACTTATAAAAAACAAAACTACATAATCTGGTACTGTGATGGCTCCAAAACCGCCAGTGGCAATGCATTTGCTGTAGTAGATGAAAAAAATACCATAGTCAAAACTGGAATCCTCCCTGCCTTTACTTCAATATTTACATCAGAAATAACAGCCATAGAAGAAGCAATCAAACTTAAACCATCTGGAGTGAACCTCCTAATATGCACTGACAGTCTATCATCTGTTAACGCCTTGAAATCCTGTAAGCACTCTGATCCCCTAATCTCCCGCATCAAAGAAAATCTTGTTCGTAGCAAACACACAAAAATACTGTATACACCGGCTCACATGAATATTAAAGGAAATGAATTTGCAGATACGATTGCTAAAATCACTAACAAATCGCCAACTATATTAATTAATAACTACACAAAAAAAGACATTCAAAATCTAGTAAAAATAAAACAACATCAAAACAACAACACTTTACCAAATGCATACTACAAAAAAATAAACCCTCTTTTACAAAAACCAATATATCCTACCAACTTTACTAAACAACAACAAAAAATGTTTACAAGGCTGAGACTAGGTCACTCAAAATTAACCCATGAATACATCCTAAATAACAGCTCCTCAAAACCGGCATGCCCCAACTGCGGCAACATCTTAACTATGGATCACCTCTTATCCTGCTTCAACAAAAACAACCAAACAACATCTTTAACGGAATCCATACAGAACTTTGATTATAACCACCTAAAAAAAACATCTACCTCAGGACGTAGTAAACAAATTATAAACCATTTTATACTTTTTATTATATATCCTTTTATAATCAATTATCTATGTAAATCCTTAAAATCTCAACTTATTTAAGGCGAAGGCCTCGGCAGCCAGTCCTTTCCTTTTTATATTTTTCTGTAAATTAAATTTGCATTAAATAAATATTAATAATAATAATAATAATAATTTGTTGTGTAAAGTGAATCATGGAATGGGGATTTAAATCAAAAAACTTGTATAAAATACAAATCCAAAAGCAATTTTGTTTGAGTCAAAAAATCCTAAATTTTAGGAAAAAAATTGTAAATCTATTGAATATTTGTTAATTTATCTAATTCTTTTCATATTAAATTCGGACAAACACTTAATTATCTAAGTTTTTTTGTAACTGTGTTAAGCTAAAAAGGATTGAAAAATTATTTAAGCTTTTTTTTATAACTTATCTACTAATGGATAGTTTAACAGCCTAAATTAAAATATAACTAGCAGATTCCAGCCCTCGAAATTCGAGTGCAAATTCTAGGAAATTTTATTTTTTCATTAAATAAGGACCCTAAAGGTATGCTAATCAATTATAGCCAATTCACAAATCAAAACAAAAAACAAAATCATTTTTATTAAAAACATATTAACAAATTTAATAAACACACACATAGCATTGTATAATTTTATGTATGTGTTAGTAGCAACTTTAAATGCAATTTACTCAAAATTAAGGAAAAAATTAAAAATCTGTTAATCTGCAAAACGGTTAAAAAGAAATATTTTTCAAATAATATACGTTTGGTCAAAATCGGGATAAAACGTTAGAACAAAACATCGGTCACAAGAAATCGCCTAGCCTATTAATATTCTAGATATAAGCTTTTGAAGACACAGATTCATTGTATCGAATGAACTGAATTATGAATAAGTTTATAACAGATTTTTGGGCCGATAACGATTACGATTCCGTTGTGCTAACAAAATACAAAATGATTAGCTGCTATTAAATTTCTGCGGATATAATTAAAAATTTGGTTGTTCAACTTTGGAACAATTCGGTTGGCGAATTAAATTTTTTGTGAGAAGATTTATTTATTTTTTTTATAAAAACAATAATTCTTTTTTCTCTTAGGAAATGCTTTGACAAAGAGGATACTCGGCTTAATGCGAGTCCCAACCAGGCTGGTTAAGGTTGTCCCATTACATATTCTCCATGTTAATCCATTATAAATCTTTTGCTCCAAACGAATTTAACAATTTTATTAATTTTTTTTTAAGTATAAAATTCATATGTAAGTCTTTATTTTTGGCTATTTTTCCAAAACACTATTGGCATCACTGATGTATGCATTGCATTTTATAATTCTGCGAGCGTATGCATTCAGTACTCAAAACTATATTCTCGTACAGCAATAATAAATGTGTCTACCACTTGGGCACAGCATGCATGTTGGATGTTGTTGGTCTTTAGAATATATTAGATGTTTCTGTTACTCAGTCGTTCGTTAACTTTCGTTATAACAATTACAAAGAATAAATAAACAAAACAAAGTACAAAATTATGAAAAGAGTAACAACACAAACGAAAGAATAGACAAAAAACAAGATTTATTTCGTTTAGAATAAATTATTGCAACAAATATATCATGATGCTAAAGTGAAGTGTTTAAAAAAAAAATTGATACGAAATAATGGTGCAAAACATTTATAATAATTATTAATAAAATTTGGTTGATTTTTCCGTTTTTGAATTTCCTATTTAATGCGTTTTGTTTGGTAAGAAAAATTTATAAATAATTTAATTTTAAGTTGATTTTATGCCAAAATTTCCGATAGAGTGTGAATAGAATGTTTAGTAGCAAAAAAAAAAAAAAATATATATATATCAATGACGTTACAAAAAAATTGTAAATTTCATGTTTTAAATTATATTTCCTTTTCAATAACATTCGATTGTTAAGAAATAAAAGACATTTTTGAACTCATTCGAAGGATTATCAAGATAAGGTGTCAGTGACACTGTAACAAGTCTAGTTCGTTTTCACAATTTGACTTCTGGATGATATTTTTTAAAACTAAAAAATCTAAAAACGGATCAAATCTGTAGAGAGAAAAACGAATATTTGATCCAAACGTATTTGATCCAAATCAGTAGAGAGAAAAACAAATATTTGATCCAAACGTAGAAAGTGGACTTTCTTCTTTTAATCTGAAAGATTTGTTAAGAAATTAGCTGGTACAACAAAGTTCGAGTTATTTTCTCCAGATAATTATATATATAAAACCTTGCAACATTTATGTTCTTATGGCACAAAAGAGTTTTGAGATCTTTGTTTTTTGTATTTATCCAAATTTTTGAAGGACGATAAGGAGTCGTGAAAGTAAATGTTATTACATAAATTTGATTATATTTTTGCTCTGGCGCTTTGTTTTCACATAATCAGATCAGCTGTAATGAGTGTCAGCAAACCAAAAATATTAAATTTCATCCTAAATTATTAATTTCAGGGGCACTTCGAAGACCTTAAAGTAAAAATTCAGTGTTTGCAAAGTTCAAACCTCAATTGGTGAAGAAATTAAATCCATTAGAGAAGTCTTCGAAATGACTAAAACAATATCATATGAAAATCATTTGTTCTATGCTTTTATGTGTTTATGTATGATGTTTATGTAAAAAAAATGTTTACAAACATTGTTTATAAACAAAAAAAGTTATAAATATTGTTTATAGACATTATTATTTTACGGAATCGCGAAATTCAATTTTATTACATAAACAGGTAATTAATTTTTAAATTCAATTTTTTTCTGTTGCTTTGTTGTTAAAAAAAGTTTAAGAGTCAATTACTTGACAAATAAACAATTTATGAGCGTGAAAGTAATTCCGTTGCGGAGGTCTTCGAAATAACTTTAAACAATAGCATACCAAAATAATTTTTTCTATGGTTGCATGTTTATAATAATATGATCTTAATGTATTAACAATCTTTCTAAAAAAAAGGTTTATAAAGATTGTTTATAAACAAAAAGGTGTATAAACATTGTTTATAGAAAATGTTTATAAAACATTCTTTAGTTACAAAAATACTTTTTGACATTGTTTATACATGTTAGAGACATTAAAATATAGGTATATTAATTAAATTAAAATGCTTAAAATAAATCCCATTGATTCTCCATTGTGAAATGCACAGGATATTTTTAAAAATATGTGGGAATTTAATTGAATTTTTAGTAATATTTTATATGAGTGGGCTGATTGTGATGTACAGAAATGAAAGTAGTAAACGAAAATATGAAATCTATAAATTATGATATAAATTAAATTAAACAAAAATTTAAAAAATAAAGGCAAATCTATAATAATAATAGGCTAAGCGATTTCTTGTGACCGATGTTTTGTTTTAGCATTTTATACCGATTTAGACAAAACGTATATTTTTTGAAAGGTATTTCATTTTAGCTGTACACCAGACTTACAGATTTTAAAATTTTTGCCTTTATTTTGAGTAAATTACTTTTAAAGTTGCTACTAACACATACATAAAATTATACAATGCGATAAGTGTATTTATTAAATATGTTAATGAGTTTGTAAGTTTGTTTTCTTCACTCACAATAAAAATAAACCAAAAAAAGTGCTGGTTTGTGAATTGGCTGAGTTGAAAAACAAGTTGTCTAGAATTTGCACTCGAATTTCGAGCGATGGAATCTGCTAGTACTATTAAATATCGGTTAGAACTATTCGTAATACATCGTAATACAAACACATTAACAAATTTAATAAACACACACATAGCATTGTATAATTTTATGTATGTGTTAGTAGCAACTTTAAATGCAATTTACTCAAAATAAAGGAAAAAATTAAAAAATCTGTAAATCTGTAAATCGGCTAAAAAGAAATACCTTTCAAATAATATACGTGCAGTCAAAATCGGGATGAAACGGTAGAACAAAACATCAGTCACAAGAAATCGCCTAGTCTATTAATATTATAGATATGATGTTAATGTATTAACAACCTTTATAAACAAAAAGGTTTATAAAGATTTTTTATAAACAAAAATGTTTATAAACATTGTTTATAGAAAATATTTATAAAACATTGTTTAGTTACAAAAATGTTTTTGACATTGTTTATACATATTAGAGACATTAAAATATATGTATATTAATTAAATTAAAATCCTTAAAATTAATCCCATTGATTCTCCATTGTGAAATGCACAGGATATTTTTAAAAATATGTATGTGGGAGTTTAATTGAATGTTTAGTAATATTTTATATGAGTGGGCTGATTGTGATGTACAGAAATGAAAGTTATAAACGAAAATATGGAATCGATAAATTACTATATAAATTAAATTAAACAAAAATTTGAAAAATAAAGGCAAATCTATAATAATAATAGGCTAAGCGATTTCTTGTGACCGATGTTTTGTTTTAGCATTTTGTACCGATTTAGACAAAACGTATATTTTTTGAAAGGTATTACATTTTAGCTGTACACCAGATTTATAGATTTTAAAATTTTTGTTTTTATTTTGAGTAAATTACTTTTAAAGTTGCTACTAACACATACATAAAATTATACAATGCTATATATGTGTTTATTAAATTTGTTAATGAGTTTGTAAGTTTGTTTTCTTCACTCACAATAATACTAAACCAAAAAAAAGTGCTGGTTTGTGAAATGACTAAGTTTAAAAACAAGTTGCTTAGAATTTGCACTGGAATTTCGAGCGATGGAATCTGCTAGTACTATTAAATATTGGTTAGAACTATTCTTAATACATCAATTTGAATATCGGTGGGTTGTTTATGTATTCGTCAATATTTAAACAATACTTTTAAAAATAGAGTTCTTGTGGAATATTTCAACAAAACAAAAATTGGGATCATCAAGGTATATTTTTAACGAAAATCATACGCTTCGACTTGGAATTACTCATATTTACAATATGATTTTTTAATGGTCAGACAAAAAAACGTCTTCTCTAAATCGTCTTAAACATTGTTAAGGATAAAATGTGCATAAAACCAATATTTTGATGTGTCTTAAACTTTTCCTCAATATATTAAGAGTTACTTTTCCCAGATAATTATAATCAAAATATTATATTAATCATTTTTTTAAACCTTTAAAACGGAGTATGAGTTCTTATGGCCCAAACGATTTTTGAGAATTTTTTCATATTTTTCTAGTTGGTTGTTACGTTGTCGCGAAAGTCATTTTATTACATAAATGAGGTAATAAAACAAAATATTTTTTTTCTCTCGTACTTTGTTGTCACAAAAAGTTCAAGCCTCAATTACCCGAGAAATAAGCAATTTATGTGCCTGAAATCAAGTCCGCTTGTGTTAAAAACAAAAATTTTTTTATAAACAAAAAATGTTTATAAACATTGTTTATAAACAAAAAAATGTTTATAAACATTGTTTATAAGCAAAAAATGTTTATAAACATTGTTTATAAGCAAAAAATGTTTATAAACATTATTTATAAGCAAAAAATGTTTATAAACATTGTTTATAAGCAAAAAATGTTTATAAACATTGTTTATACATATAAACATTGTTAATACATATTAAAGGAATTAAAACCTTGAAATATTAATTAAATTAAAATCTATCCGTTTTCCATTCTGAAATGCACAGATTAATTTAGAAAATATGTGGGAATATAACTGAATTTACGGTAAAGTTTTATATGTATGGGTGAGCTGATTGTGAAGTACTTAAATAAAAGTTATAAACGAAAAAAAGTACTGAAAAATATTATATAAATTAAATCAAATAAATAGAGACAAAACCTTTAACGGAATGTGCGTTATGTTTATGTAAAAACATTGTTTATAAACATTATTTATACATGAAATCATAGAAAAATAGATTTTTGTTTGGTATGGCTTGGGTATTGTAAAACAATAGAACACATCGGCTTTCTATTCTGAAATTTATAGAGTACATTAAAAACATGTGCGAATATAAGTGTATTTTTTCTAAAATTATATATTGGTGGGTTGATTGAGCAGTACACAAAGGAATATAAAAAAAGAAAAAATGACAATGAAAAATTATTATATAAATTAATTGTACAAAAATTAAATAAGTTCTCCAGAAAGCTTTCAAATGATCCTTTAACATCAAAATCCTATTCATAAATTTTTACAATATACCAATTTGAGAGTTTGCATATCGGTTGGTTTTTCTATTGGGAATAACGAAAAAACATGTTTTTTTCTTGAAAAATTTATTTTCAAAATTAGAATACTTCTGGAAAATTAAAAAAAATCGCAACATTAAAGTAAATTTTTATCGAAAATCATAAGCTTAAACTTGCAATAACTCATATATTGTATGTAATTTTAATGGAGAGCTAGAAAAACTTCTTCTCTAAATGTAGTTAAAATTCGACCTTAAAGTAACAATTTAGTAATTTCAAAGTTCAAGGCCCAATTACTCTAGAAATAGGCAATTTATGGGCTTAACGTTAAATCCGTTAGAGAGGTCTTCGAAATGACTTTAAACATTGCCATACAAAAATAATTTTTTACCCCCTATACCACTATGTCCTCAGGGTATAATGATTTTGTGCTGACGTTTGTAACTACCAAAAATATTTGACCTGGACACATCTTTTATTATACCGATCGACTCAGAATCGCTTTCTGAGCCGATTTAGCGATGTCCGTCCGTCCGTCTGTGTGTCCATGGAAACTTTGTAATCAAACTACAGTCCGCAAATATGAATATATTTTTATGGAAATTGGTGAAAATCGGTTCGTGTTCAGACCTAGTCCCCATACAAATGACCCTTATGAGATCGATTTAAATTGCGATAAGTTCCAAATTATCATATATATCTCGGTCAAATTGAATTTGTGTGTGTTTATTACATCTATTAATCAGCAGTCTAAAAATAAACCCTATAGGACAATTCTTATGCATAGCCCCCATATGAAACTGATTCCCGATATTCACTTATTAAAACTGGAAAAAAAAAACAAAAATATTGCACAGATTTTTCTCAATTTTGGTTTATGTTTTTGCAAAAAATAAGTGACCTTACCAAATGTAGTCAAGATCGGTCCATTTTTCGCCCTAGTCCCCATTTAAATATAGCATCTGATGTGAACTTTTTCATATCCGAAGGCAAAAGAATTAATAACAATGCTACTCAAATTGGGTTTATGCTTATTTTCTATATCTAATTAGTTGAACCGAAAAGATAGAGTCTCTAAACGCATGGTAGGGGGTATCGTAGAGTCGGTCTAGACCGACTATAATTTTCTTACTTGTTTCTATTATTTTATGTGTATAATATGATGATTATGTATAAAAAATCTTTATAAAGAAAAATGTTTATAAACTTTGTTTATAAAGAAAAATGTTTATAATCTTTGTTTAAAAGAAAATGTTTATAAACAATATTTGGTTTAATATTTGTAATATGTATTAACGATGTTTATAAACATTTTTGTTTGTCAACAGTGTTTATAAAGAAAAATGTTTATAAACATTTTTTGTTTATAAACATTTTTGTTTGTAAACAATGTTTAGAAAGAAAAATGTTTATAAACATCGTTAATACATATTACAAATATGAAACCAAAAATAAATTCGTAAAATAAAACCTATCGGTGTTACATCCTGAAATTTACAGGATATCTTAAGAAAAATTGTGTGCGAAGATAAATAATTTTCTAAAAAATTATATGGGCTAATTGTTCTGTACACAATCGAAAGTTAACAACAAAAAAAAGTAGTGATAACTTATTAAATTAAATTAAATAACTAGTGCCAAAAACCTTTGACACAAGCCATTAACTATTAAATATTATTTATTTTTATTTATTTTATTTATTAAGTCCATGGAAACAACCTTACAGATTGTATCATAAAAAAGAAAAAATATTAATTACAAATCGTTAAAACAGAAATTTTAAGTGAGGTGTTTACAAATCAGGTATTTATATTACATTAATAAGAATGTTTGCATATGTTTGCACACGTTTAATATTTATCAAAATTGAATACTTCTGTGAAATTTCAAAGTAAATTTTTTATCGAAAATCACGCTTCAACTTGGCATTACTCATATTTGTTTTTGATGTGATTTTAATAAGCAGACATAAAAATGACTTCTCTAAATCGTATTAAATTTTGTTAAGGGGAAAAAAAATTAATAAAAAAATTAAAACATTTGCTTAACATAATTTGAATTTGACCCAATTGGGTTAACTATTTATAGAAATTTTTAAATTAAAAACTTTCCGAGCAATTAATTACAAAAACTGCTTAATACACATAATTGTCACAATTATTATGAAAACGATAATGACACCATGAGGGTCTTTAACGATTCCATACACATTTCTAAATTAAATGTTTAATAAACATTTACTTAAAGCTCACAAACAAATTGCAATCAATGAACAATTGACTTGGTAACAATACGAAAAGACAACTCAATTCATATTCAAAATAAAGAAACTGGTACAATGGCGGGCATTAAAAAGAACAATTGTTGACTAATTTAATTAAAAAAAAAAAACCAGTTCTTTTAAGAGGGGCACGCAAATCAAAACTTTGATGGAAAGTTTTTGAAAGAATTTATTTTTATAATACAAAAAATTAAGCTTATTAACTGGTCAGACTTAAGAAATGTTACTTAGACTACAAGTTCGAATCCGAATGTAAATAGTTAAATATTACTCTTGGAGGTTTTCCATTACCGCAAAAATCAAACCTAATTTTATAAAAAACTAAATGAAAAGTTCAATGAATTTGAGAATATTATAATAATTATTTCAATGTGCTACAAATGAAATGACAATCTTTTTTATCCGCCATCATCACTATCAACAATGTCACTATACCAATTTATTAATTTTATATTCTTTGTACCCTATAATACTCTATAGTTTATTCTGAGTTTTTGCTGATTTTTGCAATAAATACTTGACCTAGACCAACATTTTATTATAACGATTAACTCAAAATCATTATTGATTTATCGATGTCCGTTTGTCCATGTCAACCTTTTAACCGAACTATAGATCAGAAATACCAATATATTTTGATGAAATTTTATAGAAAGATTATTGAATGAAATTTTCATTGGCCCCAGGAAGGATTACTATTCAAATTGATGCTTATTTTTTGAGAAATATAAGTGACCTTACCAAGTATGCTCATGCTTAGTTAATTTTTCGATCTAGACCCCATATAAAAATAGCATCCGATTTAATATTTCCAAGTATGCAGGCCACAATTACAAAAGTGTCCACTCAGAATAGGTTTATATGTACATATTTTCTACGTCTATTAATAACTCAGTTGGACCTAAGACTCTTTTTCAAAACTTATGCTATAATATAATACAAATATCTAACTCAAATGTGTTATTTTAAGATATTTTTAGTTTTAGTTTTAAATTATTATATGTTACCCTAGCTCTTTCTCATGGTCTAGGCTAACAAATAGTCGACCGAGACCAACTGTATTGTTCTAACTTACAAACAAGAATTAAACAGGAATATTCCACTTATAATTGGTTAAATGTGGTATGGCAATGTTACCACATAAACACACAAACAACGAAACTCCATCAATCAATGAGATAGTGTAATCAATTAAAATACCGTTCTTTAACATTTTGCAATTCTGCTTTGAATATTAAAAACTAAATACTTTGTAAAAACAAGATAATTGATTTTCGAAAAAAAACGTTTTATTTAAACTTGAGTGGTATTATTTAAATTGAATTCAAATGTTACTTAATAATTGATGGAAGATAAAATCAAAAGTAATCTGAATTTTGTTGTGTGATAAAAATTTATTTTGTTTTAAAAAAACTTTAAAAAATTTATTAAAACACTAAAAAAATATTTTAATACAAAAAAGAAAAAAAAAATATATATAAAATAAAAAATTACATATTTTAAATATATCTCTTTTTTATTACTAGAATTTCATGCACTAAAAATTTAAAGTAAGCGCTTATAGCAGAAAAATAAAAATATGCACTACAAGTAAAAAATATGTGCTTCTAAAGAATAACAATTATTTTTAATGAAAGCAGAAAACAAACATAAACATAGAAAATAATTTGTTTTTATTGAATTCCATGTAAACATGAAACAATATTTATTCCAAAATGTAGGAAAAATTTAGAGTTCTATAATGTGTAGAATTCTTTTTCGCCAATATCATTTTTAGTTTGCATTTAACAAGCTACTTTCACTTCCATATCATTTATTTCACAAAGAGTAATAAATAATAAATGCATAATTTGAATTTCATAAATGATTAAAATAAAATTAGCTCAATAAATAAGCCTTTTAATGCAAACGAGCCCAGAGCCTAGCACCCGCAAATTCTAGGAAATTTTATTTTTAATTAAAATTCATTAAATTGTGAATTTTTAAATAATATTCATTAAATTTCATTATAAATATTTGATGAACATACAGAAGAAATATCTATAACACAAGGGAACAAAATTGAACTTTTTTTGTGTTGATTTGAAATTTATAGCAAATTTTTACTAATTTGAGGTCGCTGATTTCAAATCTGCACTTGGTTTTTTTCTATCAGCTCGACTTTTCGAGATATACCGTTATGTTCAAAATTAAGGCACTTCCGCTACATATATTGGAATAACTTGAAAACGGTTCACCATATTAAATTAAAAAAAAATCCGAAACTCGCAAACAATATTCTCTTAAAGCCGTGCTTACTTTGTTTTTAAATTTTCCAAGTAGTTTTAGAGATATCGTTCAAGTTTTGAAAAAAAAAATTAAAATTAAAAAAAAAAAACATTTTTTTGTTCTTTAAAAATTCCTAAAAAATAAAAATGGGACAAAAATCACAGTTTTGGTCTACAAACAGTTAGTTAAATATATTTCGAATAAAATGAGCTTTATTTCATTGCAATCGGTGCACAACTTTTGATTTTGTTCACGATTTACTGAATTGATATAAATCGCGATTTCCATACAAAAATAACATTTTCTAATGTGTAAGTGTTTGTATGTAATAAGTTAGTTTTTTATGATTCTAAGAATTAAAAAAATTAAGTAATAAAAAAAGATTATTTCATTTTTATGGTCAGCTATACTTTTTAATTTAACACAAAAAGAGAATTTTAAAGAAAAATAAAAAATTTTAATACACAAATATTACAATGTAATTACAACTCATCGAAAAATTTTCTTTTATAAGATTTTCTTAAATAACCTTGTTTAGAGGGATTTGTTTTAATGCTCCAGCAATAGTCCGCCATCATATGCTTATCCCAGTGACCCTGGTACCGCTCCTCTATAGTGCGGATATCTTGATGGAAACGTTCACCTTGTTCTTCACTGAAGTCTCCAAGATTTTCAGGGAAACAATCCAAATGACTGTGTAGGTAGTGCACCTTAATGCTCATATTACAACCAAGCTGCTTGAAATGTGACAACATGTTATCCACGTGGTCCGAATAGTGCTCACCCTTTTTGTTTCCCAGGAAATTGCGCACTATCCAAACAAATTCATTCCAAGCATTTCTTTCAATATCTGTCATGGAATTACTAAAATTTTCATCATTGATTAATTTTTTGATTTGAGGGCCATCAAAAATGCCAGCTTTCAGTTTCTCCGAACTCAAATTGTTGAACTTTTTACTGATATATCTAAAACAATCACCGTCCTTGTTGAGAGCTTTGACAAATTATGTTGACAGCGCAAAAATAACAATCATCATAATGATTCGAAGGTTCCCGCCAGATCATTGGTGTTTTATACTTGAAGTGGGTCCGTTGCTTGTTTGCCCATAACCTTAAATACTCTACACAGTTTTTACATACAGTATTAGGAATCCAGTACTTGTCACGGGTTTCCATGGTAAATCCGAAGTAGTCAAAATAAATTTTTTTAATAAAATCTGACACACTTTTTCTATTTTTTATAAACGTGTATTCGCCACATATGTTACAAAAATAGTTGGGATTGATTTTACAGGTGTTTCTTGACGTAGCCATTGCACAATTTTGAAGTATATATCAAAGTAACACAATTTTCAATAAATAACACACGGGAACAAAATTGAACTTTTTTGTGTTGACTGATTAAATGTTCAATGTAAAATGATTTATATTTTTTGTCGTTATACTTTTCGCTTTCGTAAACACTTGTTGAATGAGAAAAATTGGTTGAATGAACCCATAAAAATACTTAGTAGTTTTTTACTGAAGTACCAAAAAAAATTATATCCACAATTTTATTGACAGTCACTTATGAATGAACACATGTGTTCAGGGGAATTCCTTTAAAAAATCATCCGTTACCAACGGTAAACCACACATCAATAAAAACAAGTGGACTTTTCTTTTTTCTCTTTAATTGACTGTGAACTGACTAGGTGTCATAAAGGGACAATAAAATTTATAGGCGTTATGAGTTTGCTACCGCAACCATAAAAATGAAATAATCTTTTTTTATTACTTAATTTTTTTAATTCTTAGAATCATAAAAAACTAACTTATTACATACAAACACTTACACATTAGAAAATGTTATTTTTGTATGGAAATCGCGATTTATATCAATTCAGTAAATCGTGAACAAAATCAAAAGTTGTGCACCGATTGCAATGAAATAAAGCTCATTTTATTCGAAATATATTTAACTAACTGTTTGTAGACCAAAACTGTGATCTTTGTCCCATTTTTATTTTTTAGGAATTTTTAAAGAACAAAAAAAATGTTTTTTTTTAAAAAATTTTAATTTTTTTTTCAAAACTTGAACGATATCTCTAAAACTACTTGGAAAATTTAAAAACAAAGTAAGCACGGCTTTAAGAGAATATTGTTTGCGAGTTTCGGATTTTTTTTTAAATTTAATATGGTGAACCGTTTTCAAGTTATTCCAATATATGTAGCGGAAGTGCCTTAATTTTGAACATAACGGTATATCTCGAAAAGTCGAGCTGATAGAAAAAAACCAAGGGCAGATTTGGATTCAGCGTCCCAAATAACCTTAAAAACAATATTCAGTTCTTAATCAACAGAACCATTGTTCCCTTGTGTAATATTAATAGGCTAGGCGATTTCTTGTGACCGATGTTTGTTCTACCGTTTTATCCCCATTATGACCAAACGTATATTAATTGAAAGGTATTTCCTTTTTGCCGTTTTGTAGATTTACAGATTTTTAAATTTTTTCCTTTATTTTGAGTAAATTGGATTTAAAGTTGCTACTAACACATACATAAAGTTATACATATGCTATGTGTGTTTTATTAAATTTGTTAATGTGTTTGTTAATGGGTTTGTTATCTTCATTCACAATAATAATAAACCATAAAAGTGTTGGTTTGTGAATTGGCTAAGTTGAAAAATAAAGTTGGCTAGAAATTGCACTCGAATTTCGAGCGCTGGAATCTGCTAGTAATTTTATAAGAGCCTAAAGGTACGCTAATCAATTTTAGGCAAATCACAATTCAACACAGGGCGATTAAAATGTATTCTGTCTTTTGAAACCATCGCAGCACAGGCGATAAATTGTGAATTGGCTAAAATTGATTCGCATATCTTTAGGCTCTTATAAAATTATTTATTATAAATATTTTATTTTATTTAGTATATTTTTAACACATATTATACATAAACTTTATCATTATGCACTTCGCCTCAATACCGATTTTTATGATTTGATGATTATGTGATTTTATAATTTGATGTCATTAACCCATTTGGACTTGACGCCACAAATGACCCCAAGCTAGTATAGAACGCTTAACTCAAAAAATACAAATATTTTGCAAATACTGCTGAATTTTGGATCATTTTAACCCTAGGAGCATATAAGGGTAAGTTTTCCTAAAATATAGCACAGTTTTATTTCCCAACCCATAGTAAAGGTTTCATCTAATTTACTAGAACAGTTTTTTTTTTTTAATTGGCCTCGGCAAGGGCTACGTTAACATTGTTCGATTTATTCCAAGTTTTTAGCATGGAAGACTTCCACATTTGGTTATTATATTTTAAGCATCGTATCTAAAAATTCAACAGCACTTAAAAAATATTTGAATTTTTTGAATACATTGTCTTTTCTTAGCTTAGGGTCATATGTGACCCCAAGTCCTAAAGGGATAATGGGGTCATATAATATTGTTCCGAAACACTAGGTTATTAAGATAAAATATAACATTTAAAAGTAGAAAACTGACAAATTTTTGAAACAAAGTATTTAGAAAGAGTACATTTACTGAATATTTTACAAAAAACTCATTTTCTAAAAAATCCGCAAAAGAAAATTCCTTGTAAAAAAAATCAAGCAGAGGAATTTACTTAAAAATTCACACAGTTAATCACCAGAATATATTTAACAAAACTTTAAAGTGCCAGATCCATTTTTTCAAATTTTGTTAAAGAAAATTTTTTAAAACTTAAAAAAGGAGTTTTCAAAATATTATCAAAAAAATTTTCCATTTTTAGTCTCATTTCGCAACAGATTAAAAACGTGGTAATAAAACAATACTTCATGTTTGAGTGTTCATAGATATAGAGACCAAAAAGAAAAAATATGGCTTTAATTAATTTCTTAAAGTTGAAAAAATTTCCGTCAAATTTCACGACCTAGTTTTTCTTGGCACAAAAGTGGTCTGGGGCATTTGCTATTTCTTGGCGACTTTTTATTCGAATTTAAAGTTATATAGCTTTTTAAAGAGATAATTTAGTACTGAAATCGATTCATATAACAACTTGTCGAAAAGATTAAACTGTAGAACGAAATTTTCGTGAAATCTGAAAAAAGTCATATTTTCCCCACATGAACACACTTGAAATTAGCAGTCGCGTTGAGGCACCTCTAAATTTTTTTTGACTGACCCAAAACTTTGCATTTCTCAGTTTTTATAACCTATACCACTATGTGGTTTGGGTATAATGACTTTGTGCTGCTGTTTGTAACTACCAAAAATATTTAACCTAGACCCATCTCTTATTATACCGATCAAATCCGAATCACTATCTGATTCGATTTAACGATGTCCGTCTGTCCGTCCGTCTGTGTGTCCATGTAAAGCTTGTAAACAAACTGCATGTCGCAAATATGAATTTATTTGATAAATTTTGGAATATAAGCTTTTATGGGCCATGGGATGAACGCTATTGAAATTGGTGAGAATCGGTCCATGTTCAGACCTAGCCCCCATACCAATGACCCCTATGAAATCGACTTAAATTGCCATAAGATCCAAATTATCGTATAACTCTTAGTCAAATTTAGTTTGTATGTGTTTATTACATCCATTAATCAGTAGTCCAAAAATGATCCCTGTGGGACAACTCTTAGTCATAGGCCCCATATAGAGCTGCTTCCCGATCTTCACTTAAATCTATCAAAAAACAAAAATATTGCACTGATTCTTCTCAAATTTTGTTTGTATATATTTTTGCAAAATACAAGAGACCTTACCAAACATGGTCAGGATCGGTCCACTTTTGGGCCTAGTCCCCATATAGATATAGCATCCGATATGAACTTTTTCATATCTGCAGCCAAAACAATTAATAAAAATCCCATTCAAATTTGGTTTATGCTTATTTTTTAATATCCAGTTAGTTGGGCCTGAGAGATAGGGTCTCTAAACGCATGGTATAGAGATATTCACATATTTCTAGGGGGTGATACCGAGAGTTTGAACATCTTTTTATTAAGGGCAAGCCAAATTTTTTTTTTGGAATTTCAAGACGTGCGGGCCGGATTATTGTGACATTGGATCTAGAATTTTAGTGCGCAAAATTTGAGCCAAATCGGACAATGCTTTCTGGACGCGCATTGAGTTCAAAGTCCAAATATGCATTTAAATGTAAAAATTATCAAAAAAATCATTTTTTACCAAAATTTTGATATTAATAATAGCGTTTCGATTAAATTAATTAATAGACCATAATCTAGAGTAAATTATCTTTCTAATAAAGCAACAAAATCTATTATCGGTTGAAAACCAGCCAAGTTATACCAAGTTCCCCAGGCAGTAAATGCGCTGCAGACCATTTGATTAAGAAAATCGAGCTCACATTTTTAAAGGCATTAAAATAATTTACAACAACAACATTTTGTATTCTCCTGATCCCAAAATGATCTTTGGTAAAGTATTTTGCATCTCGTCTATTGTTATGTCGTTCTAAATTAATTTTAAAACAGTACGTATTTTTTAGCATTGTTTTAAAATCTCCAATTTTTACTTTTTCAAAAATTTTGTTGAAGAAGTTTACCGAAATCAACAATTAGATTCCAAGGTCTTATTAACAAAATATATGTAATTAAAAATGGCCAACATTGTAGGTACCCCATTCTTAATTTGGCGAGGGCAGCGTTTTTATTTCAGCGAATTTGAAGAAAAATTAGATTTTTCATACTTTTTCAGCTTTTAGGGTACATCTTTTTGGTGTTTTCATATTTCAAATATCGTTTGTCAAAATATTATACTACTTGATATAGGTTCTCAATCTTGTAAATTAAGGTTAAATGGAAGCATTATAAACCGTCCCTCTTTAAGGTCAAAGGTCAAATTTGAGGAGATTTACATTTTTTAAAACAAAATATCGAAATAATGTATATTTGTAGAAGGATTTCAATAAAACTTGTTAATAATATTTTAATTATTAAAAACAATAATATTCTGGACTTATTATCTGAGATTAACCCGTGGGGTACCCTTGATGTCAAATTGACTCTTTATGAAAATCTATTCGTTAAAATTTATTCGTTATTTTGTGAAAATATGTAGATTAATTAGTTTTCATATTTAATACAGTGCAAAATTTGTATATCGAGTGCTTATATTCAAAAAGTGTTATCTGCATCAATAATTATTTTAAAAAGAGCGTGTAAAACCAATTTATTAATAAGATCTGAAAGTACTTGTCGATCGATTTGCTAGAATATCTATTAAGAAATAGTCGTACTAATCATGTATGATTTCAAAATTAATATTCTATTTGACAGTTATATCAGAGAACAGTTTGAAATCAAAAATTAATATTGCTGTCAAATGTTGATACCAATTTTCGAATATAAGCCCTCGATAACCTTTATATAAAAATAATAATTCTGAAAAAAAACTAACACTAGGACATATTTTTAGTATCCCACGGGTTAATATCAGAAAATAAGTCCATACTATTTTTTTTTAGAATTATTAGAACATTATTAATAAGTTTTATCGATATCCTTCCACAAATATATATTATTCTGATATTTTGTTTTAAAAAAATGTAAATCTCCTTAAATTTGTCTTTTGACCTTAAAGAGGGACAGTTTATAGTATTTCAATTTAACCTTAATTTACAAGATTGAGAACTTATATCAAGTAGTATAATATTTTGACAAAATATGTTTGAAATATGAAAACACCAAAAAGATGTACCCTAAAAGTTGAAAAAGTTTAAAAAATCACATTTTTCTTCAAATCCGCTGAAATAAAAACGCTGCACTCACCAAATTAAGAATAGGATACCTACAAAATTTGTCATTTTTAATCACAAACATGTTAATAAGACCTTCAAGTCCAATCGTTGATTTCTAAAAGTTTCTTGAACAAAATTTAAAAAAAAGTAAAATTGGAGATTTTGAAATAGTGCTGAAAAATACGTACCGTTTTGACATTAATTTAGAACGGCATAACAATAGACGAGATGCAAAATACTTTACATAAGATCATTTTGGAATCAGAATACAAAATGTTGTTTTTGTAAATTATTTCAATGTCTTTATAAATGAGAGCTCGATTTCTCAAGTGATCTGCGGCGCATTTATTGCCTGGGGAACTTGATATAACTTGTCAGTTTTTCAACCGATAATAGATTTTGATATTTTATTAGAAAGATAATTTACTCTAGATTATGGTCTATTAATTATTTTTAATTGAAATGCTGTTATTAATATCAAAAATTTGGTGATTAATAATTTTTTTTGATAATTTTTACATATAAATGCATATTTGAACTTTGTACTCAATGCGCGTCCAGAAAGCATGGTCCGATTTGGCTCAAATGTTGCGCACTAAAGTTTTAGATCTAATGTCACAATTGTCCGACCCACACGTCTTGAAATTGCAAAAAAAAAAATTTGGCTGTCACCGTAATATATATGGGGGATTTCATGTCACCTAGATAGATATCCCACTCCCATCCCACTAAGCGACCAAAAAGCTCTTAAAGGAAAATTCCAAGGCTTTCTTATGAAAAAAAAAAAAAAAAAAAAATTCCCTTTTTGAAAAAACAGGCAAAAAATGCTTTAATTTAGCAAAAAAAAAGTTTACAATTTTTTTTTTTTTTAAAGTATTTTTTTCCGAAATATTGAAGAAATAGCTATCTAAACTCTTTGGGAGAAAATTTTCTAAGAACAATAGGTAATAAGTTACATGGATGAGAAAAACACCTGTTTGGCCAAGGTTAGTCCAATAGGAAGACATCGGTTTCAAAAGTTGGTGCACTTGACATGAAATCCCCCATATATATGTATATATTTAAATAATAATTTTATGAGTTACTCTAAAATTGATAGATGCAATGGCGAGGAAAATGTGCTTTTTACACACGTTAATCGTGAGTGCGTGAGTTGAGATAATAAATGTTGTTCTCTCATCTATATTATTAATAGGCAAGGCGATTTCTTGTGACCGATATAAAAATTTTAGTTACAAACCGATTTTGACCAAACATACCTCATTTGAAAGGTATTGCTTTTAAGCTGTCTACCATAATTACAGATTTGTACTCTTTGGAATATTTTTTGGTGTAATCTTTATTTAGTAACACATACATGAAACACATATTGCTGTGAGTTTATTATAAATATCAAAAGCCCTATGCTGAATTGTGAATTGGCTAAAATTGATTAGCATACTCTTAGGCTCTTATAAAATTATTATTGGCCAACCCATTTATATATCTTCTGTGTGTTCAACAAATATTTATAATGAAATTTAATGAATTTTATTTTGGCTCTTATAAAATTATTTATTAAATGGAAAAATAAAATTTTCTAGAATTTGCACTCGAGGGCTGGGCTTTATTTTCGTGAATGACACGAGATTGTGAAATGAATTTAATTGGTAATGTAAGTCATAGTGATCGAGATGAAAAAAAATGTTTGTGAGAGTTGTAATTCGCACATCCACCGATCCTTATTTAAATTATCTTTCTTATTTTAATGAAATTTGCAGAAGAACAAAAATCAAATTTTAAATAAAATTTATTTTAGTGTTTAATATTTGTAACTAATAAAAATATTTTACCTAGACCCACCTTTTATTATACCGATCGACTCAGAATCAGTTTCTTAGTCGATTTAGTGATATCCATTTGTCCTTCCGTCTGATCGTCCGTCTGTCCCTGTAAGAAACTGCAGACCGGAAATATTAATTTATTTTGATGAAAGTTGGTATCTAAGCTTTTAGCGGTCCTATGACTCTGTTGGATTTGGAGAATTTCGGTGAATTTTCGGACGTAGTCCCCTTACAAATAACCTCTATGAGATTGACTTTAGTGGCATAAGTTCCAAATTACCATTTAGATACCGGTCCAATTTGGTTCATGTTAATCAGTAGTCCCTGGTAGTCCAAAAATAAACCCTGTAGGACCATTCTTAGTTATAGCCTCCATATAAAATTCCTTCCTGATCTTCATTTAAATCTATCAAAAAACGAAAGTATTTCACAAATATTTCTCAAATTTGGCCTGTATATGTTTTTGCAAAAAAATAAGTGACCAAATATGGTCAGGATCGGTCTATCCCGGATCCGTTTCAGCCTAGTCCCCATATACATATAGTATCCGATATGAACTTCTTCATATCTGCAGTTAAAAAATTAATAACAACTAACAGATTCCAGCGCTCGAAATTCGAGTGCAATTTCTAGGAAGCTTTTTTTTCAACTTAGCCAATTCACAAACCAACACTTTTACGGTTTATTATTATTGTGAATGAAGATAAAAACTCATTAACAAACACATTAACAAATTTAATAAAACACACATAGCTTATGTATAATTTTATGTATGTGTTAGTAGCAACTTTAAATGCAATTTACTCAAAACAAAAGAAAAAATTTAAAAATCTGTAAATCTGTAAAACGGCTAAAAAGAAATACCTTTCAAATAATATACGTTTAGTCAAAATCGGGTAAAACGGTAGAACAAAACATCGGTCACAAGTACTCGCCTAGCCTATTAATATTATAAATGCCACTCAAATTTGGTTTATGCTTATTTTCTATATCCAATTAGTTGGGCCTAAGAGATAGGGTTCTTAACGCGTGGTATACCCTATATAATATAGTCGTTCTATACCAACAGTAATTTTCTAATTTGTTTTAATTATTTTTGCGCGAGTCACAGTTCGCTTATGCATCGATTTCTTACTTAAATTATGTCTCTTATTTTAATGGAATTTGCTGAAAAACAAAAATCAAAATTTAAATAAAATTTATTTTAATAGACATCATGTTCATTATTATTCTTTGAATTTTTAATAGACTAATTTAACGACTACTTAAATTTACAATTTAATCTAATGCAACATTTAATTTTTAATAGATTCTATGATAAAATATATATCATTAATAAATTCTATTAAAGCTCTGCTGCATATAGTTTTTGTTTTACTATAAACAAATTTTATTATTAATTTCCTTTAAATTATTATGACATGGGTCAATAAATGGGCTGGCTCATAACAATATGCGAAATATTCCATCATCAATAACAGAGATTTTTTACATTTACATTCATAAGTAATTTGTTAATTAAATCTGAACAAAATTCCTATAAATTAGCACGTGGCATACATTTTTATGTATACGTAAACAAAAAAATAAATATTCAATATTTTATATAAATAAACAATAAAAATACTCGTAGTTGTCCATAAACATTAGAAGGTATTTGTAGTTTTTTTTTACTTGTAAACTACTTAAGAATCGATGGCACATGATTCAGAGAATTAAAAATGGTGTTAATTTACAATTCGTAAAAATTGTGAGATATGTAAATAAATCTATTAATTTGAAATCAATCATAAAAAATAACATTTATTTACAACCGGTGTTAAAATGACGCCATCAATGAAAACAAGTTTATAAATAAGGATATAGATTTCTGATATAAGTGTTTATACCCTATACCACTATGTGGTCAGGGTATAATGACTTTGTGGTGATGTTTGTAATTATCAAAAATATTTGACCTAGACCCACCTTTTATTATACCAATCGACTGTGTCGATTTAGCGATGTCCGTCCGTCTGTGTGTCCATGTAAACGTTGTAATCATACTACAGGTCACAAATATGAACAAGTTTTGATGAATGATGTCAGCTTCTATCAGCCATAGCATAAACGCTATTGAAATTGGGGGAAAATCGGTGCATGTTCAGACATAGTCCCCATACAAATGACACCCATGAAATCGACTTAAATTGCCATATGATCCAAATTATCATATAGATCTCGGTCAAATTGTGTTTGTGTGTGTTTATTACACCCACTAATCAGTATTCCAAAAATAAACCCAATAGGACAATTCTTAATCATAGCCCCCATATAGAGCTGCTTCCCGATCTTCACTTCAATCTATCAAAAAAACAAAAATATTGCACAGATTTTTCTCAAATTTGGTTTGTATATATTTTTGCAAAAAATAAGTGACCTTAACAAATATTGTCAGGATCGGTCCATTTTTCGACCTAGTCCTCATATAAATATAGCATTCGATTTGATGTTTTCCATATCCGAAGGCAAAAAAATTAATAACAACTAGCATAATGCAGCCCTCGAAATTCGAGTGCAATTTCTAGGTAACTTTATTTTTTAGCTTAGCCGATTCACAAACCAACACTTTTTTGATTTATTATTATTGTGAATAAAGATAACAAACTCATTAACAAACACATTAACAAATTTAATAAACACAAACATATCATTTGTGAAATTTTATGTATGTGTTATTAGCAACTTTAAATGCAATTTACTCAGAACAAAGGAAGAAATTTAAAAGTCTGTAAATCTGAAAAATAGCTAAAAAGAAATACCTTTCAAATAATATACGCTTGGTCAAAATCGGGATAAAATTGTAGAACAAAACATCGGTCACAAGAAATCGCCTAGCCTATTAATATTATAGATGACACTCATATTTGGTTTATGCTTATTTTGTATATTTAATTAGTCGGATATAAGAGATAGGGTCTCTAAACGCATGGCGTAGGGTATGTATAGTCGGTCTACACCGAGATATAATTTCCTTACTTGTTATACCCTATACCACTATGTGGTTTGGGTATAATGACTTTGTGCTGCTGTTTGTAACAACCAAAAATATTTGACCTACATCCATCTTTAATTATACCGATCGAATCAGAATCATTATCTGATTCGATTTAACGATGTCCGTCCGTCCGTCCGTCCGTCCGTCCGTCCGTCTGTGTGTCCATGTAAAGCTTGTAATCAAACTGCAGGTCGCAAATATGAATATATTTTGATGAAATTTGGTATTTAATCTTTTATCGGCCATGGGATGAACGCTATTGAAATTGGTGAGAATCGGTCCATGTTCAGACCTAGCCACCATACAAATGACCCCTATGAAATCAACATATATTGCCATAAGATCCAAACTATCATACAAATCTTAGTCAAATTGGGTTTGTATGTATTTATTACATCCATTAATCAGTAGTCCAAAAATGATCCCTATTGGACAACTGTTAGTAATAGGCCCCATATAGAACTGCTTCCCAATCTTCACTTAAATCTATCAAAAAATAAAAATATTGCACTGATTCTTCTCAAATTTTGTTTGTATATATTTTTGCAAAATACAAGAGATTTTTGGCCTAGTCCCCACATAGATTAGCATCCGGTATGAACTTTTTCATATCTGCAGCCAAAAAAATTAATAAAAATCCCACTCAAATTTGGTTTATGCTTTTTTTCTATATCCAGTTAGTTGGGCCTGAGAGATAGGGCCTCTAATCGCATGGTATAGGGTATCGTATAGTCGCTCTAGACCAACTATAATTTCCTTACTTGATTTTTTTTAGATTAGTTTATAGCAAAATAATAAATAAATGCAATGTAAATTTTTTTATTCAACAGCAAGTAATCACTGAATTTATTTTATTTAAACATCTAAGTAATTTCACACTCTTCACTTAGCATGTCTTATTAATTGGGTTATATTTGAATTTCAAAAATTCCCATTTCCCATTATAATTTAGAGTCTTTTGATATTTGTTATATCATTGGAAACGATCCTTCAAGGTTGTGTTATTTTTGGGTTCATTAAAAATAGTTTTTTTTTTTTAAATCAAGTTATCACATTTGGACGATATGAAATTATTTGTGTAATTTTCACAAAGAAAAAAAAAAAAAAAATTCAAAGGTGTTAATTTAATAGAAAACTATGCAGGAAGGTGTGTTAGTGGAGTTGAATTATGAAAAGTAGTTCGTCACAGATGTTTGCATTTTTAGCGTTATTTTTATAGTTATTTTTAATAGAAATTAGCAAGTCTTACAAGCCCACAAATATGATTTATATTAAAATGGCGATTTGAGATTCGTGGTTCCCCAGAGCCAAAACCTCCAAAACTGATGCATTCGAATATAAAAATTCCTTAAATAATCTATAATATTAATATCCCGTTTTATCCCGATTTTGACCAAACTTATATTATTTGAAAGGTATTTCTTTTTAGCCGTTTTGCAGATTTACAGATTTTTAGATTTTTTCCTTTATTTTGAGTAAATTGCATTGAGTAAATTGCATACATAAAACAAGTAAGAAAATTATAGTCGGTCGAGCCCGACTATACGATACCCTATACCATGGTTTTGAGACCCTATCTCTTCGGTCCAATTAATTGGATATAGCAAATAAGCATAAACCAAATTTGAGTGGCATTTTTATTATTTTTTTTGATATGAAAAAGTTCATATCGGATGATATTTCTATATGGGGACTAGGTCCAAAAAAGGACCGATCCTGACCATATTTGGTAAAGTCACTTACACTTTGAAAAAATATATACAAACCAAATTTGAGAAAAATCTGTGCAATAATTTTGTTTTTTGATAGATTTAAGTGAAGATCGGGAAGCAGCTCTATATGGGGCCTATGACTAAGAGTTGTCCAATGGGGATCATTTTTGGACTACTAATTAATGGATGTAATATATACATATAAACCTAATTTGACTACGATTTGTATGATAATTTGGATCTTATGGCAATATATGTTGATTTCATAGGGGTCATTTGTATGGGGGCTAGGTCTGAACATGGACCGATTCTCACCAATTTCAATAGCGTTCATCCCATGGCCGATAGAAGCCTAAATACCAAATTTCATCAAAATATATTCATATTTGCGACCTGCAGTTTGATTACAAGCTTTACATGGACGCACAGACGGACGGACGGACGGACATCGTTAAATCGAATCAGATAGTGATTCTGATTCGATCGGTATAATTAAAGATGGGTGTAGGTCAAATATTTTTGGTTGTTACAAACAGCAGCACAAAGTCATTATACCCAAACCACATAGTGGTATAGGGTATAATTATACAATGCTATGTGTGTGTTTATTAAATTTGTCAATGTGTTTGTTTTTTGTGCTGATTTGCGAATTGTCTATAATTGATTGGCATACCTTTAGAGTCTTTATTTAATGAAAAAAAAAAAAAATTTTTTCCTAGAATTTGCACTCGAATTTCGAGCGCTGGAATCTGCTAGTTATCAATTAATATTCTTGAGCCGGCTTCGTAACCTTATTTGAGTTCAAACATTTGTTCGTAGTGGCCACAATTAAATTTTTTGTGAATCTCAATGTACAGAGGGTATATTATCAGTTTGTCATTCCGTTTGCAACGCATGGAAAGAAATATTTGCAACCCCAGAAAGTTACTTATATTCTTGATCCTCATAACAACTCGAGTTAATTTAGCAATGTCAGTCTGCTCGTCTGTCTCTACGTCTGTTTATATCACGATATTAGCTATCATTATTTCGAGTAAATGGGCATTAAATATGGAGCATATATAGGCTCAATAGCCGAGGGATTAAGAATGAAAATGTAAAAAATGTGCAAAATGTTTATATGTAACAGAAGATATGCATATGTAGATTTGTATCAGCGATTCATACACAGTTTTGATTGCTTGTTGTTTTTTTTTTTTTTTTTTGGTACATACGAATGAATGGTTTATTGACGAGAGTAAGAGATAAGAGTAAGAGAATAACTAAGATGGTTATACTCTTACTCTCTTTAAACACACAAAAATATTATTTTATATATTTACATTTATGCTGATTGTATTTTTTTATTAATATACATAAACACTCAGGGATGTCCCCTATTAATGCAATGCACTGTGTTGATGTTAGGCAAAAATGTTGTGGTTATGAGGAAAGAGGGAGTAGTATTTGTGGATATTTGACTTTGATTTATCTATATTGTAAGTGACAGGAAAGACCTCAGCGGGATGTTTAGCTTGTGCGGCTAATAAACGAATTTTCTAGGTATTGTAGTGTGCGATCAACTTGACAATAAACTGCAAATGGATGAGATCTACTAGATGAGTGGGTGGTGTGAAAAAACGCGGGTTCTAGGAATGAGTTCACTTATCTCAGCAGAACACTTCCCATTGTAATATCTATAATACAATGTAGCATATCCAACATTCCGACGATGTTCGAATGACCTCCTCTGCACACGGTCCAGAAGATTCAAAATAGACTTGAAGCCGCTGCCCATTTTTGGTCGGATATAGGTGGTGTAAATAGTAAGGACATCAGATGGGGTGAAGTAATTCTTACACCGATATAGGAAACAATTGAAAATCGTGTTAATTCCAACGAACATCACAATGAATTTTTATGCACAGAACATCGAGAGCGTCTGCTTCCTCAATATCTGCAACACCCAGGGATTCAGACGATGGCCCGTCTATGGGTCAAAAAACAACATTGGGTCTTACGAGCATTAAAATCAACCCTATTCACTCGACCCCATTCAGAGTTTGTCAAAGGTCAAAGGCTTGGCCTTTGAACGAATGCATAGGAATGACAAATCTATAATATTAATAGGCTAGGCGATTTCCTGTGACCGATGTTTTGTTCTATCGTTTTTTCCCGATTTTGACCAAGCGTATATTATTTGAAAGCTGTTCCTTTTATGCCGTTTTGCAGATTTACAGATTTTTAAATTTTTTTCTTTATTTTGAGTAAATTGCATTTTAAGTTGCTACTAACACATACATAAAATTACACATATGATATGTGTGTTTTATTAAATTTGTTAATGAGTTTGTTATCTTCATTCGCAATAATAATAAACCATAAAGTGTTGGTTTGTGAATTGGCTAAGTTGAAAAAAGCTGCTTGGAAATTGCACTCAAATTTCGAGCGCTGGAATCTGCTAGTATAAATAATAAAGAGTGAAGGAGAAAGAACAGAGGAGACTCCACAATTAATGCTATTTCTGAGCAAACTCGATACAAATCGAGGGAAATCATTACCAATATCAAAATCAATCAGTTTTGACAAGAGTGAGCTGTGCCACAACCGATCCGAATCGTTGAATGGACTGACTCCGACATTCCGCATAAAGTGCATTAGGTCACCCGTAGAAGGATTTCTATGAAAATCATTCTTTCTGTCATTTAGCAATAAATTGGTCTCTAGATAGTTTACAAGATTGTAATTCACGTCCATTACCTTTAAAAGCGCAGAGCAAATTGCAATTGGGCGTTGTTTAAATATCAGTTCATATAATCTAGCCATTATAATGTGAAATTTAGCATTTTTGTTTCTTAGTGCTGACAACCTTCGTTATAACATCGTGTTTAGAACACGGTTGGAGGTATAACTGAATTTAACACTTTTACTAGTCAAAATTCGTATTGACTTTGACTATTTTTAAATGTAAAACAAATAAGAAAATTATAGTCGGTCTAGACCCTTTACCCTGCGTTTAGAGAATTGATCTTAGGTCCAACTAATTGGGTATAAAAAATAAGCATAATCCAAATCAGAGCGGAATATTTGTTAATTTTTTTGCCCGCAGATTGGAAAAAGTTCATATCGGATACTATATTAGATGGGGGCTAGGTCGAAAAATGGACCGATGCTGATAATATTTTGCAAAAACATTTACAAACCAAATTTGAGAAAATTCCATGCAATATTTTTGTTTTTTAATAGATTTAAGTGAAGATCGGGGAGCAGCTGTATATGGGGGCTGTTTTATTTAATTTAACTTTCATTTGTGTTCTTCACAATCAGCCCACCCATATAAATTAAAAAAAATTCTGTTATAACCCAACAAATTTTCTAAAGATTTCGTGTAAATTTCATGATGGAACAGCAATGTATCCTATTTTTTACGTACCATATACATTTTTTTAAAATGTATTAATAATGTTTATAAACAATATATACTTAAGCGTGTTTATAAATTACTAACAGATGCCAGCCCTCGAAATTCGAGTGCGAATTCTATGAAATTTTATTTTTTCATTTAATAAATTATTGACCCTAAATGTATGCTAATCAATTTTAGACAATTCACAATTCAACACATTTTTCAATTCAACACAATTATTATTGTGAATGAAGTAAACAAATTTTTTTTTGCAAAACACATTAACAAATTTAATAAGGTCAATAGGTGCTGTCAGCTGAGCTGATTTATATTAACAATCACAATAAACTCAGTTAACTATTAATAAAATGTAAGAAGAAATGACAAAATATTAATAGAAAATAGCAAAGTGTGAGAGTGATACAAAAACATGTTTGCAAACATGTGGCATAAAATATTTCCAGTTTTGTTAAGCTATACCTTTAACAATAATATCTACAGCGTTAAATAATAATACAGCTGTGGAAGGTAAACTATGAATATTGAAATATATACATGAAAAAATGAAAGAACTAAAAAACCGAGAGTACTAAAAGAGCGAAAGAACACGAACTAGTTAGTATTCTTAGGCTGAATTCACACAAGGCAATTTTTGTTGCGCAAATTTTCTTCAATTCCCTTTTAAAGTTGCCTTAATATTCACACAGAGAAATGTATTGCCGCCACTTTTCGTTTTCTTTTGCTTTGAAATTCTTACATTTTTGACAGTTCACAGAGTTTATTATTGGTTGAAAGTAAACAATCTATTTGTATGAAAAAATGGAAGTCAAAGAAAAAATGAAATAATAAAAAATAATAAAATAAATAAAATAATAATATTTCTTCACAGCGAAGCAAAGAATAAAAAGAAATGTCAAATAATAAGCTTCAGCTAACTTCAAGTTTATAATTACGAATGCCACAACAAAACGAGTTGCCGAGTACAAGCTACTCCGTACCAAATACCTCTCTTCTTTCCCATCTCTGCTATAAACTCAAAAATTGCGCAATAAAAATTGCCTTGTGTGAACACAGACTTATTTTTTTGCATATTTGTATTTTCCAAATCAAAATGTTTTATTATTGATCTCCTTTTCACAAGTATTTTACCCAAGTTGTATATTTAATTTTAAATACATATTTTTATCAATATGTTTTCTTATTGAACTTTTTTCATAAAAATCTGTCCTAATCAATAAGAATGCAAAAAAACGGCTTTGGTTTTTTAGTAACATATTTATCCATATTTTGAATTAAATGCACATTTTCATCAAAATGATCTTTTTTATAAATATCTACCCGAATCAATAAAATTACATCAAGTTGTAGTTGAATATTTTTTTTTTCTAAATTTGCTTTAAGTGCATGTTTAAGCATGTTTCTTTACAATGCTTTACATTGAATTTTTTCATTAATTTATGTCCGAAATAATAAATTTAGTAGCATTTCTAGTAGCATTTTTTTGTGCATATTTTGCATTTTAGCTAATTAATAGTTGCATACTTTTGCTTCATTTGCTTTAAATGCATAATTTTATCAAAATGCTACCTTATTAACCTGTTTTCCTAATTAACCATTCGAATAAATAAAATTACAATGAAACGACATTGATTTCGAATTTCGAGCGCAAATTCTAGGAAATTAATTTTTTCATTTAATAATAATTCACTTTCATTTTCAATTAATATTAATTTTAAAGGAGCCTAAAGGTATGCTAATAAATTTTTGCCAATTCACAATTCAACACAGGGCTTTTGATATTTATAATAAACAAACACACAATATGTAATTTATGTATGTGTTAGTAGCAACTTTAAATGAGCATTACTCCAAAAAAAAGGTTCAGACGGTGCAAATCTGTAATATATGGCGGACAGCTAAAAAGAAATAACTTTAAAATGAGTTATTCTTTGTCAAAATCGGTTATTATTTAAAGTAATTACACCGGTCACAAGAAATCGCCTTGCCTATTATTATTATAGATTAGGCTTTAATGGCATATTTTCATCGAAATGCTATTTATTATAATTTTTTTTATAAATATCTATCCAAATTAATAAATTTACACTAAAATGACATCAATTTATAGTTGTGCATTTTATTTATTAGTTCTTTATAAATTCATGTTTTAGCATATTTTGCTTAGAATGCTTTATATTGTTTTTTTTTTTTCATTTATTTATATCCGAATCAATAATTTTACATAAGATTGCATCGATTTGTAATTGAAAATTTTTGCATATTTTGCTTGAAATGCATATTTTTGCATATTTTCCATAGATTCAACTAAATGCTCTTTTATTGATTTTTTCGTAAATATTTATTCGAATGAATAAATGTATAATAAAATGAGTTCGATGCGTAGTTGCATAATTTTGCATATTGTGCTCGTCTATGTTAGTGACGAGATTTTTAATAACTAGCAGATTCCAGCCCTCGAAATTCGAAATTTTATAAATAAAGGCCCTAAAAGTATGCTAATCAATTATAGCCAATTCACAAATCAACACAAAAGACGAATTAATTTTTATTACAAACACATTAACAAATTTAATAAACACACACATTGCATTGTATAATTTTATGTATGTGTTAGTAGAACCGTTAAATGTAATTTACTCAAAATAAAGGAAAAAATTTAAAAATCTGTAAATCTGCGAAACTGCTAAAAAGAAATACCTTTCAAATAATATACGTTTGGTGAAAATCGGGATAAAACGGTAGAACAAAACATCAGTCACAAGAAATCGCCTAGCCTATTAATATTATAAATACTTTAACTTAATTTCGGTCATATATACATACATTTGTATATATAACGGAACTATTTCTACAATTTAAAATATTACTACTAATCTCGAAAATATGTTAAATCTAATACTAAATCCAAATTTTCACGAGCTCAAACAAGTGTATTATATTATTATATCCAATTAGTTGGACCGTACCAATATTTATTAGAAATTAAGCATAAACCGGATTGCCTGCAGGTATGAAAAAGCTAATAAAGTTAATATATTTATATAGAGACTGGCTCGAAAAATGGATCGATCCTGATCATATTTGATAAAGACACTTATTTTTGGCAAAACATTTACAAACCAAATATGAAAAAAATCTATGGAATATTTTTTTTTTAGATTTAAGTGCAGAAGTCTCCTAAATACAAATATGACCGGGATCTATATGATAATTCGGAATCTTATGGCAATTTAAGTCGATCTCATAGGGGACATTTGTATGGCGACTACGTCTGAACATGCACCGATTTTCATCAATTTCAACAGCGTTCGATCTATGGCTGATTAAAGCTTATATACTTCCTGTCGATAAGCGGAATGGCTTTGCGGGGTTACGATTAAATATTTGTTTATCAAGATTTTTAAATCTATAATATTAATAGGCTAGGCGATTTCTTGTCAATGATGTTTTGTTCTACCGTTTTATCCCGATTGTGACCAAACTTATATTATTTGAAAGGTATTTCTTTTTATCCGTTTTGCAGATTTACAGATTTTAATTTTTTTTCCTTTGTTTTGAGTAAATTGCATTTAAAGTTGCTACTAACACATATATAAAATTATACAATGCTATGTGTGTGTTTATTAAATTTGTTAATGTGTTTGTAATAAAAATGAGTTTGTTTTTTGTGTTGATTTGTGAATTGGCTATAATTGATTAGCATACCTTTAGGGTCTTTATTTAATGAAAAAATTAAATTTCCTAGAATTTGCACTCGAAGTTAGAGGGCTGGAATCTGCTAGTAAAATATACTACTAAATGAAAAAAAATATATACCAAATTTCAGTACAATATATTCATATTTGCGACCCGTAGTTTAATTACAAGGTTTACATGGACACACAGATGGACGGACAGACGGACGTCGCTAAATGGACTCAGAAAGTGATTATGAGTCGATCGTTATAATAAAAGTAAATCAAATATTTTTGATAGTTACAAACATCAGTACAACAAACAAACATCAGTACAACAACATACAAGAAATAAAATTTAGAATAAAAATAATAACAAGAACAACATAAAAAAATCTTATTTTTTTTCAAGAGTTTTTGTACATTTTCATTGAAATCTCGAAACATATTCAACTAATTTTTATGGTTTTGAGTAGCAACCTGCTCAGGAGGTCTAACAATCATTTGCACTAAAAATGAGCCACCCGTCTGACCTATTCAGGACGTGATGTTGATTTCTACAGACGGACAGACGGACATCGCTATATCAACTCCGCTTGTTATAAGGATCAAGAATAACTATATATATTCTATGGGTGCCTGATTTTTTTTCTAATTATTACAAATGGAATGACAAATTTATATACTCGTATACCCTCTACGCACTGGTGTGAAAAATTAAAAATTTGCAAAACTAGCAAGTAGTTTGGTAAAAGAAAAAAATTTGCTTTCTAACTTATGTGAGAATTTCTCGCAACTTATGCCGTTTTCTTTTCTGACAAAAAATGTCGCATTTTATTTGCACTTTTTTCGAAAAGTGTATTTTTTTTATATATTCTGAATTAAGAGCACCCTTTTCTTATATATCAGTCGAAAAGTCTCAATAAAAGTCTCTTAGATAAAGTTGCTCTTAATTCAGAATATTTTAAAAAATACACTTTTCGAAAAAAGTGCAAATAAAATGCGACATTTTTTGTCAGAAAAGAAAACAGCATTAGAATGGCATAGGAATATAAACTCTTCGCATTATAAAGAAATGTCTATAGCAAATTGAAATTTAATTATAGGTTCAAAGCCCAGCTAGTATATCAAAAATGTACCCAAATCGTGAGATTTGCACTGGCATATGTCATGATGTTTATTATTCAAGCTCTAGAATTTAGTTGAAGGAAATTAGTTCTTATAAGTACAAATATTTTTTATAAGTATACAGCCATACTTCTCAGAACCTGAATTAATTAATCTGTTGAATTCGAAAAGTCTTTTTTCGAGTTGAATATTCTTTAAATCGTGAAGCTATCGGAAAGATTAAAAACTTTTGATAAACTATTCGATTTAAAAAAATCGCAAATTCCAAATTTATGTTTTTTGTTTTACTAAAAACATATTGTATCTGTGAAGGGCTTTTTGTGGTTATTGTTGTTGTTGTTGTTAAATATCTTAACCATAACTAATAGTTTTCTAATATATTCATTGAGTGCGTGAGCAGTTAATCAAATAAATTAACACTTTTTATGAATAAACAACAAACTGAGGGTAAATTTTTGTGATTTGTAGTGATTTTTGCAAATAATTTTATTTAAAAAAAATTAGAAAAATCATAAATATAATCGGACTTTTTTTTTTTTGGTATTAAATACGTAACGAGTAAACGAGTTTAATCCTAAAAATTACTCTCTCTTTTTTGTTTTGGCAAAAGAAACGAAAAACGTTGATGCTTAAATATTTTTTATTTAAAAGATATCCAGTCAGTATATTTTGTCGATCATTTGAAAACGGTTTGAAAATATTAACGTTAAAAAAAATCTAAAAAATCAAAACATTCAAATAACGTTTTTGTTCTGAGAAAAAAAATCATAGACGGGCAAATAAGTAAATAAATACTCAAAGCAATATAAACATTTAAATATTAAATAATTTTAAATTTTTAATAAATAAATAAATAAATTTTAAAACAAAGAAAATTCATTGAATATTAAAAATTAAGCATAGAAAAGAACATTGACTTTTTGAGGAAAAAAAATTGATTGCGTTGATGCTTGAAAGATTTAAAGAACTTTTATTTTTGTTTTTCTTTAATATATTCAAAGAACTCACATGCATACTCGTACATAATCGCTCGTGTTTAAACGGATTCGGATTTTTTAATTGTTTGTTAAAGAAAAGTGAAAATAATTTGTATATATGTACATATATGTATAACTATACATATGTGCGCTTGTTTGCAAATTATTTGTAAACAAACATTTTTCTTATTGTGTCTGAAAAGATTAAAAATATATAAGGTAACCCACTTTCTCAGATATATTTATTCCAGAATACATTTTTAAGATATAAGTATGAATGAAAATCAAAAATTTGACAATTGTGCCAGTTGCTATGAGAAACAGTGTGATCTTAGTCACACTTTATTTATTAATTCTAAGATATCTGAGATATTTGACTTAACTGTAAACTAATTTTCTAATAGCGCAGAAAATTTTTTCATGGAATTTTGTGTTGTTAGTTCGTTTTGGTTTCAGAGTTAAAAATAAAATGGTAATATTACTTGCAATTTTTTGTATCACCAATAAAAGATAAATAAAGAAAAATAAGGAATAGAGCTTTAACAATATTTTAAGTTTTGTTATTTAAAATATAAAAAAACCAAATACAGTCGTGTCTGGATATAGTGAACTAATTTCTGCAAGGCGTGTTCATAGTATCCAGGTTGTTCTCTATATCAAGGTTGAAATTTTTTATTCAAAAACTCGTTTTATTTGCTTAAAATACATAAAAAATATATGCACATATGTAAGTTTAATGAAAGAATTGGCGAATAGATATTTGCTTCTTGCGTTCAGAAATTGACTTTCGCACCGCTTTTTCACGTACACTTCGCAATGCTAGTATGCCAGCATAATCAGAAGTGTTAAGCTCAGCCCAAGCGATAGCGTTTTCGAAACTTTAAATAGATTTAGTAGCTTTTACAGGATTTGTGATTTCGCCTTGATCGTCATCATCAGATTCTACAATATTATCGGCATCTCTCTCAAAATGAATCGGTTCTTCGGCTTTGATAGCATTTCATTTTTCAATATCGATTAACAGTATACGTTTCCTAAAATAAATAAAGTATGTAACAACTAAATGAACAGGTAGACGAAAACAAAGGGCAATAAAATTACCAACCTCTCTGTATGTCATGGATTTCTTTATATTTTTCCTGTAATATTTTTTGTCGAAGCAAGCACAATGGAACATCATCGGCTTCATCGTCGCTTTGATTTGGCTCTGTTGCATTGATGCAATCTAATAAAGGCTTCCACCATTTCGCTATGACATTTGCCTGCATCTGATTCCAAGCAAGCATTAAAAATGATACAGCATCTTTTAAAGTCAACGTTTTTAAGCGATGTCGTCCTTCCCTACAGCTAATAACAACAGATGTTTTTTGTAGTACAGTTTAGTTATGCGAATCACATTTTGATCCATAGGTTGAATCAGTGGCGTAACATTTGGCGGCATATAAATCACAAATATAGAGCAATGAGCAGTTTTAAGCTCATTATCTGGCGGATGACTAGGAGCATTGTCAAGCAATAGGATAGCTTTGCTTTGTAAACCCTTTTGTTGCAAAAACATTTGGACCTAAAGAGATTTAAAATCAAAAAATTTTTAAGAAAAGTGTTTAAATGTGTTATGTATTTATTGTACCTGGGGACGAAACAATGGTGAAAATATTCTCTGAAGATGTCTGCAGTCATCCATGCACTCTTAAAGTTGCTGTCCGGTTGCATTAGTGCATGCAAGAAATGTTATTCTGGCTTTTTCTGCTTTTCTCCCCGGAGCTGTTTTTTTCAGTTTGGCTGACATACATATGTTTTTTCGGGAAGCATCTTCCAAACCAAACCGGTCTCGTCTACGTTATAAATTTGGTCCTTGCAAAGCTTCAACTCATAAATAATGTTGTTGAGCTTATACTTAAATGGTTCAATTGCTTTGGTATCTGATGACAGTTTTTCGCCGGACTCTTAGCAGTCGAATTCCGAAACGCTATTTAAATCCAGACAACCATCCGGAGCTGGCATTAAAGCTACCTTCTGTTTCCTTAATGTCAGCGAGCAACTTTATTGCCTTTTCTTTCAGCATTTCCCCACCGACTGGACAGTTTTTTTTTCTTTGCTCTATAAACCAGTTGTATAATGCCTTCTCCATGCGCGGATACTCGCCTTTTCTAAGAGTCTTCCTCTTAGATGCTCCAATTGTCTGGTGTGATAAATTATTGCACCTCTTTTTGTTGATTCCCGATATTGTTGATTTAGCTACTCCCTATACTTTAGCCAAAGATGAAACACTAACGCCCTTTCCGTTTTTTTTCCACAATTTCAGATTTTTCCTTTAACGAGAGGAATTTTCTCGAAGACATGATCGCACTATCAATTTACAACAATCACTACACGTGTTTATTTCTCGCTGTTTAAGTGACGACTAAACGCAAGAGCACATAAAATAGCACGCTTTCGACAAAAACAAAACATACTCTGACGCTAACTGCCGGTTCATACACAGCAAGTACAATTTAGGGGAATCCCTCTTTTATTTGTGGTTCTTTTGTGTCGTTTTTTGAAGCTCTCTGCTTGAAGTTGTTTTTAATATTTTGTTCACTATTTAGACGTTGTCAGTTGTTCACTATTTAGAGTACTTCATGCAAAACTTTTGGTGTTCACTATATCGGGTGTTCACTATATCCAGACACGACTGTACACTAAATTTTATACTCGACTTGGAATTTTAAGTGGCGTTCGAATACTTTTTGTGTAGTAAAAGAAAAAAAGGGATACCCTGAGTCTAAACTTGTTTGTTCTGCTACGTTTGGAAAAATCTGTTGAAATACAAATTCAGAAAAGAAATAATAAAATAAATATTATAAATTTTATTAAAAAAAAATTTAACAATATATTTATGATTTTTTATACCCTATACCACTATGTGGTTTGGGTATAATGACTTTGTGCTGCTGTTTGTAACAACCAAAAATATTTGACCTACACCCTTCTTTAATTATACCGATCGAATCAGAATCGCTATCTGATTCGATTTAACGATGTCCGTCCGTCCGTCCGTCCGTCCGTCTGTGTGTCCATGTAAAGCTTGTAATCAAACTGCAGGTCGCAAATATGAATATATTTTGATGAAATTTGGTATGTGAGCTTTTATCAGCCATGGGATGAACGCTATTGAAATTGGTGAGAATCGGTCCATGTTCCGACCTAGCCCCCATACAAGTGACCCCTATGAAATCGACTTAAATTGCCATAAGATACAAATTATCATATAAATCTTATTCAAATTGGGTTTGTATGTGTTTATTACATCCATTAATCAGTAGTCCAAAAATTATTTCTATGGGACAACTCTTAGCCATAGGCCCCACCTAGAGCTGCTTCCCGATCTTCACTTAAATCTATCAAAAAACTAAAATATTGCACTGATTCTTCTCAAATTTTGTTTGAATATATTTTTGCAAAATACAAGAGACCTTACCAAACATGGTCAGGATCGGTCCATTTTTGGGCCTAGTCCCCATATAGATTTAGCATCCGATATGAAATTTTTCATATCTGCAGCCAAAAAAATTAAGAAAAATCACACTCAAATTTGGTTTATGCTTATTTTCTATATCCAGTTAGTTGGGTCTGAGAGATAGGGTCTCTAAACGCATGGTATAGGGTATCATATAGTCGGTCTAGACCGACTATAATTTTCTTACTTGTTAGGTTTTAAAATTGTTTGATTTGAATGTGTGTGTATTTTTTTTTATTAAAAATATGAATTTGAATTGCGATTGCGTAAATGTATGTGTAAGGAGTTGTAAAGTTTATATGACTGATTAAGTTTTAATGAGTTGGATTAACAAATGATTTGACGAATTGATATTGAAATTTAGGTGACCATATTTTAACGTTAGATATAAACAAACTCAAGTTATTTAAAAATTAGTTAACTAAGTTTTGAAGTATTTATAAAATTATTAAAATTGATTAAAAAAAATTATTTAGTTAAAAATTAGTAATATTAAATTAGTTTAAAAAAAATGATTTAAAAATTATTGATATTGACGATATTATCTTTTTTTTATCACATTTTAACACTACGTTTTTTCTTTGAGAATCACTGGTTTCTAGTCTTTATTTTTTTTTTATAAAGTTTAAACAACGCTGAGAGTAGCAATAAATATGTCACTCAATCAAGGCTTTTACAGAATCTGTAAACAACAAGTTTCCTATAAATTTAAGAAGAAAAAAAAAATATTTTATTACCAATAAAAAGCACTATTAGAAAAAAATTCTTACCAAAGAAATAGAATTGCCGTAAGCAAATTGAAAAAAAATGTTTATTCTTTATCCTTTCTTTAAAAATTAAAAAATAAAAATTAAAATTTTTTTTTAATTTTCTGTTGCAGTATCGATTACAGCCTGTCCTACTGCCATGTACATTTTGTTGGTAATTTATTTGGCCATATGACAGCCTCTAGTGAAATTATTGAAAATATATGTTCAGACGAACACACTGTTCCAATGTCCGCTATCAACATCTAAAAGAACCCTGAATTACCATTCGATCTGAAATTTTTTATATCTGCATACAACAAATACATAGAAATGGATATAAAATAGTTTTCTTGCTTATTTTCTGTGCCCATGTGATACACTGTCTAAAATCAGTTTTTATTATACCATATACCACTATGTGGTTTGGGTATAATGACTTTGTGCTGCTGTTTGTAACAACCAAAAATATTTGACCTAGACCCATCTTTAATTATACCGATCGAATCAGAATCACTTTCTGAGTTGATTTAGCAATGTCCGTCCGTCCGTCCGTCCGTCCGTCCGTCCGTCTGTGTGTCCATGTAAAGCTTGTAATCAAAATGCAGGTCGCAAATATGAATATATTTTGATGAAATTTGGTATATAAGCTTTTATCAGCCATGGGATGAACGCTATTGAAATTGGTGAGAATCGGTCCATGTTCAGACCTAGCCCCAATACAAATAACCCATATGAAATCGACATAAATTGCCATAAGATCCAAATTGTCATATAGATCTTACTCAAATTGGGTTTATATGCGTTCATTACATCCACTAATGAGTAGTCCAAAAATGATCCCTTTGACCCCATATAGAACTGCTTCCCGATCTTCACTTAAATCTATTAAAAAACAAAAATATTGCACTGATTCTTCTCAAATTTTGTTTGTACATATTTTTGCAAAATACAAGAGACTTTACCAAACACGATCAGGATCGGTCCATTTTTGGACCTAGTCCCTTTATAGATATAGCATCCGATATGAACTTTTTCATATCTGCAGCCAAAAAAATTAATAAAAATCCCACTCAAATTTGGTTTTTGCTTATTTTCAATGTCCAGTTAGTTGGGCCTAAGAGATAGGGTTTCTAAACGCATGGTATAGGGTGTCGTATAGTCGGTCTAGACCGACTATAATTCTCTTACTTGTTTTTTATTAAATTTATTTTAAAAAAATTAATTTTTTTTTAATCAATTAATTTTTATTTTAAAATTATCAATAAAATCGAAAAAAGTCTAAAAAAATCTAAAACAATGAAAAAGCTTAATATACCAAATTTAATGTTCGACTTAAAATTTTAACTTGCGTTGAGAGTTCTTTTTGTTAAGTACTCGAAAAAGAACCGCTCTGTTACGTCTAATAATTTTTTATTGACATACAAATTAAAAAACAAGAGTGTTAAATTCGGCTGTGCCGAATCTTTGATACCCTCCACCACGGTTTGAGTATTGGCAATAAATCTAAACAAAATATTTGAAAAAGTAAACAATTTGTTAAACTTACTACCAAATTATCTATAATATTAATAGGCTAGGCGATTTCTTGTGACTGATATTTTGTTCTACCGTTTTATCCCGATTTTGATCAAACGTATATTATTTGAACGATATTTCTTTTTTGCCGTTTTGCAAATTTACAGATTTTTAAATTTTTTCCTCTATTTTGAGTAAATTGCATTTAAAGTTGCTACTAACACATACATAAAATTATACAATGCTGTGTGTGTGTTTATTAAATTTGTTAATGTGTTTGTAATAAAAATGAGTTTGTTTTTTGTGTTGATTTGTGAATTGGCTATAATTGATTAGCATACTTTTAGGGTCTTTATTTAATGGAAAAATACAATTTCCTAGAATTTGCACTCGAATTTCGAGGGCTGGAATCTGCTAGTTTCAGTAAATACACTGATTTTTTTTTTTTTTTTAGCATTTTTGGAAGTATCTCCATATTTTAGACCATATCTTGACATAGTGATGCCCGATTTAATCCATTTCAAATACCAACAATTTTATTTTAACTTTACCCAGGTAAATGGTTTATTTTGAATGACCGTAATTTCAAAAGACAGTAAGACCGACGCATGTACGGACATTATATGGACTCGAGTTGTTATATGGATTAAGAATACAAATACTCTATGAGGTTGCAATTCATTGTTCAATATGTTACAACAGAATACCAATAGTCACAATAAGGAAAAATATTTTCAATGTTTTGAGAGCTAAAAATTATGCGGTATTTCAAAATAAAAGTTTCTAGAAATCTTGGCAACTTTTGGTTTGCTATATACCAGGAAAACGTGTTTTTTTTAAACTACTTTAAAAGAATTTATTTTTTTTTTTAAATTTATTTAAAAAAAGTTATTTTATATCAAAGATCCTTGTTTGAGAAAAGGTAACTTTCTAGGAAAATTTACTTTAAGAAGAAAGTTATCCTTTTAAAAAGGTACTTTTTTAAAAAGTACTTTAAAAAAATAATTTTTAAGAAAATGTTTTTTTTTAGAAAAGGGTAGATTTTTAAGAAAATGTACTTGTTTAAGAAAAGATGTTTTTTAATGGTTATTTATTAAGAAAAAACATTTTTTTAAAAATTTTAATATGATTTTCTGAAATTCAATTGATATTTTCTAATTTATAATTGGAAATCTGAATTCCAATTTTTTAGAATTGATATTTTCTTAAATTTGAATGGAAAATTTAATAGGTGCAATTTTGTATTTATGTCAATAGTAATGCTTTAATAATTATAAACAATTTTGAAAAATTATATGTAATCGCAATCAGATATTTTTTAGATAAAGCCGAACAATAATTTTATATAACTATGTAGAACTGTTTTGAAAGCAAAAAACTCATTGATGAACTCGGTAACTCTATTTTGTAAACAAAACAAAAAGTTAATATGCCAAACTTATGATAATATTTGTAAAAGAATAATGGAAAAACGTATGAAATAAAAGACCAGCCCTGTGGTTACTCTTAACCCTGTTGTGTTTGACATCTAATTTAAAATGTTAACATTCGTGTTAAAATTGAATTAACTATTGCAAAGAACAAAAATTGTGGCACCATCTACTGTTGCATAGCAACACTGAGCAAAATGAAGTGACACACCATTTGTTAATACAAAAGAAATGTACTTTCCCTAAAACAAAATACATGTTGGTGAATTTTATATAAATAAAATAATATAACGATTTATTTCTAACATGCGGTTATTATGAATATACATATCGCATTTGTACCTCTAAAGTGAGTCAACACAAAATTTACAAATTTTCAGTAGAGGCAAAAAACGATTTTTTTAAAATATTTACTATAAAGTTTAAAAACAGTTGTTTCATTGTAAAGAATTGCGAATAATAAGTATACAACAGCAGTTGTTTTTGTGATTTTTTCAGTGATCAGCAAAAATAACAAGTTTTTTGGGTGCAACTCAAAAATATCTTTTTAGTGGATTCTAAAGAAGCTACTCTTATAACACAAAGAGGGTTACAACTGTATTTTTTTGCGAAAGACTTGAAAAATCGATGTAAGATTTTTACAGTTGACAGATATGACCACTGTGCATCGTTTTCTTGCAAAAAGTGAAAATTGAAAAATTTTGAGTTGATTCACTTTAGAGGTACAGGTGCGATATATAGAATATATGTATACATACATGTACGTACATATATTGAATAAATGTATATTATTTTATTATTTAATATACCTCAATGTTTTGAAAGCCAATCTAAAAACTTCCGTTGATAAAATGGGTCTCTCGGGAAAATGGATCTACCAGCATGATAACGATCCGAAACATACCTCTCATTGTAAAGGAATGGCTACTTTACAATGTACCCAAACAATTGCATTCGCCTCCCCAATCACCGGACATGAATCCGATTGAAAACTTATGGGATGAGTTGGACCGACGTGTCCGAAAAAATAAAATATCTAGCAAGGAACATCTAAAAAGAGTTTTGCTTGAGGAATGGAGTGCAATTACCGCAGATGTGACCGAAAACTTGATTTCTTCAATGCAAAGACGAATACAAGCTTTAATAGATTCCAAAGGTGGCCCAACAAAATATTAAAATAATTTTTTTATCCAGCATTATCTGATAAAACAAAGTCTGCCGCTACCTGTATGCACACTTTTGTGTTATGTTTTTTTTTAAATGAAGTTGATTTTTTGTTTATAACTGTATCTGAAACCTAGAAAAATCGTGAATTGTGATTTAATTTAAGGTTTTTTTTAAATAAATATATTTTTATTAATAAAATATAATAAATGCAGTTCAAATGGAAAAAAATCATAAAATTTTTCGATGTATGTAGACTTTATTGGGCTACTGTATGTATGTATGTACATATATCTATAATATTAATAGGCTAGTCAATTTCTTGTGACCGATGTTTTGCTCTACCGATTTATGCCGATTTTAACTAAATGCATATTATTTGAAAGGTATTTCTTTTTAGCCGTTTTGCATATTTACAGATTTTTAAATTTTTTCCTCTATTTTAAGTAAATTGCATTTAAAGTTGCTACTAACACATACATAAAGTTACACAATGCTATGTGTGTGTTTATTAAATTTGTTAATGTGTTTGTAATAAGAATGAGTTTGTTTTTTGTGTTGATTTGTGAATTGGCTATAACTGATTAGCATACCTTTACGGTCCTTATTTAATGAAAAAATAAAATTTCCTAGAATTTGCACTCGAATTTTGAGGGCTGGAAACTGCTAGTATATCTAAATATTGCTCACAAAAAATACGACATCAAAAGTTATTGTTGTTTTTCTTAATAAATTAATACATATAATTTTTTTTTGGTAAATTTACATGGTTTTTTTTTCTTATTAACAACTAGGTAGTTTAGCATTATTTGTTTTAGATGTTGGTGAATTTTTATACCTTTATATTATCGATTTTTTTTCCCGTGACTCAATCGATCTGAAACTTTGCGGACTGGTTCGTGGTGATGACAAAAATTATCTAACAAATTTTTTTGGTGTTGCCTAAACAATGGAAACTAAAATTTTTCTACCAGAGTTGATTAAAAAAAAAATGTACAAAGGGTTAGTTTTTATTATATTATTATCACAACGACTACAAAAACAACAAGTCCAGCTATGACAACAATACAACATTTAGAATAACATCAAGAACAATACAGAAACATATATTTTTATATTTTTTTTTACTTCCTCGATGATTTCCCGGGAACTATTAAACCTATTTTCATGATTTTTCATGATGTTAGTCAATCATGATGTTAGTCTCACTAAAAACGAGCGCCCCAGTTATCCTATTGAGGTCGTGATCGTGACAAGAACAACATACACAAATCATATTTTTTTCAAGACTTTTTTTTACTTCTTCATTCAATTCTCGGGACCTAATGAACCGATTTGGACGGTTTTAAATAGCAAACTTCTCAGGATGTTAATGAAATATTTTTTATACCAACGAGCACCCTGGCTACCCGATTGAAGCCATCATCGTGATTTTCACAGACGGACAGACGGACATCGCTATATCAACTCCTCTTGTTATAAGGATCACAAATATATATATTTTTTTTTAATTATTACAAACGGAATGAAAACCCCCTGCACATTGGGGTGGGGGTTATAAAAATTAAATTTGAAAATGCAGTTCATGTTTAATAAAAAAATTATTTTTCAACTAAAAATATTTAAAAAAATATTGATTTTCATAAAAATTATTAAAATTTTTCATTATTTTAATATCGGTTATATATTCCCAAGACCATTTACAGTTTGCTATAAATTTTTTTTCAGCTATATTCCCTTCGAAATCATTTATTTTACAAAGAGTAACACTGAAATTAATATCTCTAAATTGGTTAAATATTCAACAAAAAATTTATAATTTAAATGACAAATGTAGCTGTATTTTAATTAATACAAAATATGCAAAAATATGCAACCACTAATCTAAGCCATTTTATTGTAAGGTTATTATTAATTTGGTTAGATATTTATAAAAAAAAAAGCTCAAACATAAAGTATTTTAATGAAAATATGCATAAATATGCATTTGAAGCAAAATATGCATAAAATATGCATCTAAAAAAAGGTGCCATTTATACCAAATTTTTTGATTACATTAGATATTATTGAAAGAGTTCAATAAAGAAGTAGTTGGATAAATATAAACAAAAATAAGCATTTTAAACAAAATAAAAACCCCCCAAAAAAATATGCCTTAAAAATTGATCATTTTATTGTAAATTTTTTGATTCGGATAGAGTTATGTAAAAGGTCAGTTATAAAGAATATTAATGAAAATATACAAAAATGTGTATTTAAAGCAAAATATGCAAAAAATATGATTCTAAAATTTGATGCTATTTTATTGATTACAGATATTATTGAAAGAGTTCAATAAATAAGCATTTAAAGAAATATGAACAGAAATAAGAACTTTAAGCAAAATATGCAAAAAATAAATTTTTTGATTACGATAGATTTTTATGAAAAAGGACAATAATAAAGCATTTTAATGAAAATGTGCAAAAATATGAATTATGAATTTGAAGTAGAATATAATATGCAACTACAAATCGTTGTATTTTTATTGAAAACTCATTGATTCGGATAGATTATAACGAAAAAGTTAAAATAAATAAGCATGTGGATAAAAATAAGCAATAACATGCATTTTAAACAAGCAAAAATATGCATCCATAAATTAATGCCACTTTATTGTAAATTTTTGACTCGAATATATATCTATGGAAAAGATTTTTAGTAAAGCATTTTAATTAAAATATGCAAAAACATGCATTTCGAGCAAAATTTGCTAAAGATATGCTAATTTATTGAAAACTTATTGATTCGGATAGATAATAATTAAAAAGGGCAAAAATAAAGCATTATGATCAAAATATGCAAAAACATTAATTTAAAGCAAATTATGCTAAAAATATACAACTAAAAATCGATGACATTTTATTAAAACATATTTTATAGTAATTTTGGTGAAAATATGCAAAAACATGTATTTAACACAATATAAGTATGCATCCACAAATCGATGAAAATTTAGTGTAAAGATATAGATTTGAATAGGTATTTAGTCCATAAGTAGTATAGATTTTCGATTAAAAATATGCATTTCCCATAAACTCCTTGCCCTAGATATGACCTTTGAAGTTTGATTTTTTTTAATAATATAATTTTAAATTTTTTTGCCTGAAAAACTTAGTAGGTTTATAATTATGAATTGATGATACCTTTTTTATTTTGTAGTTAAAAAATTAAATTTTTCTGATAAAAAATATACTTTCTATCCAAAAAAAAAAAAAAAGATATAGAATAAACATTTTCTTTTCTTTCGAATTTATCTATTCCTCATAAATTAATTGCATATGTAAATAATAATAATCACAATAATTTTTCTCAATTTTTTCTTCTCTTACAGTTTTGCTTAATTAATAAAAAGCTGATTTTGCTCCTTCTTCAAATAATAATATGATGACATTAACTCTTCTATGAGTCAGCATAAACTCAATGTGATATTATTTAATAAAAATACATAATACACTAAAAACTAAAATAAACTAAGACTGCTGGCTACATTGGCTTCTTCATCTCCATCCACAATTATAAAATATTAAGCAGACAATCAATCCGCAGACATCGCACACAATAAACTAAAATCAACAACAACAGCAACATGGATTTCGATCAAATATTAGCCAAGTGTGGTGACTTTAATCGTTATCAATTTTTAATATTAACTCTTTTCGGAATCGTTAACATCATTGTATCAATGCATTATTTTACTCAAACTGTGATAAGTTTTGTGCCCGACCATTGGTGCTATCATGAGAAATTGGCCAATAAGACTTATGATGAAATAGCTGCCATCTATGCCAAAGTAGCCAATCCCTCATGTACAAAATTGGATGATATACAAGGTATGAATATTACAATAAGTGCTGAGAAATGCACACGATGGATATATAAATATGATTTTGGCTATAGAAGTATGAATACAGAGGTAAGAATCTCTTATAAATTTGTCTGAATGGTTTTACTTGTCATTTATTAATACAGTCCTTGTTTGGCATTGCAGTTAAATTGGGTATGTGAGTCTTCGTATAAGGCTCGCATTGGTCAGTCTTTATTTTTCATTGGCTCAGTGGTGGGCACTTTATTCTATGGCTTGCTGTCGGATAAAATTGGACGTTTACCCGCTTTGATTTTATCGAACTTTTCTGGGTTTATTGGCGATTTTTCTACCATCTTTACCAGCAGCGTTACCACGTTTACGTTGTGTCGATTTATTTCTGGTCTGGCTGCCGACACGAATTTTTACCTAATGTATATTATAGGTAAGCTAAGCAAATTAATCTCATAACTGCTTTAAAGTTCTGCATCGCTAGATGTACAGTTTGTAAGACTGATTGATTGATTTTGTTTAAAATTGAATTAAATTTTTCACTTGGGTGACAAAATTCCTCACTTTCACTTAAAACAGTAAATAAACTTTTATGACCTAATATAAATTTCAAAAATTGATCCACTTAACTTCAGACCGAAAATTTGCAAAATTAATTTATTAATATCAATTCAAATATCTAAAATTTCAGAGCAATGCTTAGAATAATGAAGTTATTAATATCTATGAATAGGGGATAGTTAGAATAATGAAGTTATAAATATCTATGAAAAGGGAGTTATATTTAAAATATTTTTAAATTCAGTAATAGTTCGTTGTATGATTGATATATATCAATATATATATATATATCAATATATTAATATGTCAATATATCAATATATCAATATATCGCTATATCAATATATCAATATATCAATATATCAATATATCAATATATCAATATATCAATATATCAATATATCAATATATCAATATATCGCTATATCAATATATCAATATATCAATATATCAATATATCAATATATCAATATATCAATATATCAATATATCAATATATCAATATATCAATATATCAATATATCAATATATCAATATATCAATATATCAATATATCAATATATCAATATATCAATATATCAATATATCAATATATCAATATATCAATATATCAATATATCAATATATCAATATATCAATATATCAATATATCAATATATCAATATATCAATATATCAATATATCAATATATCAATATATCAATATATTAATATATCAATATATCAATATATCAATATATCAATATATCAATATATCAATATATCAATATATCAATATATCAATATATCAATATATCAATATATCTATATATCAATATATCAATATATCAACCTATCAATATGTCAATATATCAATATATCAATATATCAATATATCAATATATCAATATATCAATATATCAATATATCAATATATCAATATATCAATATATCAATATATCAATATATCAATATATCAATATATCAATATATCAATATATCGCTATATCAATATATCAATATATCAATATATCAATATATCAATATATATATATATCAATATATCAATATATCAATATATCAATATATCAATATATCAATATATCAATATATCAATATATCAATATATCAATATATCAATATATCAATATATCAATATATCAATATATCAATATATCAATATATCAATATATCAATATATCAATATATCAATATATCAATATATCAATATATCAATATATCAATATATCAATATATCAATATATCAATATATCAATATATCAATATATCAATATATCAATATATCAATATATCAATATATCAATATATCAATATATCAATATATCAATATATCAATATATCAATATATCAATATATCAATATATCAATATATCAATATATCAATATATCAATATATCAATATATTAATATATCAATATATCAATATATCAATATATCAATATATCAATATATCAATATATCAATATATCAATATATCAATATATCAATATATCAATATATCAATATATCAATATATCAATATATCAATATATCAATATATCAATATATCTATATATCAATATATCAATATATCAATATATCAATATATCAATATATCAACCTATCAATATGTCAATATATCAATATATCAATATATCAATATATCAATATATCAATATATCAATATATCAATATATCAATATATCAATATATCAATATATCAATATATCAATATATCAATATATCAATATATCAATATATCAATATATCAATATATCAATATATCAATATATCAATATATCAATATATCAATATATCAATATATCAATATATCAATATATCAATATATCAACATATCAATATAACAATATATCAATATATCAATATATCAATATATCAATATATCAATATATCAATAGATCAATATATCAATATATCAATATATCAATATATCAATATATCAATATATCAATATATCAATATATCAATATATCAATATATCAATATATCAATATATCAATATATCAATATATCAATATATCAATATATCAATATATCAATATATCAATATATCAATATATCAATATATCAATATATCAATATATCAATATATCAATATATCAATATTTCAATATATCAATATATCAATACATCAATATGTCAATATATCAATATATCATTATATCAATATATCAATATATCAATATATCAATATATCAATGTATCAATATATCAATATATCAATATATCAATATATCAATATATCAATATATCAATATATCAATATATCAATATATCAATATATCAATATATCTATATATCAATATATCAATATTTCAATATATCAATATATCAATACATCAATATATCAATATATCAACATATCAATATATCAATTTATCAATATATCAAAATTTCAATACATCAATACATTAATATGGTATATCAATATATCAATATGGTATGTATATCAATATATCAATAAAAAGTTATTATGAATGAACATTTTCACATCTTCACATTATCAAAAAATTAAGAAAAAAAAAAATTAAGATATAATGGGAGATATAATTAAATAATGGCAATTATAAATTGATATCGAGATATAAAAAAAGTGATATATATAATAAGAGAATAACTGATATTGAGTTAATAAATTTTTACATTGGGTAAAGAAGAGAAACCAGATATATTTGTGTAGATTAGGACGTTTCACCAGAAAGTCTTTTTTGATGTGTAAACATCTATACGCGCAGGGGGGTAAATTTCTATTTCACAATACAATCACAAAAACGCTGTGTGACTTATGATTGTATTGGTGAAAAATTATGATATAACATTGTTTTTTTATGCCACTTTTTTATGTATCACTTATATACGTTTATATTGGGATATTTTTAACATTTTACAGCAAAGGGTTGTTGAATTAGCTGAAACAGTTTTTGCTATAAGTGATACATAGATGACGCTTTCTGTTTGATTTTAAAAAATGACACACAAAAATCTTTAATTACTAGATGTTTACACATCTTCCCTGTGATCGGACTCACATAATTTTTATTTATTCCTGCAACTTATACAGCGGAATATTAATTCATATGGCTCAAAATATATTTGAGAGTTTTTCTTTAGATATCCGGAAATTAGGTTTACAAAATTTTATTCAATAAATGAAATTATGAAGCTTACATATTTTAATTTTATGTCACACATAAATATTGCCTATGTCTTGGGACATACTGCATTCTTTATATTTTAAGGTTATAAACATCCCCTTAAACTAATAATTTTCTTGTGACCGATGTTTTGTTCTACTGTTTTATTCCGATTTTGATTAAACGTATATTATTTGAAAGGTATTTCTTTTTAGCCGTTTTGCAGATTTACAGATTTTAAAATATTTTCCTTTATTTTGAGTAAATTGCATTTAAAGTTGCTACTAACACATACATAAAATTATACAGTACTATGTGTGTGTTTATTAAATTTGTTTGTAATAAAAATGAGTTTGTTTTTTTGTGTTGATTTGTGAATTGGCTATAATTGATTAGCATAACTTTAGGGTCTTTATTTAATGAAAAAATAAAATTTCCTAGAATTTGCACTCGAATTTCGAGGGCTGGGATCTGCAAGTATTTATTAATACATAATTACAATTATATGTTAACTAAGAAAGAAGTTTGAACTTGCGAAATACTGAACTTGAAAGTCATCCAACTTTAACTTTTTATACTTTTAGTACTCTTCAGAAGTGAATTATCCTATTTTGTGATCATAAAGCACGAGACAAAAAAAAAATAAAAAATTTTTATATATCAAAACCTAATTTTTTATATCCTCAAAGCCACTGTGCAGAGGGTACATACCAGTTTGTCATTCCTTTTCTAGCACATCGAGAGCTAAATATGCGACCCCATAAAGTATATATGTATATTCTGGAGTCAAGCCGGTTAGCGATGTCCGTCTTTCATTTGAAATCACGCTCATTCACAAAATAAACCAGTTACCTATACAAAAATTGTATACAAAATTTTTTTTGTATATGTAAAAGAATGTTTATCGATGAGAGAATAAAGAGAATAAATATGATGGTTATACTCTTACTCTCCTTAACAAACAAAAATGTAATTGTATGTATTTATAATGTAAATACATACATACAATACATAAATTTTACATATGTGCTCATTACATTTAATAATTGCTTTAAATTAAAAAAAAAAAAAAACACGAAAATACCTAATATTTTTGTTAAACATGATTGTAAAAAATCTAATCATTATCTAGCCTTTTTTGTCTCTTCGTGTTGACAACTTTGGTTATTTTATTATGTTTAGAAAACGGGTGGAGGTTATCAAAGATGCGGCACAGCCGAATTTAACCCTTTACTTTTTTTTTTTGATTTCTATAAGTATAAAGCAGATTATAAATTCTTATGGTACAACAGATTTTTGAGAATTTTTTCAGTGGTACGGGTCGCTGAAATCGATTTTATCCAAAATAAATATATAATATGATATACATAATTTAAGCATTTTTTTTCTCTGTTGCTTTATTTTCACAAGACTATATAAATCACTTTTAGAGAGTACTAGACTAATAAACAAAATTGTTCGCGGTGAAAATTATTGGTTTAAAGGGAATTTTGTATTTTCCAAATTCAAACCTAAATTACTCGAGAAATAGACAATATTATGCGTAAAAATTAATGTGTTAGATAAAATCAATTTAATGCATTGGTGTGATCTATTTCTCCAACACAGCCGGACCCCAAGAATATCATCTATTTTACTTTTTTTGGAAACTCTCAAAATTCTTTAATTCCGTCTTCCTTTTTGTTTCTCTTTTCAGTTTTGGAATATTTACGTCCCTCTATGCGTACTTTTGGGCTGAACTTGGCAGTGGGTATTTTCTATACCCTAGGTCTAGTTTGTACACCCTGGATAGCGGTTTTAGCTGGACATTGGCAATACTATTTAGCTTGCACTTCAATACCCATACTTTTCATAACCGTGTATTATCTTGTTGTACAAGAAAGTGCCCAGTGGTTGGTGACACGAAATGATGTGGATGGAGCCATAAAAAGACTGAAACGGGTGGCCAAGTTTAATGGACGTAAAGTGAGTGTAACCGAATATGAAGAATTTCGTAAATACTGTGAGAAGCAGCGACAAAAGGCTGGCGGGGACGATCAAAAACATTCGAATTTGTTAGACATGTTCCGTACGCCCCGAATGAGAAAACATACCTTGATTTTATTCTTCAAATCGTAAGTTAAGAAGAAAAATTTAATGAAAAAGTCTTCAAATAATGTTTTAAATAATTTCGACAGCATGGTTATCACGCTTTGCTATGATGTGGTTTCGCGTAATGTGGAGGGTATGGGTATTTCTCCCTTCATCATGTTTTCTTTGAGTGCTTTAGTAGTGTTGCCATCTTCATTATTGCTAGTTGCCTTACAAGATCGTATCGGCCGTAAAGGCATGGCTTCCGGCTCCTTGTTGATAGGCGGTTTCTTTACAGTGGCTTCCGGCATAGCCATAGCTTATCAACAACATAATCATAATGCCATACTATTGGCTTGTTTAACTGTAGCTGCCCGTTTTGGTGTTGCCATATCTTATGAATCTGGTTCACAATATGCCACGGAACTAATACCCACTTGTGTCAGAGGTCAGGGTGTGGCCGCGGTTCATGTTGCTGGTTTTGCCGCTTCCTTTTTGGCACCCTATATTTTATGGCTGGGTACTTTCTTTAAGGCAGCACCATCACTGATATTGGGAGTTCTGTTCTTTACCGGGTCATTGGTGTGTCTGCTGTTACCCGAAACATTAAACAAGTAAGTGTAAACTATAAATCTAAGATTGATAATGAAAGCTTTTAAGAATTATTATTTCTTATGTGGCCATTATGTCGGTGAGACGAATAACTCACCGTGATTTCAAAAGTAAAAATTAAAATTTCACTGAGTTCTAAAAATTAAATAAATTTAACTTTTTCTTCCAATTAAATTCTTCACTTTAATCCAATTAAATAGATTTTAAAAAGCATAAAGTTGAATTAAAATCATTTTGTCGAAATGGAAACGTATGTACATCATGTATGAAAATTTCAGTGAATTAAGGAACAGGGTCAATATAGACATATATTAAAAGCTTTAGGAATTCTAACTGTTTTAAGAGTTTTTTATGAAAAACTCAACAAAAAATAAAGTTTTCTTTAAAAGCTGGGCAACGTCATTTTGGAAAAAGTTACAGTTTTATTTACAATTTGTGTAATTGAGATATATATTCGATTCTTTTTGAAATTACGATTACTATAAAGCTTTTCTTGGGGGTAGAATTGTATAAGCTTTAAAAATAGTTATTGTGAGGGTTATTAAATATAGTCAATATATATAATTTATTACCAAGCTTTTAATAAGCTCAAATAAGTGTAAAGCTTTAATAAATTAAAAGTTGTCGAATGAATTTATTATAATGCTTACAATAAGAATGCTAGATGCTATTTTGAGCAGCATAAAATTGTATAAATTTTATTAATAGTTTTTTAAGCTTTTCAAAGCTCACATGGGCTTAAAGCTTTAAGAAATTAAAAGTTATCAATTTAATTTCTTGCAATTTTTAAAACAGTTTTAACTTTTTTGGCTCAAGCTTTGAAATAAATGTGAAAACATTTTAAAGTAGGATTTTCAAAGCTTTATCAATAGAGTTTATAATCTAGCATTTTATGAGATCTATAAAATTTATTGCTTTCAATGCTTTCAGATTTTGTTTGTTAATATTAACAACTTTTTTTAAATAAGCTTTTAAAATTTTAAAATTAATGAGAACTCTTTTTTTAAGATGAACATATAGACATACATGATGCTTAACAAATTATATATTTAAAAGTTCCAATATTAAAAGCAACTAGACATATTTATAACTCAAAATAGTCTCAGAAAAATTCTTGTTTTATATGAAAATGCTTTATCCAAATGATATCTATTGGTATAAGAAATAATTTAATATTGATATAATTTTACACTCCTAAATAAAAAAAACATTTCGTACCATATTTGCGTTTCACTACTTCACTATCTCAACTTTAAGCTGGATATTTTTAAAATATTCTAAAAAATCGTTTTGGAAAGGTTTTTTACAAATGAGCTTAAATTTACCTTAATTCAAAATTTAAAAAAACTTAGGTAACTCATCATATGAGAAAAAACTTAGATAAGGTAATATGTAATATGCATTAATAGCCAATTTTAGCTGGGTAGCTTTCATTGTTTAATACAACATTTCCTTTCATTTTTTACACAAGTTTTTAGATAACATTGCTTTGTGTATAAGTTTCAATTACTACAGAATAATTATATGCAAAGGTCAACCTTAGGTCCAATTTTAAAATTTTAATTTAAATAATTTTTTTTCTGATAACATTTCAACAAATAATGACAATAGTTTGTTAGATGTATTTTTAAATATTTGTATAGTTAGCTATTTTTCCAGTAAGAAAGAAAAAGTGTTATTAAGTAATTTGAAAATGAAGGCAGTGTCATGTCTGTCACATTAGAGAATTCTTTTTTTTTTACTACAATTTATTTTAGAATTCATGTTTTACAAATAAATTCAGAGCTTTTCTGTGCTTTATAAACATCCTCTAAAATGATGTCTGTTTGTTGTGAAGTGGACTTTTATTAAGGGTCCAGTAAGATCGTCATGTAGTGGATTTTTCATGAGGATAACATTGTTTTAAAATAAAAGTCCTTTATTTATTTTTATTTTATTAGTCTAAGGATATGTCTGGGCAAGACTAGTTCTTGAAAGAACTTCTTCTTCTAGACTGTCGATTAGAACTCCCCTTCTTTATTCAACATGTTCCTGCTTATATATTAGAATACAATAGAGTTATTGAGTGCTTTTCTAAAAGTCACTATAATAGTGTCTACTCTCTAAAATAACAAATAGCTTCTCTATACTATTAGTCATGTATTAACTGTGTACATTTGTAACAGGCGATCATAGAAATTAGGGTGGTTTCTCATTATTAATATTTACGTCATATTTCATATATGAGTACAATTCCAAATAAACGAGTGGAATTGTGCTGGTTAAAGTGCATACCGATACAATACACTGGAATGTGTATTCCATACAGTTAGCATATGAAATCAAATCTAGTTGTTCTACATATCGACCAATCAACTCTCTCCGATTTCATTGCTTTGTACGTTAACCCGCTCAGTCAAACAAACACATGAGTCATTTTTCAACAACCGTTTGACCTACCCCAAGTATCCACTTGATACTTTTCGTTCTATTTATTTGTCGCTAGCCAAATGTACGTGTGCATGTATATATAGGTTTGTTTGTTGTATCGATTTGTTGTTACGGACACTTCATTGTGTTTACATTCATAAAATACGCTACATATACGACAGTTGTCATGTCTGTCATGACTGCTTTTTGTCCCAAAATACTAATAACAATGATACTTTCTCACTTTTTCTAATGGTAAATATGTTGGTCAGGTCCGCCTGCATTGAAATATTACTGAATGTCATGTCTGTCACTATGGAATTAGCCTAAATAGATATTTCTGTGTTAAATATGTTAAAATAATGATTTTCAAAGAGATTTGCGAAGGTTATGAATAGCTACGAGAGCGGTATAAGAACGTATAGATGGCGGCAATAGTTTGAAAAAATTACTTTGTTTAAAATTGGCAACCTTAGATAACATATGTATGTTTTAAGTTCCAAGGCGCCAAGTTGTTTAGCATTTTTTTGGAGACATCTAAAATAAACGATGTCAGTGAATTTGTAAACGTGGAAAATATGGGTCACCGTGATGTAAGCTAATACTTTCATTTGAAAGTAGAGCTAGATTTTGCTTTGGAGGAGTCTGATCCTTCGTTGACGACCATAAAATATTGGGTGACAGAGTTTAAACGAGGCCGTATAAGCTGTCAAGATGAATACCGTAGGGGTCGAGTAATGGAGGTGTTCATACCAGAATCGGTTAAGAAAATCCACAAATCCACGTCTGAAGGTGCGTGAGCTAGCTGAAATGATAGACATTACTTAAGCGCTGTACATCGCTTATTTACCAAAAATTTGGAGATGAGAAAGCTGTCCGCAAGAGGGATGCCGCGTTTACTCACAATAAACAAAACCAGCGTTGTGAGGATGTTGCAATAGAGTATTTGGCGATGTTTCACCGCAATGAAGCCGGGGGTTTGCTTCGATTCTTAACCATAGACAACACATGAGTCTAGCACTTCACGCCCGAGGCAAAGGAACAGTCAAAACACTGGACTGAAATGGGAGAATTCGTATCAAAAGACGGTGGATACTGTTTCACTTAAAATCAAATTAATGCCATCTCTTTTTTGGGCTGCGCATTGTATAATTTTTACTGATTAACTTCAAAAATGAAAAACATTCAACTGTGGGTATTTTGCTAATTTATTCAGCGTTTAAGTGATGAAATTAAAGTAGAGGGCTACATTTGGTGAAAAAGTTGTCGTTTCCGCAATACACGGCATCAGTTCACACATACACTATTGCGATGGCCAAAATTCACGAATTCATCATGCACCGTATTCACCAGATTTAGCCCCCTCGTATTATTCTCCATTTCCAAACTTAAAAAAATGGCTCGGTGGTAAGAGATTTGCCAACAATGAAGTGGTGAAGTCTGCGGTTGATGGTTATTTTATGGAGCTGCACAGTTCTTACTTTAAACAAAGGTATCGAAGCTATTGAATATCGCTGGGAAAATTGTATCGTGACAAAAGGAGATTATGTTGAGAAATAAATAAAATTTTTCCCAAATTTATTGTGTTTTCTTTGTCAGGTCTGGTTGTTCTGGGACCACCCTCGTACCTGGCTGAAAGATTTGATACTTACAGCAATATGTTAAACAACTCATATTTTAACTTTTTGTGAAGCAGTTATATTTTTCAAAGTAAATATTGAATAATTTTGAATTTTAAGATTCAAATTTCAAGCAGGATTCAAAAGGGAATACTCTAAATATACCCTCCACACCAGTGTGCAGCGGGTATATATAGGTTCTTTATTCCGCTTGTAATATTTAAAAATAAAAAGAAACCTGGATTCCATAATACATATATTCTTTATCCTTATAATAAGCAGAGTTGATATAGCTATGTCCGTCTGTCCGTCTGTAGAAATCCCGATCACGCCCTCAGCAGGTCAGCTGGGTAGCTTATTTGTAGGGAATGTGATTTGCTGATATTGTGGGCAGGTTGCCATTTAAAATCGTATAAATTGGTTCAATGAGCTCCGAGATTTCAATGAAAATGTAAAAAACCTTTAAAAAAATATTATTTCTCTATGTTTTTCTTGTCATTGTTGTTATTAAAAATTTTGTTTCTTGCGTGTGATAGCTGTATTTGTTGTTGTTGTTGTGGCCGTTGTATTTTTAGCAGTTGCTCAATTAGTGTGTATGTATTGTTATACTCAACATGTTATATTAATTTAGGCTGCTATTGCCACACATTTTTTAACGTTATTCAGACATAAATAACAAAAATCACTATTATGAAAGAAAAATGATAATAAAAAAGCATATTTTTCCCAACCCTTAAATATTATCAAATAGTTTTAACAGCTTTTTTTTATTTTTTATTTATTTTAGAACGCTTCCCAAAACTTTGGAAGAAGGCGAACACTTTGGCAAAGGCGAAAGTATGTTTGACTTCCCCTGTCTCTCGAAGAAAAAGAGAAACTCTACAGACTCAGACTCTGAAATGGAACCCTATGAAAAACGCAAACATTCATTGACAGCTAGCCTAGAACGTGATGTAGTCGTTTCGAGTCTAAATAATCATCATGCGGATATTATAGATGACAACAGCAACAGCAATAGTACAACATAACAAAATTTGTAAATTTGTAAACTATAGTTAACATTTATGCAAAAACCAATTTAGTTTGTAGAGATCCTTAATGTTACTATAGCAAATTAAGTACTTTTTTTATACCATTTAGTTAACTTAGATATACGCTCGAATTAATCAAGTAAATGCCTTTATTATATGAAAAAAGAAAAAATGAAATGTCTACTTAAACAAATTTACAACAAATGATATTTTTTAGGGAAATTTTTTCGCTTTTAATCTAAGAAATTTTCATTTACACAATTAAGTTATTAAACAAATTATTTTGGGTCATAATCGAATTGGGTAAATTCTTTAAAATATTAAAATGATATTTTTATATATAATTTTATAAATGCTTATGTTCCATTTTAGTTCGTTAAACTAAATTATTTTTGTTTGTATATAATGCAATTTTTGCTACGTATAAAAAATATAATTTCGATTTAGTACTTAATTATAAGTTTAGTTATTTAATAAAACAAAAAATACAATCTCTAAATCATTTTGCTTCAATTTTTGCCACCCAACAAATTTTAGGTAAAAGTTCATCTCATTAGATCGCATTAGATCCAAAATATATTTCCAATTTTCTGTGGTAATTTTTATAAATTAAATTTCAAACGGGGATTTCACAAATTCGTAATTTTATAAAGCACTGTTGCGAACAGCTAGCCAATGTGGACCATCCAGAAATTTAATTAGGGATCAGAAAGTTTTATAAATTCTTATATTAAATAAAAATATTCAATACTGAAAGCTAAAAATTGATTCCATCTCTGGCAAATCAATAATAAAAAACTTTTAATTTACCCTTTTTAAATTTCACTTAATTTACTGTAAAATTTAACTAATAGTTGATACAGAATTATTTTTAATATTCGCTTTTTTGGTATTATTCGGCTTACGTCCAATACAAGGAAAGTAATACCATTTTTCATTAAGACCAAACAGCTCACCATCGGCCAAAGTTTCAGGAAGTTTTCTAAAGGAAAAGAAAAACTAGATAATGACTCTGACAAACAATAACAATTTCCTACTTACCGATTTAATGTTTCGGGTAAAAGCAAACACAAAGACGCTCCGCTTAACATTAGAGCACTAATAACAATAGAAGGCAATGGCTTATAGAAAGTTCCCAAATATATGACATAGGTATTCAAGAAACTACAGCCATAACCCAAAACATGTATGTTGGCAACAGCGCGACCTCGAACACTGGTCGGTACTATTTCCGTACAAAACTGCACTTCAGCATTATATGCTACGGTAGCGCCGTAGCGACCCAAAGCCACCATTACAGCCAATAATATAGCATTAGTTTTAGGATCCAGGAAAGCAATTAACATCCCGGTTATGGCTGTTATAAAACCTCCACACAATAAGGAAATGCTGGCCATACCTTTGCGGCCTATAACGTTTTGCAAAAAAATAATAGTTAAACCGTTTGGAATATAACAGAGTGCTGTAATAGAGAACAGCAGAAAGGGAGAAGAGCCTAAACCTTCCATATTACGGGATGCTATATCAAAGGACATGGTTACAATTATGCTAAAATAAAATTAAATCGAATTAGTTGAAACTCATATACTCGAAAAATTCTATTCATCTTACCTTTTGATCAACAAGATAATGGTAAATTTTCTTAGCCTGGGTGTCCGGAACATGCCCCAAAATGTATCACTATTTTTCTTAATTTGTTCTTCCGCCCTTTTTTGTTTATAGTATTCTACAAACTCCTCAAACAAACTTTCCTCCACCTGGCGCCCATTAAATTTCGCCACCCATTTCAGACACTTAACAGCTCGACCATATTTCTGTCGGGTCAATAGCCAGTGGGCCGATTCACAGGTGACTAATGGATAGCCAAGGACGAGTAGAACTGTGGTAGATGCTATTACCAAATACATACGCCATGTTTGTACCCAGAGGGCAAGCCAAGGTGAGAGTACCAGACCGCCACAATAGAAAAAAGTTGTTATAATATTAAGACCGAACGTACGCTTTTTGGGGTTGAGATATTCAAAAACTGTAAAAGGTAAAGGTAGTTAGTTAGTTATTAAAATTTCAAATATATATATTACAGTAAAAAAAATTAGTTGCCACCTGTAAAGATATAATATGTTCATTAAATCGAAATCGAAAAGTGATTCTTCCATAACAGCCTAAAATTTGTCTTACTTAAGAACCGACTAATACATATTTGAACTAGCTACCAAACGGAGTGTAACTGTCTTTTTTAATTTTTATACCCTCAACACCAAAGTGCAGAGGGTATATCTAAGTTTGTCATGCCGTTTGTAAAAATTAGCAAAAATAATCTTGAACCCATAAAATATATATATTCTTGACCCTTATAACAAGCGGAATTGATATAGCACTGTCCGTCTGTCTATCTGTGGAAATCACGATCACGTCCTCAATAGCTAAGCTGAGTTGCTCATTTTTACTGAAAACGATTAACTGACTTCTTGGGCATGTTGCTGTTTAAAATCAATAAAATCTAATGAATAGGTTCCGAGATATCAATGAATTTTGAAAAAATATAATTTTTCTATATTGTTATTGTTGTTATTTTACATTTTGTAATTGGTGTCAAGACTGATAAAATAGAGATTATGCCATCTGCATGTGTTCCCGTTACATGATATAGTATCTCCCTCGCAATGGGTACCAAGTCTGATTCATGTAAGCACGAAGTGCACAGAGGGAAAAAAGCAACAGTAAAAAACAAGTCGACCTACTCACGGGTTAACCACCTAACGAAGCCATCAAAAAGCAAATGAAGAAGAGAAAAAACTTTTTTAAATGTAAAATAAGGTTTTTAAATGCCACAATTGCTCAAAATATCAATAGACGAAAGAGAATATTTAATAAAATAACAATATTTTGATGTTCTGGGTATGAGCATTCAATGTGATGTTTGTTGAAACGAGCATGTTTTTCAAGTGTCGAAAGAAGCATTCAAATGTCTTGGTTTTCCAAACCGGTGCAAAAATTACTTCACTCCTTCGGATCTGCTTAATATCTATATCACTTACATACGACCGAAAATTGAGTATAACTCCTATATATGGGCAGGAGCTTCAAAGTCTATTTGGAGCTACTGGACCATGTACAAAGGAGCGCGTTGATGCTCATTAATGACAATCGGGTATCCAATTCTATTGAGTCATTGGAACATCGTCGAAATGTGAGTTGTGTGACACGGTTCTATGGATACTACCATGGGAAATGTTCTTCTGAGATTAGCGAACTCATTCCAAGTGCCCGTGTTTCAGTTCACTCAACCCGCTTCTCTAGTAGATCACATCCGATTGTAGTCTACTGTCCAGTTAACCGCATAACTCATTAACGAGAAAATTCGTTTATCAGTCGAACTAGCCGTATGTGGAATAAACTCCCCGCAAAAGTCTTTCCTGACAGTTGCAATCTAATAAAATTTAAGTCAAATATCCACAAACACCACACCCTCTTTCCACCTTCCCATAACCTATTTGCCTATAATCAACACAATGCACTGCATTTGTAGGGGGCATCCCCTGAGTGTTGGTTAAAAAAAACTAATTCAGCTTTTAACTTTGATTTATCAGATCCTACAGTTGTTTATTCGGATAATTATAATTCTACACAGCCTAATCGAAATCTAATCGACAAATATTTTATTATTAATATAAATTGTCGTTATAGTCATTTAAATTTCGTTAGTTCTACGTACTTTGTACTTATCCTCTACTTTAATTATAACTAGCAGATTCCAGCCCTCGAAATTCGAGAGCAAATTCTAGCCAATTCGCAAATCAACACGAAAAACAAACTCATTTTTATTACAAACACATTAACAAATTGAATAAACACACACATAGCATTGTATAATTTTATGTGTGTGTTAGTAGCAACTTTAAATTCAATTTACTCAAAATAAAGGAAAAAATTTTAAAATCTGTAAATATGCAAAACGGCTAAAAAGAAATATCTTTCAAATTATATACATTTGGTCCAAATCAGAATAAAACGGTAGAACAAAACATCGGTCAAAAAAAATCGCCTTGCCTATTAAAATAGATATCTTATGTCTTGTTGTACGGGATACCTTATAAAAGAAATAAATATATAAACATGCTTAGTACAATTCCATGGAATATTTGTTCTGAATACATTCTAAATAAAATAATATTCAACATTACTCAGCAAATGACTCTCCACTATCATCCATTTTCCATTTCAATTTGTATAACATTGGTATCTTTTGTATAATATTTGTATCTTTGTAAATAGTCTGAAAGGATTAAATCTATAGACTTCAGTGAATAAATAAAAAAAATCAGACTCGTTATTGTCTTTATCATTTTCAGACAAATATTGACTATAGAAAGCACTAAACTCCTTATCAACGCTTATTATACTGCAACAGGAACGCTATAACAATGATAAAATTTGTAAACTCAACCTAGCGCGATTAACTACGATAATACTCTGAGCAGAAACTTGAAGTACTTGAATATAGTTAGACATCAGATAACGCAGATAAAAGGGAACAACTAATGCGAAACTGATGCGACGAGTTTTTTACCTTTAACAACTGTTTTATCGACCAGCTCACATATAAATATCATTAAATTTGAATGAATTTCAATGCCCATAAAACATTGTCATTTATGTAATTGAGAATCAATATTTTACAAGACAAAAATCTAAGTAATATTGCATAAAAAATGATTACGTAATTCTCTAATGATTCTGCGAAATTTCCTTCTTTCAACTACATGGCAACTACGAATTTTAGCCATTCTTAAGGTGAACAATATTTGACTGGTTGACATAACTTTGACACATGTACTCACCCAATATATACATGAGAACAAAGGATGTATCCGTTGACAATCCCGAAATGAATCTGCATATAGAAAACATGGTGGCATCGCTGACAAAGGAGGTGAGGAAATCCCCCAAACCGCCAGATAAAGTGCTTAGCATAACGGCCGGTAAGCGGCCAATTCTATCAGCCAGGACACCGAAAGATATAGTGCCAACAACGGCACCCAAATAATAAAATGATTGGCCAACAGCGGAACGAAAGGCAGCATCACAAACCCAATTTAACTAAATACAAAGACATTATCACAAATAATTTATGGTTTAAGATTAGCCATTCCACTTTCGGAAATTTACCTCTGTTGTAACACTTTCATAATTATTTTCTCGTTGATAAAACCATTGACGACAGACTCCCGTTTCGGCTGCTGTGGTTATGGAATCATTGAAAACGTTATCCAGTAGCGTGCACTTAGGATTGGAAAATCCTTTATAGATTTGATCAATTTCTTCAAATGTTTTACCTTCCAGTTGCTCGTGATGACACCAATGATCGGGTGTAAAAGTTATAATGGTTTGTGAAAAAAAATGCATTGACGACATGATATTTGTCCAGCCATACAGCAGGAGTAAAATGAATTGATAGCGACCATAGTTGCCACATTTTTCTAATACCTTTTCAAAATCCATATTTAAACACTTCTTCCGAAGCGAATTACTTTACACAAGAGTAAACAATGTTGCTGCCATAATTTTCCGTTCTCTACTGAATTCACAACAAATCTGAAATTAATATTTGAAAAATAATCTGTTAAAAATTCTATTTTTTGCATTTTTTATCTAAATGCTTTATTCTATCATATAAAGATACGCTTGTTTCCCGTCTGGATAAATGGGTCATTTATGGTCTCAGTAGCTTTCCTAATCTAAACAAAAGAGATGTATCGTTATTATTTTATAATTTTTTTTTTAATATTAATTTTTACAGTACAAGTATTTGTTGTTATGCACTAAAATTAGTTTAACAGCTGTTGTTTTAATTTTATAAGGAATTACTCAAAAACGTGTCCCTATATTTGCACAAGAGTGGAATTATGGATTTTTATCTTTTATAACAACCCAGCAAAAATAGACGAAGTTATTCAAAATCGAACACATTATTATTGCATACCAATTGTCGATATGAGCCGCTCCTAGTTTCTAACAAATTTTTTATAAACAACAAAAATACAAAAATCTACTCGTAAACACGGAGCTTCCAAGAAGTAATTTTGTAAGGAAAATAAGTAATCGCTTAGAAACCTGCTTACATGAGGCATGATTTTTATATGGCAAGTTGTATAAAAAGTACCTTTTATAAAGTTCCTTTTATAAAAAAAGTACCTTTTATAAAAAAGTACCTTGTATAAAAAAGTACGTTTTATAAAAAAGTACATTTTATAAAAAAGTACCTTTTATAAAAAAGTACCTTTTATAAAAAGTACATTTTAAAAAAAGTACCATTTATAAAAAAGTACCATTTATAAAAAAATACCTTATAAAAAAGTACCTTTTATAACAATTTAGCTTGTAAAAAAGTACCTTTTATAAAAAAGTACCTTTTACAAAAAAGTACCTTATATAAAAAAGTACGTTTTATAAAAAAGTACCTTTTATAAAAAAGTACGTTTTATAAAAAAGTATCTTTTATAAAAAAGTACCATTTATACAAAAATAAAATTATATAAAAAAGGACCTTTAATAAAAATTTAGCTTATAAAAAAGTACCTTTTATAAAAAAGTACCTTTTATAAAAAATTACCTTATATAAAAAAGTACGTTTTATAAAAAAGTACGTTTTATAAAAAAGTACGTTTTATAAAAAACAACTTTTTTATAAAAAAGTACCTTTTATAAAAAAGTAACTTTTATAAAAAAGTACCTTTTATAAAAAAGTAAAACTTTTAAAAAAGTACCATTTATAAAAAAGTACCATTTATAAAAAAGGACTTCTTCTAAAAAAGTACATTTTATAAAAAAGTACGTTTTATAAAAAAGTATCTTTTATAAAAAAGTACCATTGATACAAAAATAAAATTATATAAAAAAGGACCTTTTATAAAAAAGTACCTTTTATAAAAAAGTACCTTTTATAAAAAAGTACCTTTTATAAAAAAGTACCTTTTATAAAAAAGTACCTTTTATAAAAAAGTACCTTTTATAAAAAAGTACCTTATATAAAAAAGTACGTTTTATAAAAAAGTACCTTTTATAAAAAAAGTACGTTTTATAAAAAAAAGTACCTTTTATAAAGAAGTACCTTTTATAAAAAAGTACCTTTTATAAAAAAGTACCTTTTATAAAAAAGTACCTTTTATAAAAAAGTACCTTTTATAAAAAAGTACCTTTTATAAAAAAGTACCTTTTATAAAAAAGTACCTTTTATAAAAAAGTACCTTTTATAAAAAAGTACCTTTTATAAAAAAGTACCTTTTACAAAAAAGTACCTTTTATAAAAAAGTTCCTCTTAAAAAAAATACAATTTTTAAAAAGTACCTTTTATAAAAAAGTACTTGTTCTAAAAAAAATTCCTTTTATATAAAAGTTCCTTTTATAAATAAGTTACTTTTATAAAAATTTAGCTTATAAAAAAGTACCTTTGATAAAAAAATAATTTTTATAAAAAGTACCTTTTACCATTTTTAAAAAAGCACCTTTTATAAAAAAGCACTTGTTCGCAAAAAGTTCCTTTTACTAAAAAGTTCGTTTGATAAAAAAGTTACTTTTATAAAAAAGTTACTTTTATAAAAAATACCATTTTCTGAAAAGTACATTTTCTTAAATAAGTACAATTTCTTAAAAATACCTTTTCTTAAAAGAGTACTTTTTCTGAGAAAAGTACCATTTTGGTAAACAAGGATCTTTTTTTAAAAAAGTAATTTTTCTTAAGAAAACACTATTTCTTACAAAAGTACTTTTTTTAAGTACCTTTTATAAAAAGTAAGTTTTCTTAAAAATGCACCATTTAGTAAAATTAACCTTTTCTTAAAACAGAAAATTTTCTGAAAAAATACCTTTTGTATAACAAAGAAGAGTGTTAAGTTTGGCTGTGCCGAATCTTTGATACCTTCCACATCGGTTTTACGTTTAGATTAACATTTGGACTTATTGCACTATTTATAACAAATGTAAACAAAATATTTTACTAAATTATTATGACAAACACACAGAATTTAAAAATTTTTTTTAGAGGTGCATTCATCTTTTTGGACATATCGAGGCACAATGATGCCCGACTTGACCCATTTTCAATACCACTCTTCTGAAATAATGACAAACAATATTATCATAACAATACCGAGGTAAATGGTTTATTTTGTAAATGAGCGCAATTTCAACAGACAGACGGACAGGCGGATGGACGGACAGACGGTCAGCGCTTTGTTGACTCGAGTTGTTATAAGAAAAATTAATGTACATATATACTTTATAGGGTCGCAAATGCATTTTTCAATGCGTTACAAACGGAATGAAATGGTGTGGAGGGAATGAAAAGTTCATTTTCTTAAAAAAAGTAGCTTTTCTTAAATAACTACATTTTTTTAAAAAAGTAAATTTTCTTAATAAGGTAAATTTTCTTTAAAAGTGACTTTTCTTAAAAATTATCTTTTTCGATATATCTGTGGTCACAAGCGATAACCGCTTAAGTCGACTTAAGAATGATTTGAGTTATGTATGCTATCATATTCTACTAAAAACGCTTTATATTTTCGTGGATTCCCCATTTCTCCATCACTTTTTATTAAAAAGTTATTAATGAAAACATGCTGCCCTAAGTCGTAATGAAGCCCCATTACATTTATATGGAAAGTTGTTTTTCTCAAAAGCATGATATTCGACTTAGGCGGTTAATACTTATGAACACAGAGATGTAAAATTTCTTTAAAAAATATCTTTTCTCAAAAAGTACCTTTTCTCAAATAAGTGTTTTAGTAAGAAAAATACCTCTTCTGAAAGAATTAACTTTTGTGAAAAAAGCACCTGTTCTTTAAAAAGTGCATTTGTTTAAAAAACTTCATTTTCTTAAAAAAGGACATTTTCTTAAAAGAGTACCTTTTCTTAAAAAAGTACATTTTCTTAAAAAAGCGCCTTCTCTTTAAAAGTAAATTTTCTTAAAAAGTACCTTTTTTGAAAAAAGTACCTTTTCCGAAACAAAGTAACTTTTTTTCTAGTATTACAAAAAGTACTGATCACTGAAAGTTTTAAAATGTTATAAGAAAAATTTTATTTTATACAATTTTTGAATTTTTGGCCTAATAACTATAAAATTTAACTAATAGTTGATACAGAATTATTTTTAATATTCGCTTTTTCGGAATTTTTGGATTTTCGTCCAATACAGGGAAAGTAATACCATTTTTCATTAAGACCAAACACCTCACCATCTGCCAAAGTTTCAGGAAGTTTTCTGAAGGAAACAAAAAAAAAAAATAATAAAATAATGACTCTGTCAACAATAACAATTTCCAACTTACTGATTTAATGTTTCGGGTAAAAGCAAACATAAAGCCGCTCCGCTTAACATAAGAACACTTATAAAAATGGAAGGCAATGGCTTATAGAAAGTTCCCAAATATATGACATAGGCATTCAAGAAACTACAGCCATAACCCAAAACATGTATGTTGGCAACAGCACGACCTCGAACACTGGTCGGTACTATTTCCGTACAATACTGCATTTCAGCATCATAGGCTACGGTAGCGCCGTAGCGACCCAAACCCACCATTACAGCCAATAATATAGCATTAGTTTTAGGATCCAGGAAAGCAATTAACATCCCGGTTATGGCTGTTATAAAACCTCCACACAATAAGGAAATGCTGGCCATACCTTTACGGCCTATAAAGTTTTGCAAAAAAATAATAGTTAAACCGCTTGGAGTATAACAGAGTGATGTAATAGAGAACAGCAGAAAGGGAGAGGAGCCTAAACCTTCCATATCACGGGATACTATATCAAAGGACATGGTTACAATTATGCTAAAATAAAATTAAATCGAATTAGTTGAAACTCATATACTCGAAAAATTCTATTCATCTTACCTTTTGATCAACAAGATAATGGTAAATTTTCTTAGCCTGGGTGTCCGGAACATGCCCCAAAATGTATCATTATTTTTCTTAATTTGTTCTTCCGCACTTTTTTGTTTATAGTATTCTACAAACTCCACAAATACACTTTCCTCCACCTGGCGTCCATTAAATTTCGCCACCCATTTCAGACACTTAACGGCTCGACCATATTTCTGTCGGGTCAATAGCCAGTGGGCCGATTCACAGGTTACTAATGGATAGGCAAAGACGAGTAGAACTGTGGCAGATGCTATTACCAAATACATACGCCACGTTTGTACCCAGAGGGCAAGCCAAGGTGAGAGTACCAGACCGCCACAATAGAAAAAAGTTGTTATAATATTAAGACCGAACGTACGCTTTTTGGGGTTGAGATATTCAAAAACTGTAAAAGGTAAAGGCAGTTTAGTTATTAAAATTTAAAATATATATATTACAGTAAAAAAAATTAGTTGCCACCTGTAGCTTGTGTAAAGGTATATGTAATCTGTTCATTAAATCGAAATCGAAAAGTGATTCTTTCATAACAGCCTAAAATTTGTCTTACTTACGAACTGACTAATACAGATTTGAACTAGCTACCAAACGGAGTGTAACTGTATGTTTTAATTTTTATACCCTCAACACCAAAGTGCAGGGGGAATATCTAAGTTTGTCATGCCGTTTGTAAAAATTAGCAAAAATAATCTTGAACCCATAAAATATATATATTCTTGACCCTTATAACAAGCGGAATTGATATAGCACTGTCCGTCTGTCCATCTGTGGAAATCACGATCACGTCCCCAATAGCTAAGCTGAGTTGCTAATTTTTACTGAAAACGATTAACTGACGTCTTGAGCAGGTTGCTGTTTAAAATCATTAAAATCTAGTCAATGGGTTCCGAGATATCAATGAATTTTGAAAAAATATAATTTTTCTATATTGTTATTGTTGTTATTTTACATTTTGTAATTGGTATCAAGACTGATAAAATAGAGATTATGCCATCTGCATGTGTTCCCGTTACATGATGTAGTATCTCCCTCGCAATGGGTACCAAGTCTGATTCATGTAAGCACGAAGAGCACAGTGGGAAAAAAGCAACAGTAAAAACAATTCGACCTACTCATGGGTTAACCACCTAACTGAAGGTTAATGGAAACGCTGAAATCATGTGATGCAATATTTTAAAATTAAATGGCGAAAAATTGTTGCTTACAAGCGGATATTTGCAAAAACATTTATTACGAGCAAAGGACTTTGAAGCAAATGAAGAAGTGAGAAAACTTTTTTTTAGATGTACATAGAATAAGGTTTCTAAATGCCACAATTGCTCAAAATATCAATAGACGAATGAGGATATTATATATAGTAACAATATTTTTTTCATGAGTCTCTATGTATCGTGTGTCATATAAGTTGAGGTTGCCATTGCCACACTTTTTTAACGTTATCCCAAAATAAATATAAAAATCACCACTATGAAAGAAAAATAATAGTAGAAAAGCACATTTTCTTAAAAAACTACTTAGTTATTTATAAGAAATGAAATAACTATGTATAGATTAATCATATTTTCTTGCAAAACTTTAGATGTAAGCCGTTTTTCTTTTAAGAACTCTAGATTTTAACTTGTATAAAAATTTACATATTACAAGTTGTTCCATTTGCAAACATCTCTAATTTTTTAACCGTACTCCTAGCTTGAAAAAAACTTCATAATCCTACCTTTGTGTAGTTTGCTACTTCTATGTTTTTATATGGAAATAGGTTAAATTTGTAAACAAAAATTATTTTATTTAAAGAAAATTCTGTTTTACGTATATCTTTACGTATAACGTGATGAGTGAAGTATAGTTCTACATATTTTCTATACAAGGAACGCAATCAATTTGGTTTTGGTGAGTCTTGCAAACGGTTTTTTCGCAAAGGCATCAAGCTATCTCATGGTTATAATATGCTCTTTTTTAAGTAATGGAACGCGCGAGGCAGAGTTTAGTTCAGGTATATTCTACCACACAGAAGTAGCACTTATACTTCGTTTTCTTTGCGCCATGTACGGTTGGGGAAGGGCAAGTCCCAGATCACGTGAAAGCGAACGATGCTTTGCATGTTTTTGTTATTTTTTTTGGCTAGTTAGGGTTAAGTCTATAAGTATATGAAAGTATTGTACTAAGTTCAATAAATAGTTGCTTTCAAGGCTGATATGTCAATCATGTTACTAAATACAACCATTGACCGGCCATCTGTTGGTTTTTCTTTTACAGCTATATCCAGAAATCATTTTGTCAACTGTGTCAACTTCACCCTTAGTTTGGTTTTAATATGATATTATTTCTGGTAACTTCTTTTCAACAGTCTCGACTTCTGGCGTGTTGTGAAGAGTACTCTGCAACATGTGCATTTACATTTTTTTCCAGCCTAGGAAACAAGTGTAATATGTTTGGTAAATTGGAATGTACACCGAAAGAGTGGAACCTTTTTGCATTAGTGGAACCGAGCGCTTGTTCTTTTGCATTGTTCCAACCATGGTCAATTTGTTTTGTAGTAATTTTTGACCCAACTCATAGGTTAGGTTAGGTTAGGTTGATAAGAGTAGATATGTATACACATAGCTCATATCCGTTATGTCTGGATATACACCTAAGCCAGTAGGTCGGCTTGTTGTGCGCTCTACATCTCTACTTTCCGGCTATCTACCCCTCTTACTAACTTAGAAATTCGATTTCATCAACAAATTTCTTGAGTATTTTCCAGCTTATTCCCCCTAGACCCGTCAGGCCTGGTAAGATGTCGTTGGATAGATATCTGACCCTTGTTCTCGCAAATGCAGGACAGTAACAGAAGTAGTGTTCTAGGGTTTCGTCATCCTCTCCGCAAGCTCTATAAACGGCTGATTCCGCCCGTCCTATACGGTATAGGTGAGCCCTCAGCTCAGAGTGTCCAGTGAGGATGCCAATTACCCTACTAAGTACTACCCTATTCAGATTCAGGATCTCCCTTGTTCTCGTTGCGTTGGGAGAACCCCATTATATCTTTCTAACCTTACCCACGTTATTCTCTTCCCAAATTGATACATGTGAATTGGTCTGCCAGTTCCAATTTGAGAGACTTGAAAGGTATTGGGTTTTCCAAATTTACTCTTTCCAGGAAAGAGCCCTTCCTGGCCAGTTTGTCAGCAATCTCATTTCCCATTATACCACTGTGTCCTGGGATCCAAACGATTTCAAGTCTGACTCTTCTGGAGAAGTTTGAAATCTCCTCCTTACACTCGAGGATAGTCCTTGATCTAGTTTTGTCTGCGGATATCGCTCTGATAGCCGCTAGACTGTCCGTAAATATTTTCATGTCTCCGGGACTTGGGGAATCCCGTGCGTTAATATACCTAATACATTCCTTTATCGCCACCAATTCAGCCTGAAAGACGGAGTTGTGGTCCAGAACACGGAGGTATATCCCTGGGAAGGGTCCTCATCGTAGAAACCTATCCCAGTCTTACCATGCAGACTAGAGGCGTCCGGATAGTAGTGTGACCCTGGAAGGTTCTGTAGAATATTACCGTTCATCCAGCTTTCCCTGTCTGGTATCCGTATACTGCAGGGTATATCTGTTGACAATTCCGCGATTCTATCACAGCTAATATTCACTGTGTTGAGTCCCGGAATTTGGTCTAAAATAGTCTGGTGTCTGTCATGTGGTCGGTGATGTATTCCCCTGTTACCCTTAGTCGTAACATGGCCAGAGCTGCCTCATATTTCATTCTAATCTCGATTGGGTATATAGATAGAATATTCTCTAAAGCCCTCGTAGATGTAGTCCTTATTGCACCACTGATTCCTATGCAACAGAGACGCTGTATCTTTTGGAGTGGTTTAATGTAACATTTCCTGTTCATTGATGTCCATATGACTATGGATGCGTAGGTTAGAATTAGTCTAACGACGCTTGTGTACAGCCAATATGTCATCTTCGGGTTTAAACCCCATTTTGAGCTTATAGCCCTTCTGCAGATGGCCCATACACGATGAGCCTTCGCGACCCTGCTCTCGATGTGGTTTTTCCAAGTAAGTTTTTTATCGAGAATTACCCCAAGGTATTTAACCATCTGTGTGATTCTAATCGTTTTGCCCTGGAAGCGAGGTTCATCAAAGTCGATTATTTTCGTCTTCCTTGTAAAGAGGCATATTTGAGTTTTCTCTGGGTTCACATTCAAACCCCTCGGTTGTGCCCAGTCATATGCTATTTCGAGTGCATTCGATGCCCTCCTACATAAATCTCCAGGATCTTTCCCCCTTAACAGTATCGCTACGTCGTCTGCGTAGCAGACAGGTTGGAAACCCTTATTGGCTAGAATCCTTAGCAGACTGTTTATAGTGGTTACCCAGAGAAGAGGGGATAAACTCATAAGACGTAAATAAATTTTATATTGTAACATTATGACCTTTTAGGCTCTCGACCAGATGCAATAAAACTCGTTGAATTTTCCAGACATAGAAAGTTTTTACACATGCGAGTACCCAAAATTGTAAACTATATCTTTCTGGTTTGCTTTGCATAAATAAACAACCTCCATGGAAACCAGATAGCTGTTCTTCTACAATGACGTAAGGGTTGAAAAGCATTGGTAACATTTCAGATCACATATCCCACAGATGACGAATTGCAGCAAATTTATCCGCAGATCTGTTTTGTCGACGACTTATTTTATATATATTAGGGTGGGTCAATTATTGTTACTCCAGTATGAGATTTTTTCGGCCCCTACAATTTGACCCACTCTAGTATATATTTATATATATCTTTTTTTTTAACATATATTATTAATTATTTCGGCGAACAAATCTCTGTCTCTGGCGCAGTTTAGTAGCATTCCGGCATTCGTGATACTAGTTCACTATCGTATATTTCGTAGCTATGATGCTTGTTTTCTTTCTATACCGCACCGTCCTTCTATTTTGCCTTGTATGATAAGTTGAAGTAGTTCGTATTTGTCGTTCCTCATGATATGTCCGAGATATGATGTTTTCCTGCATTTATTGACATTCAGGAGTTCACGTTCACGATTCACTCTTCGAAACATTTCAGAATTAGTGACATGGTCCGTCCAAGGTATTTCTAAAGTTTGACGGTATAGCCACATTTCGAATTCTTCTAGTTTGTTCATGTCGGCAGTCTTTATTGTCCATATCTCCATTGTATACAGTAGAACGGGTATTACGTAGCACTTTAGAAAGCATATTTTCAGGTCTATATTGAATTCGCGATTACTGAGAACTTTCTAATATTTTCCGAAGGCAGATCTAGCCATTTCTAATCTGCATCTTCCCAGTCTTCATTAATCTAACAGCCAAGATATTTGATCTTTTGTTCTTGTTCTATCGGTGTGTTCATGTATTTAGTTTTTTGTACGTTTCTTTTTAGACCATAATTGCTGCTGCAACAGTTTATGTCATCGGGTAATTGCTGAAGAACCTCTATTTGAATCTGACAGAAGTGTAGTATCATCGGCGTATCTGATGCTATTTATCATACGCGCTAACACCTACGTTCATGTTGCTAAAGGCTTCCTGAAATATGCGTTCTGAGTAAATGTTGAACAAGAAAGGGGAAAGGACATTCCCTTGCCTTACTCCTCTGCATATATAAGTTTGTTCCGTAACTGACTGCTCAACTTTTACTTCTGTGACTTTGTACCATTCCTCATTCAGAATAACTGATGTGAAATGTTTAAATAAGTACTGTACCATTAGACCTGATGACGAAAGATTTATATCATGCTGGCTTTGTGATGGTTTATGCCATTTTAAATGTAGCGTTTTACCAATATTAGTGGCTGAACAAGTAACGAATTATACAGGCCTACATTGCTGCTACACTGGTCATAGAACCATTGGAGTAAGTTTTTACAGCTTTTTTTTAAAAGAAATTAACACAAAACTCCTGGAAATTAAAAAAACTTTCGGATCTATTTTTTTTGGCTTTCATTATATTAAAAATTATTTGATGATTACCATTCTTTGAATGCTCTAAATTCACCGCAAAAATTTTCATCAAAGTGTCGTAAATTCGCAAGGAACACGAAAGCGTGAGTTTTGGTCATTTGTTAAAAGGGTAAAGAATAAATCTGTTCTGCTATCCCAACTCTTATAATGAATGACCAAATATTCATGGAACCGGTTGATAAGGTTAACCTTTTAGCTCAACTTTTTGCAAAAAATTCGTTTTGCCGAATAGCGATCAACCACTGCGCCAACTTGAAAGGGTATCTTGTACTATGTTTAAAATATTCTTTCGAGCACATGCAGTTAAAAAGGTTCTTTCGAATCTCAACGTTATTAAGTCTGCGGGGCCAGATGGTATACTGTGCTCTTCGACGCTAGCTAGTCGATTGGCCAACCTTTTCAACCTTTCGTACCGTGCGGTAGTATTTCTCTCTTGCTGGAAAGTTGCTAATATCAAACCAATCCCTAAAAACGGTGAGACTACTAACCCTGAAAATTACCGTTCAATTGCACTCGGCTCTGCGCTCTGAAAGGTCATGGAGATCATGATCAATTTCCATCCTGTGAATTACCTAGAGGCCAACTCCCTTCTTGATGATCGACAGTATGACTTCCGTAGAAATCGTTCTATGTGAGACCTGTTAGCTCTTCTTTCTGAGCAATAGAGTCGATTCATTCACAATTTTTGTGAAATTAAAGTGGTTGCTCTAGATATTTCCAAGGAGTTTGATCGCGTGTGGCATGGCGCATTGATATCAAAGCTTATTGCGTTTGGGATCGGTAATTACTTCTCTCGATTTATATCGATTTTTTTAGAGACCGCACAATATGTGCTGTTATTGATGAGTCCTCATCTAATGAGTTTCAGCTTAATTCAGGGGTACCCTAAGGTTCCGTCCTTTCTCCTTCTCTTTTCCTTAATTTTATGAACGACCTTCTTGGTCAATCTTTCAATGCTGTATACTCTTTCTTAAATGACAGCAACATTTGTCATTTATTTTCCTAAAAGGCGGACAATGACTGACACACTCAATCAGGACCTGTTAACAATCTCCGAGTGGGGTAAAGCGAAGAGGGTCGATTTAATGCGCGAAAGACTCAATGTTTTTTGTTGACCCATAGGGTCATGGATTCAACAATATCATCTATATATGGTTGGTATAGGTATTGAGGAATCGGATACTCTTGATGTTCTGGGTATGAGAGTTCAATATTTTGTGCGTTGGAACGGGCATATTTTTCAAGTGTTGAAAGAAGCATTCAAGTGTCTTGGTTTTCTAAACCAGTGAAAAAATTATTTCACTCCTTCGGATCTCCTTAATATCTATACCACTTACATCTGACCGAAAATTGAACACAACTCCCATATAAGGGCAGGAGCTTCAAAGTCTATTTTGGAGTTACTGGACCGTGTACAAAGGAGGGTGTTGATGATCATCAATGACAGTAGGGTATCGAACTCTGTTGACTCATTGGAACATCGTCGAAATGTGGGTTGTGTAACACTGTTCTATAGATATTACCATGGGAAATGTACTTCTAAAATTAGCGAACTCTTTCCAAGCGCCCGAGTTTCAGTTCACTTAACACGCTTCTCTAGCAGATCACATCCGATTGTAGTCTACTGTCCAGTTGACCGCATAACTCATTAACGAGAAAATTCGTTTATCAGTCGAACTAGCCGTATGTGGAATAAACTCCCCGCAAAAGTCTTTACTGACAGTTGCAATCTAATAAAATTTAAGTCAAATATCCACAAACACCACACCCTCTTTCCTCCTTCCCATAACCTATTTGCCTGTAATCAACACAATGCACTGCATTTGTAGGGGACATCCCCTGAGTGTTGGTTAAAAAAAACTAATTCAGCTTTTAACTTTGATTTATAAGATCCTACAGTTGTTTATTCGGATAATTATAATTCTACACAGCCTAATCGAAATCTAGTCGACAAATATTTTATTATTAATATAAATTGTCGTTATAGTCAATTAAATTTCATTAATTCTACGTACTTTGTACTTATCCTCTACTTTAATTATAACTAGCAGATTCCAGCCCTCGCAATTCGAGAGCAAATTCTAGCCAATTCGCAAATCAACACGAAAAACAAACTCATTTTTATTACAAACACATTAACAAATTGAATAAACACACACATAGCATTGTAAATTTTAGGTGTGTGTTAGTAGCAACTTTAAATTCAATTTATTCAAAATAAAGGAAAAAAATTTTAAAATCTGTAAATATGCAAAACGGCTAAAAAGAAATACCTTTCAAATAATATACATTTGGTCCAAATCGGAATAAAACGGTAGAACAAAACATCGGTCACAAAAAATCGCCTTGCCTATTAATATAATAGATATCTTATGTCTTGTTGTACCTAATAAAAGAAATAAATATATAAACATGCTTAGTACAATTCCATAGAATATTTGTTCTGAATACATTCTAAATAAAATAATATTCAACATTACTCAGCAAATGACTCTCCACTATCATCTATTTTACATTTCGTTTTGTATAACATTGGTATCTTTTGTATAATATTTGTATCTTTGTAAATAGTCTGAAAGGATTAAATCCATAGACTTAAGTGAATAAATAAAAAAAATCAGACTCGTTATTGTCTTTATCATTTTCAGACAAATATTGACTAAAGAAAGCACTAAACTCCTTATCAACACTTATTATACTGCAACAGGAATGCTATAACAATGATAAAATTTGTAAACTCAACCTAGCGCGATTAACTACGATAATACTTTGACCAGAAACTTGACGTACTTGAATATAGTTAGACAGCAGATCACGCAGATAAATGGGAACAACTAACGCGAAACTGACGCGACGAGTTTTTTACCTTTAACAACTGTTTTATCGACCAGCTCACATATAAATATCATTAAATTTGAATGAATTTCAATGCCCATAAAACATTGTCATTTTTGTAATCGAGAATCAATATTTTACAAAACAAAAATCTAATTAATATTGCATAGAAAATGATTTTGTAATTCTCTTAAGATTCAGAAAATATTCGCCATTCTTAAAGTCAACAATATTTCACTGATTGGCATAACTTTGATGCATGTACTCACCCAAAATATACATAAGAACAAAGAATGTATCCGTTGACAATCCCGAAATGAATCTGCATATAGAAAACATGGTGACATCGCTGACAAAGGAGGTGAGGAAATCCCCCAAACCGCCACATAAAGTACTTAGCATAACGGCCGGTAAGCGGCCAATTCTATCAGCCAGGACACCGAAAGATATAGTGCCAAAAACGGCACCCAAATAATAAAATGATTGGCCAACAGCCGAACGAAAGGCAGCATCACAAACCCAATTTAACTAAATACAAAGACATTAATCATTATTACAAATAATTTATGGTTTAAGATTGGCCATTCCACTTTCGGAAATTTACCTCTGTTGTAACACTTTCATAATTATTTTCCCGTTGATAAAACCATTGACGACAGACACCCGTTTCGGCTGCTATGGTTATGGAATCATTGAAAACATTATCCAGTAGCGTGCACTTAGGATTGGAAAATCCTTTATAGATTTGATCAATTTCTTCAAATGTTTTACCTTCCAGTTGCTCGTGATGACACCAATGATCGGGTGTAAAAGTTATAATGGTTTGTGAAAAATAATGCATTGAGGACATAATATTTGTCCAGCCATACAGCAGGAGTAAAATGAATTGATAGCGACCATAGTTGCCACATTTTTCTAATACCTTTTCAAAATCCATATTTAAACACTTCTTCCGAAGCGAATTACTTTACACAAGAGTAAACAATGTTGCTGCCATAATTTTCCGTTCTCTACTGATTTTACAACAAATCTGAAATTAATATTTGAAAATATAATCTGTTAAAAATTCTATTTTTTAATTTTTTTTATCTAAATTATTTGTTCTATCATATAAAGATACGCTTGTTGTTCCCGTCTTGATAAATGGGTCATTTATGTTCTCAGTAGCTTTCCTAATCTAAACAAAAGAGATGTGGCGTAATTATTTTATAATTTTTTGTTAATATTAATTTTTACAGTACAAATATTTGCTGTTATGCACTAAAATTAGTTAAACAGCTGTTGTTTTAGTTTTATAAGGAATTACTCAAAAACGTGTTCCTATATTTGCACAAGCTTAAGTGGAATTATGGATTTTTATCTTTTATAACAACCCAGCAAAAAATAGACAAAGTTATTCAAAATCAACCACATTATTATTGCATACCAATTGTCGATATGAGCCGCTCTCTAGTTTCTAACAAATTTTTTCTAAATAACAAAAATCCAGAAATCTACTAGTAAACACGGAGCTTTCAAAAAGTATTTTTGTAAGGAAAATAAGTAATTGCCTGCTTACATGAGGCATGATTTTTATATGGCAAGTTCTTAAAAAAAGAACTTCAGTCCTATAACTACCCATTGTTGAATTTGTGAGTGAGCTCATCGAACTCAAGAGTAGTCACTCTTTTTGTTGGGTATTTACGACAAACAAGAAGTCGCTTGTGATTATTTTGATAAAATGCTTGACATTAAACAAAATCTAATTTCAAAGATTGTAAAATTTTAATTGTGAAAAATGCCTTCTGTTCATTTCTTGTTAGTATTAAACGGTAGGTCTTCTGGAAGCCCCTCTTTGAATGTGCTCAAATTTTGACAAAAGATAGACGAGACAAAGGTAATGGGATCCAATTTTTTATTTACCTACCTAATCTCACATTTACAGCGCAAAAGGGTAACAAGAGTATAATTTTTTGAAATATTTATGTTTTCTTAAAAAAGTACATTTTGTTTTGATAATTAATTTCGACTTGAAGCCCAAAAAGATTAATAAAACCTAGCAGATTCCAGCGCTCAAAAGTCGAGTGCATTTTATAGACAGCTTCATTTTTCATATTAGCCAATTCAGAAACCAACACTCTTATGGTTTATTATTATTGTGAATGAAGATAACAAACTCATTAACAAACACATTAACAAATTTAATAAATCACACATATATATGTGTGTTAGTAGCAATTTTAAGTGTAATTTACTCAAAATAAAGGAAAAAATTTAAAAATCTGTAAATCTGCAAAACGGCTTAAAAGAAATACCTTTCAATAATATACGTTTGGTCAAAATCGGGATAAAACGGTAGAACAAAACATCGGTCACAAGAAATCGCCTAACCTATTAATATTATAGATAATAATAAGCAGACTTATTTTTGATTTTTATTTTTATTTTATCCAATATTTCGACTAACGTCGCTACACTACAATTGATGTCACTCTTCAGAGAGTTGGTGAAGTGAAAGGTTTAGGAGTTATTTTTGATTCCGAGTTGGAATTTCATATTCATATAAATTACATAATATCTAAAGCGTATGTAATGTTTGGATTCATTAAACGAAATACTGTGGACTTTAGTGACCCTGTCGCATTAAAATCATTATATGTTTATTTCGTTAGAAGTAATTTGCCAGAATTTATTTACAAAATTTGCACATAGGAAAATAAATTGGTCCGCCGATGTCTTTCTTATGAAAGCAGGCGTAAATTTCTAGGACTACAATCTTTAAGAGATCGTAGATCAGCATTTGCTATAATGTTTATATTTAATATTGTAACAAATAATACTCGTATATGTTGTGATGCTTTGTCTGATGTAACGAGGGTTCATACTCCCCATTTATTTTATGAAGATTTTCATCGTACGAATTATGGGGTTAATGAATCAATTACAAGATGTTTAAAGCTTTGTAATAGTTTTTGAATTCCTTTAAATTTCATTTCAGATAAAAATAATTTTAAGTTGAACTTATTTAAGGTTTTCAATTAATTCATGTTGTAAGTCTTTAAACTAAAAATATTAATTATTGTACAAACATTATTATTATATTCTTATAGTGTGTAAGATGTAAATCAGTAGACTAAATAAATAAATAAATTTTCAGCGATCTGAATCCAAAAATATACAATAACACATTTTACTTAAAAAAATTTTTAACCAAAATATAAAGAAAATATTACATTTTAATTTTCTCTATAAACAACAAAAAATAAAAATACAAAAAACTGTTCTATGCCCTTTGAATATTTTTCAACTACTGAACTGAAATTGTTGGTTTTCTGTGTTTTCTACCTGTAAATTTGTGCGCAGTGTCTTGTTTATAGTTTAGTATATTTTATTAAAAAATTACTTTTTCTTATAAAAGTACCTTTTATTAAAAAGCACCTTTTATAAAAAGTACCTTTTATAAAAAGTACCTTTTATAAAAAGTACCTCTTATAAAAAGTACCTTTTATAAAAAGTACCTTTCAAAAAAATAGTACCATTTATAAATAAGTACCTTTTATAAAAAAGTACCCTTTAAAAAATAGTGCCATTTATAAAAAAGTACCTTTAATAAAAAAGTACATTTTATAAAAAAGTACCTTTTATGAAAAGTACCTTATATAAAAAGTGCCTTCTATGAAAAAGTACATTTTATAAAGTTCCTTTTATAAAAAAGTACATTTTATAAAGTTCCTTTTATAAAAAAGTACCTTTTATAAAAAAGTACCTGTTATAAAAAAGTACATTTCATAAAAAAGTACCTTTAATATAAATTTAGCTTATAAATAGTACATTTTATAAAAAGTACCTTATATAAAAAGTACCTTTTATAAAAAAGTACCTTTTATAAAAAGTACCTTTTAAAGAAAGTACAATTTTTACAATAGTACCATTTATAAAAAAGGACTTGTTTTAAAAAAGTTCTTTTTATAAAAAAGTTACTTTTATAAAAATTTAGCTTATAAAAAAGTACCTTTGATAAAAAAGTAATTTTTATAAAAAGTACATTTTAAACAAAAGTACCATTTTTAAAAAAGTACCTTTTAAACAAAAGCACCATATTTAAAAAAGTAGCTTTAATAAAAAAGGACTTGTTCTAAAAAAGTTCCTTTTATAAAAAAGGACTTGTTCTAAAAAAGTTCCTTTTATAAAAAAGTTACTTTTATAAAAATTTAGCTTTTAAAAAAGTACCTTTGATAAAAAAGTAATTTTTATAAAATATACCTTTCATAAAAAAATACCTTTAATAAAAAAGTACCTTTCATAAAAAAGAACCTTTTATAAAAAATGCACCTTTTATAAAAAGTCCTTTTTTATAAGAAATTACTTTTTACAAAAAAGTACTTTTTATAAAAAGTACTTTTTTATAAAAATAATTTTTTTAAAAAAGGTACTTTTTTATAAATGGTACTATTTTATTTTTTAAAAAATTTACCTTTTTTAAAAAAGTGCCTGTTTTAAAAAAGTGCCTTTTATAAAAAAGTATTTTTATAAAATGGTACCTTTTATACAAAATAGTTATTCTTAAAAAAATTCCTTTTCTTAAAAGAGTACCTTTTCTGAGAAAAGTACCTTTTTGGTATATAAGGATCTTTTTTTAAAAAAGTACTTTTTCTTAAAAAAGCACTATTTCTTAAAAAAGTACTTTTTTTAAAGTACCTTTTATAAAAAAGTAAGTTTTCTTAAAAATGCACCATTTATTAAAATTAACCTTGTCTTAAAACAGAAAAATTTCTGAAAAAATACTTTTCTATAACAAGAAAGCGTGTTAAATTCGGCTGTGCCGAATCTTTGGTATCTTCCACATCGGTTTTACGTTTAGATTAATATTTGGACTTATTGCACTATTTATAAAAAATGTAAACAAAATATTTTAAAAAGCAACAATTTGATAATTTGATAAACTTAACACTAAATTATTATGACTAACACACAGAATTTAAAAAAATTTTTTAGAGGTGCATTCATCTTTTTGGACATATGTATCTCGGCACAATGATGCCCGATTTAATCCATTTTCAACACCACTCTTATTGAAATAATGACAAAGAATATTATCATAACTTTACCGAGGTAGATGGTTTATTTTGTAAATGAGCGCGATTTCAACAGAAAGACGGACAGGCGGACGGACGGATAGACGGTCATCGCTTTGCTGACTCGAGTTGTTAGAAAGAAAATGAGTGTGTATACCTTATGGGGTCGCAATTCGATGCGTCACAAACGGAGTGGAATGGTGTGGAGGGTAATAAAAGTTCCTTTCCTTAAAAAAGTAGCTTTTCTTAAAAATCTACATTTTCTTAAAAAAGTAAATTTTCTTAAAAAGGTAAATTTTCTTTAAAAGTGACTTTTCTTAAAAAATTATCCTTTTCGATATATGTACAATTTCTTAAAAAAATATATTTTCTCAAAAAGTACCTTTTCTCAAAAAATGTTTTAGTACGAAAATACCTTCTCTGAAAAGATTACCTTTTGTGAAAAAAGCACCTGTTCTTAAAAAGTGTATTTTCTTCAAAAAACTTTATTTTCTTAAAAAAGTACATTTTCTTAAAAACTACCTTTTATTAAAAAAGTAACCTTTCTTAAAAAAGTACCATTTCTTAAAAAAGTAAAATTTCTTAAAAAAGCGCCTTCTCTTAAAAAGTACATTTTTTTAAACAGTAAATTTTTTGAAAAAAGCACCTTTTCCGAAACAAAGTACATTTTCTTCTAGTATTACAAAAAGTACTGATCATTGAAAGTTTTAAAATGTTATAACAAAAATTTTATTTTATATAATTTTTAAATTTTTGGCCTAATAACTATAAAATTTGACTAATTGTTGATACAGAATTATTTTTAATATTCGCTTTTTCGGGATTATTCGGCTTACGTCCAATACAAGGAAAGTAATACCATTTTTCATTAAGACCAAACAGCTCACCATCGGCCAAAGTTTCAGGAAGTTTCCTGAAGGAAAAAAAATGATTAAATAATAACTCTGTCAACAATAATAATTTCCAACTTACTGATTTAGTGTTTCGGGTAAAAGCAAACATAAAGCCGCTCCGCTTAACATAAGAACACTAATAAAAATGGAAGGCAATGGCTTATAGAAAGTTCCCAAATATATGACATAGGCATTCAAAAAACTACAGCCATAACCCAAAACATGTATGTTGGCGACAGCACGTCCTCGAACACTGGTCGGTACTATTTCTGTACAATATTGCACTTCAGCATCATAGGCTACGTTGGCGCCATAACGACCCAAACCCACCATTACAGCCATTAATATGGCATTCCTTTTTGGATCCAGGAGAGCAATTAACACCCCGGTTATGGTTGTAATAAAACCACCAACCAGTAAAGAAATGCTGGCCATACCTTTGCGTCCTATAATATTTTGCAAAGAAATTATAGTTAAACCGCCTGGAATATAACAAAGTGATGTGACAGAGAACAGTTGGAAGGGAGAGGAGCCTAAACCTTCCATATTACGGGATACTATATCAAAGGACATGGTTATAATGACGCTAAGAAATAAATAAATCGAATTAAATTCATATGCTTTAAAATTCATTTTACCTCTTACCTTTTGATCAACAAGATAATGGTAAATTTCCTTAGTCTGGGTGTTCGGAACATACCCCAAAATGTATCTTTGTTTTGTTTACTTTGTTCTTCTGCTTTTTTTTGCTTATAGTATTTTATAAACTCCTCAAATACATTTTCCTCCACCTGGCGTCCATTAAATTTTGCCACCCATTTCAGACACTTAACAGCCCGATCATATTTTTGTCGGGTCAATAGCCAATGGGCCGATTCACAGGTAAACAGTGGATAGCCAAAGACGAGTATGACTGTAGCAGATGCTGTTATCAAGTACATGCGCCATGTTTGTACCCAGAGTGCAAGCCAAGGTGAGATCACCAGACCGGCACAATAAAATAAGGTAATGATGATATTAAGGCCGAACGTACGCTTTTTGGGGTTGAGATATTCAAAAACTGTAAAATGAAAAATTTTAAATTTCATCAAAAAATATATTTTTTTTTTGACTACCTGCAGTTTGAGTAAGAGGTTATATGAACAGACATAGTCAGACGGACGGACGAATATCGTTAAATTCAAATCAGGATGTGATTGTTCGCTAAAGGGGGGTAAAATTTGTCTAACAGTACATATCAGAGCTGTGCATTATTCGAGCTTTGAGCTACTCGAGTTGCTCGAGTGACAAAATGTAGGCTACTTACTCGTACCTGTTGTAAATTTAAGGAAGTATCTCTTTATTGAGGTAAAGAAGTCGATCTTTTTCGAGTAATAGCTCTTGAATTTTTCTTGAAATAGTTTGAAATTTTAAGGATGTAATAAATAGTTTTAACAACCCTTGGGGGAAATTTTTCAGTAAAATTATGTCGATATATTTCCAATTGCAAAAAGTAACAAATTTTAGCAACTCGTGATGACAATTTTTTTGTAAAATTACAACAAACTTAAAATAAGAGCAATTATTTAGACATTTGAATAGAAAGAGACAGATATTTTTCGAGTAGTTGTTCGCGTAGATCTAAATTTTAATCGGTACCCCATACCACTATGTGGTCTGGTGATGTTTGTTACTAAAAAAATATTTGACCTAGACCCGTCTTTTATTATACCGATTGATTCAGAAGCTCGTTCCGTCCGTCCGTCTGTGTGTCCATGTAAACTTTGTAATCACACTACAGGTCGCAAATATGAATATATTTTTATGAAATTTAGTACATAAGCTTTTATTGGCCATGGAATGAACGCTATTGAAATTGGTGAAAATCGGTTAATGTTCAGACTTAGTCCCCATACAAATGACCCCTATGAGATCGACTTAAATTTCCGTAATATCCAAATTATTATATAGATCTCGGTCAAATTGTGTTTGTGTGTGTTTATTACATCCACTTACCAGTAGTCCAAAAATAAACCCTATAGGACAATTCTAAGATAGCCCCCATTTTTCTCAAATTTGGTTCGTATATGTTTTCGTAAAAAATAAGTAACCTAACCAAATATGGTCAGGATCGGTCCATTTTTCGACCTAGTCCCCTATATAAATATAGCATCCGAATGCAAAAAAAAAAAAAAATAACAATGCCACTCAAATTTGGTTATGCTTATTTTCTAAATCTAATTAATTGGACATAAGTGATAGAGTCTCTAAATGCATATTATAGGGTATCGTATAGTCGGTGTAATACGACTATTATTTTCATACTTGTTTTTTGATTTTTGTCGATTTTTTTTTAAATTTTAGGCAGAATTCTTGCAACTTAAATGGAGCGTTCTATTATTATTATTCTGAGAAATCTCCTCTTTTCAACTATACGGCTACTCCGAATTTTCGTCATTCACAAAAACTAAACTAAATCACTCGATTTTGAAATATTTACTCACCCAATATATACATGAGAACGATGGATGTATCCGTTGACAAGCCAGAAATGAATCTGCATATAGAAAACATAGTGACATTGCTAACAAAAGAGGTGAGGAAGTCACCCAAGCCGCCAGCGAAAGTGCTAAGCAGAATGGCCGGCAAGCGGCCAATTCTATCAGCCAGGACACCGAAAGATATAGTGCCAACTACGGCACCCAGATAATAAAATGATTGGCCAACACCGGAACGAAAGGCAGCATCACAAACCCAATTTAACTAAATTCCAAGAAATTTACATTATAAGTGAAATATAATTTCTGGTTTAAGATTTACCAGCCCACTTTTGGAAATTTATAAATTTACCTCGGTTGTTATACTTTCATAATTATTTTCTCGTTGATAAAACCATTGACGGCAGACACCCACTTCGGCTTTTATGAGTGTAGAGTCATTGAAAGCATTTTCCAGCAGCGTACATTTAGGATTGGAAAATCCTTTATAGATTTGATCAATTTCTTCAAATGTTTTACCTTCCAGTTGCTCGTGATGACACCAATGATCGGGTGTAAAAGTTATAAGGGTTTGTGAATAGTAATGCATTGAGGACATAATATTTGTCCAGCCAAACATCAGGAGTAAAATGAATTGATAGCGACCATAGTTGCCACATTTTTCCAATACTTTTTCAAAATCCATATTTAAACACTTCTTCCGAAGCGAATTACTTTACACAAGAGAAAACAATGTTGCTGCCATAATTTTCCGTTCTCTACTGATTTCACAACAAGTCTGAAATTAATATTTGAAAATATAATCTGTTAAAAATTATATTTTTTAATTTTTTTATCTAAATACTTTATTCTATCATATAAAGATACGCTTGTTCTTCCCGTCTGGATATATCGAGCATTTATGGTAGCAGTAGGTTTCCTAAAGCCAAAGAAAAAATAAAAAATAAAAAGATTTAGAGTAATTATTTTATAATTTTCGACAAATATTAATATAAGTTAAATTTTTAGAGCACAACTATTTGTTATTGTAAAAACACGTATGTAAATTAGTTCAACATCTGAGTTCCAATTCTGTAAAGAATTCCTCAAATACGCGCCCTTCTATTTGTATAAGCTCTAAGTAGTTTTATGGATTATTCTCTATTATAATAACGCAACAACTAATAAATGACGTTATTTAAAATCAGCAACATTATATTTGCATACCAATTGTCGATCTGCAGCTTCTAAAAAAATTTCTGTTAAATAACATCCGTAAATTTTATTTAAAGTTATTCTTATGGCCTCCACACCTCTGTGCAGAGGTTAAATGTGTATCAGTTTGTCATTCCATTTGAAACACATCAAAATTTGAATTTATGACCCCGTAAATAATATATATTTCTTATCCTTATAACAACCCGAGTCTATATAGCGATGTCCGTCTGTCACGCTCATTCATAAAATAAACCATTTATCTGGGTAACCTTAGCACAATATTGTTTGCCGCTATTTCGGGTAGGCTGTTGTTGAAAATGGGATAAATTGCCCGCCATTGTATCAAGATATAGCTTAAAATGTGGAAACACATCTAAAAAATGCAATGAAATTACATATAAAAAACTAAAAATAGTGCAAAATGTTTATTTCTAACATAACATGTGCATATGCTGGGTGTCTTTTTAGAGTTACAAAATTTTTAATTATTGGATAGATAATTTTATGCCAACGACATTTAAAAATGATCTGGAACTTCAATTTTCACACAGCCGTATTTCGCCAGTACATTATCGAATGCTGATTTCCAGATGATCAATTGTTTCTGGTTTATCAACTTAGACGAGTAACTTCACATAACCCTAAAGAAAATAATCCAATCGGGTTAAATCACACGATGTTGGTAGCCAATTAACAGGACCATTACGTGAAATTATTCGTGCATGAAAAATTTGCTTGAGTAAATTAAACGTAGCGTGCGTTGTGTGGCATGTGGCTCCGTCTTGTTGGAACCACATGTCAGCACGATTAATGCCAGCTCATTGAGGTACGAAAATACTTCTAATCATTTCTCTATACAGTTCACTGTTGACAGTAACATTCTGCACATCATCGTTTTTAAAGACATATGGACCAATGACTCCGCGGTCCCAAAAAGCGCACCAAACATTAATTCTCTGTGGATGTAATGGTGTTTGGACAAAAGCTTGTGTATTATCTTCACACCAAATGGGACAAATTTGCTTATTTATGAGCTTCATCTTTGAACAAAATTTTGTATAGAAAATCAAAATCAATATTAATTTGTGCTTCAGACATTAACTCGAGCACAAGTTGCATCATAAAAGATCATAAACTAAGATTATTTCGTGAAACCGTCCGCCAAGTGGATGGAAGCATTATTTTGATAGAAAATTTCAAAAATTTGCTCTCTATACATGTTTAAATGGCAAACCAAACTAAGCAAAAAGGAACTATCACCTGTTAAATAGGTTGTCAAATAAAGCAGTGTTACCAACTCAAACCTTTGAACCCCTAAAAAACACTATTTACGTAGAAATGTATCAGCAATGCTCACACACATTTTTGTTTACTTGTTGTCTCTTATTATTATTTTTTTTTGGTACATGGGAATGAATAAACCATTCATCGATAAAGGTAAGAGCATATCAAGATGTTTATGCTCTTACTCTCTTTAAACAAAGTAGAATGAAATTGTATGTGCTTGCATTTAATCACTGTTTTCAATTAGAAGCACGAAAATACCAAACGAATTTATTTATCTTATTAATTGTAAAATCATTGTGAAATATATAGCCTTATTTGTGTTAGGGTCTAAAAGATTTACCTTTGTAAATTATAAAAAATTGGGGCTATTGCCTTCTTATAGGTCATAGAGTAAGAATATTAACCAATTGTTCTCCTGTTTTGCAATGTTCTCACCCTATGACTTAAAGAAATTCAATTATCCCAATTATTTGTACTTTACTAGGATAGTCTTTTATACCTCTACTTCTATTACTTGTTCTTTTAATCAACTTATTACAACTGCAGTTGTTAAATTCATGAGTGAAAATAAAAAAAAAAAACAACGAGTTCAAAAATTTGGGTTATTTATCTACATATTGGTAATTACTCATTGTGCTGGGTATTTAAAACAAACAACGCGTACTTTTTTAATGTACCTAAACTTAAAAATGTACCTTTTATTAAAAAAATATTTTTATTAAAAAATTACCATTTGTTAAGAAAGTACCTTTTATTAAAAAAGTACCATTTATTAAAAAAATATTTTTATTAAAAATTACTTTTTATTAAAAAAGTAGTTTTTATTATAGAAAAAGTAAAAAGGCAATTTTATTAAAAAGTACCTTTTATTAAAGTAGTAAATTTTCTTAAAAAGTACCTTTTATTAAAAAAGTACTTATATTAAAAAAATTTCCTTTATTAAAAAAGTACCTTTTTTTAAAAAACTACCTTTTACTAAATAAGTACTTTTTATTAAAAATTTAGCTTTAAATAAAAAAGTATCTTTTATTAAAAAGGTACCTTCTATTAAAAATTACATTTTTATTGAAAAAGTAACTTTTATTAAAAGTTTAGCTTTAAATAAAAAACTACCCCTTATTAAAAAAGTACCTTAAAAATTATTTTTTAAAAATGTACTATTTATTAAAATAATACCTTTTTTTATTAAAAAAGGACCTTTTATTAAAAAATTAGCTTTTATTAAAAAAATACGTACAAACACCTTTTATAAAAAAGTACCTTTTATTACGAAAGTACCTATTATTACAAAGGTACCTTTTATTAAAAAAGTACCTTTTATTAAAAAAGTACCTTTTATTAAAAAAGTACCTTTCATTAAAAAAGTACCTTTTATTAAAAAAGTACCTTTTATTAAAAAAGTACCTTTTATTAAAAAAGTACCTTTATTAAAACAGTAGCTTTTATTAAAAAAGTACCTTTTACTAAAAAAGTACCTCTTATTAAAAAAGTACCTTTTATTAAAAAAGCACCTTTTATTAATAAAGTACCTTTTATTAAAAAATTACCTTTTATTAAAAAAGTACCTTTTATTAAAAAGTACCTTCTATTAAAAAAGTACCTTTTATTAAAAAAGTATCTTTTATTAAAAAACTACGTTTTATTAAAAAAGTACCTTTTACTAAAAAAGTACACTTTATTAAAAAATTACCTTTTATTAAAAAATACGTTAAAAATCACCTTTTATTAAAAAAGTACCTTTTATTAAAAAGTATCTTTAATTAAAAAAGTACCTACCTTTTATTACAAAAGTACCTGTTATTAAAACCGCACCTGTTATTAAAAAAGTACCTTTTAGCAAAAAAGTACCTTTTATTAAAAAAGGACCTTTTATTAAAAAAGTACCTTTTATTAAAAAAGTACCATTTATTAAAAAAGTACCTTTTATTAAAAAAGTACCTTATATTTAAAAAAGTATCTTTTATGAAAAAAGTATCATTTCTAAAAATAGTACATTTCCTTAAAGTAAAAAGTACGTTTTCTTAAAAATATCTTTTCTTAAAGAGTATCTTTTCTTAAAAAAAAGAACCTTAACAAATATATTTTTTCAAAAATATCTTTTATTATCAGAAATTTTTGTCTCTTTTTGTATGGAGTCCTTCTCTTATAAAAAGCACTGAAACCTGAATCCACAAAAGAAAACTATTATTTCATATATTTTTAAATGTACGCATTGAAGCACATGTTCTGTTTTTTTTGTAGTACACGTGCAAGAAAAAGAAATTTAAAATAAAGCTACACTCGAATCTGTGTGGTTTATGTGTGTTCGTAACAAAAAAGAGGTGATAGAAAAATGTTCGTGTAGATAACACTCGAATCTGTGTGGTTTATGTGTGTTCGTAACAAAAAAGAGGTGATAGAAAAATGTTCGTGTAGATAACGAAATATTAAAACGAAACACAGTCATGATGATGTTGGGCACCGTACAAAATTTAGAAACACACATACAGTCAACTCGCAAAAACGTGAACTCCCAAAAACGTGAACGACTCAGAAACGTGAACATTTTTATTTTTCTACAGACTACTCTAAAACGTGAGCAAAAACAGAAAGCTCTAAAACGTGAAGAAATTTTTAGGGGATTTCTTGTATTTCTTAAATGTTTTTTTTTTTTAATTTAGGGAATCCCCGAACTATAGTTTATATTTTTTTATGTTTGAAACCTTATTTTGCGTAAAAAGATGCATTGACCTTTTAGTTGTTTTCAGACATTTGCACTTTAAACACACAACCTGTGATTTAAAAAGTTAAATTTGAAAGTACATTTATTAGTTGGGAGAAAGAGGTAGCGTTTTAAATGTCTTCTAAAAAATCAAAAGTTTTAAGTCTAAAAGACAAGGCCGATATCATAGAATTTTTACGAAAAGGTTGTATTGTTACAGGTTTATCCAAAAATATCAAGAAAAGAAACATCATAGAACGCGTTAATAATACATTTTCTGGCCTAGGAAAACTTAAAACATTACACAAATCTGAGCTTCCTAGAATGGAAAAGACACTTTATAAATGGTTTCCAAACATGAGAAACAAAAAGATTCCAGTAAATAGACTTATGCTTAAAGTAAATGCTAAAGAAATTCACGAGCAAATGAACGAAACCGGCCGTGGCTTCAATGCTAGTAACGGACGGCATCAAAAATTTAAAAAAAAATGTGGCATTCGACTTTTTAAAATTTCCGGACAAAAGCTTTCTGCTCAGCCGGAATTAGTAGACCCGTCTAAAGCGAAATTAAGAGAAAAAAATTGATGAACTCGGCTTATGCGATGAGCAGCTATACAACGTTGAAGAACCCGGTTTATATTGGAAACAATTATAGGAAAAATCGTATGTTTCATCATTGGCAAAAACTGCTCCCGGTGCCAAAATGGAAAATCAACGATTTACTTTTATGTGTTGTTCAAATGCATCAGGAACTCATAAGCTTAACCTTCTTGTGATTGGAAAGGCTAAGAATCCCTGATGCTTTAAACATATTGTATGCCCGTTAATTTTAAAAGTTCTAAGTCTTCTTGGATGACATCTGCAATTTTTTATGACTGGCTTCATACTCATTCGGGCCAGAGGTAAGTCTCTCATATGAATTAAAAATTTGTATGTTAAAGTTTTTTTTGGTTTGCTTAGGTTACTAATTTCTTGACTGAAAAGGGGCTGCCAATAAAAACACTTTTATAAGTTATTATTAGTTATCTAAAGCTTGGAAAAACGTTCTGAATTTAGTTTCGGATGAAGATGACCCAGATGATAACTTTCCTTTAAATCTCTTAAGAGAAAGTCGGCAAACAGAAACAAGACAATTGAAAGAAAGAGCTGTCAAGAATGGAATAACAATCTTGAAGAGAATTTTGCAGAATGTGAAGTTTTTAAAATTCACGATGAAGCAGATGGTGACGATGAAGATGATTGCATTATAAATCAGAATCGAATCAAAGGAAGCTGTAGAAGCATTTGGTAAGGTTTTGATATGGTCTGAAAACAACATGGTTGACCAAAGCGACATTAAAGTGTTGAGAAATCTTAAAGAAAAGGGTGTACTAAAGATGGTCGAACAAGCACAGCAACAAAAAAAGATAACCGATTTTTTTCTTTAAACTTAATTTAATTTTTATAAATTTATTATTTTTTTAAACAGTGTTCAATTGTTTTGTTTTTAAAAATAATTTTTGTTTTTCTTGAATTAGTTGAAGTAATTTCCATTTCAGTTCTTAACTACATAATTTTATTTGTTTATTTTTTTTATTATTATTTTGAAAACATATTCATTTATATTGTGCTAGTAAAAATTGAATTGCTAATAAAATGTTCGATTAAAAAATATGTACTTAATGATTTTTTTCTTTAAAGATCATTTCTGACGTTAAATAGTGCTAGTTTATTTTGAAAATTAAGCAATCGAAAACGTGAACAAATTCACAAACGTGAACATTCTTGGTAAAAATTAGTTCACGTTTCCGCGAGATGACTGTAATTGATATGAAAATAAAAATATGTGTTTGTTGGTCTGAGCTATGTTTGTTTACATATATGTATGTACGAGTTTTTTATTCAGTGTGTGGTTTTTTTTCTGAATTCTAATTTTGAGTGAATTTTCATATGGAAAATATTGGTTATTTCTTAGACGTTGTTATTTTTTTTTTGGCCATTTTTCATTTTTGTGGCAACATTACATTTTTTTTTGCCGATTTAAAATTTTTTTCGTGCCATTTTTCATTTGACCATTATCAGTTTTTTTTTGGCGAATTTTCATTGGGCGGTATTTGCTAGAGCCAAAAAATAAAGTAAACGTTTTTAGTACAAAATGAACAGTTCTCATAAAATTTTTTCAAGTATTTTATATTTATGCATTGATATACACTTAAAAATAACATGATATACTAGCACCTTTTAGCGTTTTTCTTTTCATGCTAATTTAGCGCCTCTTAGCCTTTTTTGAAGTACTGTTTTGCGCTTTTTACTTATAAAAAATTGGCATCGCTGTTTAATATTACGTATGAAAAGAATTTTTTGAAATAAAATCGCCTAATCTCTTTCTTTCCACTATATAAGCAGCTCTGAATTTTTTTCATTCATAAAGACAGTAATATACCACTGGTGCTCAGAACTTTCACGCATTCACTCACCTAATATGTACATAAGCATAAAAAAAGTATCCGTTGAAAATCCCGAAATGAATCTGCATATAGAAAACATCGTGACATTGCTGACAAAGGATGTGGGGAAATCTCCCAAGCCGCCAGATAAAGTACTAAGCATAATGGCCGGCAAGCGGCCAATTCTATCAGCTAGAAAATGTGCCAGCTACGGCACCCAAATAATAAAATGATTGGCCAACAGCGGAACTAAAGGCAGTATCACCAATTTAACTGAATATAAAGAAATTGTCGTTACTGCAGAAAATATATGGCTTAAGCCTACTTTTAGGCTTAAATAAATTATTAAAAATTTACCTCTGTTGTTATACTTTCATAATTATTTTCTCGTTGATAAAACCATTGACGACAGACACCCACTTCGGCTGTTATGGATATGGAATCATTGTAAACGTTATGCAACAGTGTGCACTTAGGATTGGGAAATCCTTTATAGATTTCATCAATTTCTTCAAATGCTTTACCTTCCAGCTGCTGATGATGACACCAATGATCGGGTGTAAAACTTATAATGGTTTGTGAAAAATAATGCATTGAGGACATAATATTTGTCCAGCCATACAGCAGGAGTAAAATGAATTGATAGCGACAATAGTTGCCACACTTTTCTAATACATTTTCAAATTCCATATTTAAGGTGCTATTACATGATGTGTTTTTTACATATGTACTGTCAAATTTTCCCATAACAAAAGTTGTACACATCGTGTGATACATATGAAACATTGTTTATGTACAATACATGAGGAAAGTCACAAGTACATTTTTCAATTAGAACAGGTTCTATTTCTGCATGACAAACATATGAAAATACAACACTGCTTGTGGCGAAAGAAAAACAGAGTAAATTTTAAAGATTAATATTGAAAGAAAAATAAATTGTTTAGTATTAATTAACAATTAAAAAATATATAACCTTTTTTTTAACAATAAATTTTTGTAAATTCACAAATTAAATCAGCTGTTGTTTACATTTAGAGGTTATGTCATACGGAAATACATATGCACGTGTGATAGCAAAAATTATGAATCGTATGTAAAAGACAATTTTGACAGACATGAGGAATTTCATATGGATAAAAAAAGTGATAGTACATATGTAAAAAACACTTCGTGTAATAGCACACGCTTTGAATCGGAAATTTCTTCTGAAACAATTAGTTTTACCACTAGTATTCAATGTTACTGTTGACATTTTCCATTGCCTACTGATTTTACAGCGAATCTGAAATTAATATAATAGAATATAATTTGTGCAGTTTTTTGGTTTATCTATTGTTTGATCTATATAAAGATATATACGAAGTTCCCAGCAGAAAATCTGTAATGAATAGTAGCGAGACGTTTGTAATTTGTAGCAATTATAATTTTAATAACTGTAAAATAATATCCCAAAATGTTTGATACAAATTTTAAATGTTTTATAACTAGAATTTGCATAAGTGCTGGTTTAAAATTGAATTGCAGTAAATCATTAATCTGACAGATATATAAGACACTTAGGCATTTACGATGCAATATCCACCTGTAGCTGTCTTCTGAGCATTGCTTTGTTGGTAGCTGTGATATTTTTTGTGTGTCTGTAGTTTTCCTAAAAGATAAAGCGTAATAATTTTGTGATTTTTTACTAAAGTTGAATTGAGTTCAAATTTTACAGTAGACGTATATATTGTTAATTAATATGCAAATTATTTCCAAGATTTTATGTGTTTCAATTTTATGACGCGTCTATACCTGTATAAGCTTTGAATGAAATTATGGATTTTTTATCGTTTACAGCAATAGATTTTTTAGAAGATAACTAACAGCATCAAAACAGAATTAAATGACAGAGTTTTTTTACATTTCATTTTGGATTAAATTTGAATAGTAAAATAAAGAAAGTAATGTATCTTTTTTCTAAATTCTTTTTGTCCTACAAAACATGGGTAAAAAATATAAAAATAATAATATGTATTATATAAATAGAGCGTTATTACAATTTTTTTGATTCAAAATAATTTGAAGTCGGCATGTAAATAATAAATTTGTGATAGAACATATACAAAATAAATCAGAGCCGAATTTTTATTATCATTCACCTGAAACTCAATAGTACAACTAAGGTTGGGTACGGCTACCATACTTTTAAGAAAAGTTAACTTTTAAGAAAAGATAATTTTTTAATTCAAGGTAATTTTTAGAAAAATTCTCTTTTCAAAGTTAATTTTTATAAAAGATGCTTTTGGAAGAAAATATACTTTTTTAAGAAGAGGTATTTTTTTAATAAAAGGTACGTTTTTAATAAGATGCACTTTTTAAAGGAATGTGATTTTTAAGCAAAGGTTTTTCTTAAAGAAAACTTGCTTTATTTAGAAAATGTACATTTTTAAGAAATGATTATTTAATAAGAAAACGTATTTTTAATTAAAGGTACTTTTTAATAAAAGGTACCTTTTTCATAAAAGGTACCTTTTAATAAAATATATTTATTTAATAAAAGGTATTTTTTTATAAAAGATACTTTTTTAATAAAGGGTACTTTTTTGATAAAACGTACTTTTTTGATAAAAGGTACCTTTTTAATAAAGGTACTTTTTTAATAAAAGGTACTTTTTTAATAAAAGCTGCTTTTTAATAAAAGGTACCTTTTTAATAAAATGTACTTTTTTAATAAAAGTTACTTTTTTAATAAAATATACTTTTTTAATAAAAGGTACTTTTTCAATAAAAGGTACTTTTTTAATATAAGGTACTTTTTAAGAAAATATGCTTGAATAAAATATAATTTGTTAATAAAACGTGCTTTTTTAATAAAAGGTACTTCTTTAATAAAATGTTCCTTATTAATAAATGGTAGTTTTTAATAAATGGTACTTTTTAATAAAAGGTACTTTTGTAATAAAAGGTACTTTTTAATAAAAGGTACTTTTTTAATAAAAGGTACTTTTTTAATAATAGGTAATTTTTAATAAAAGGTACTTTTTAATAAAAGGTACTTTTTAATGAAAGGTACTTTTTAATAAAAGGTACTTCTTAATAAAAGGTAGTTTTTAATAAAAGGAATTTTTTAATAAAAGGCACTTTTTAATAAAGGGTACTTTTTAATAAAAGGTACTTTTTAATAAAAGGTACTTTTTAATAAAAGGTACTTTTTAATAAAAAGTACTTTTTAATAAAAGGTACTGTTTAATAAAAGGTACTTTTTCAATCAAAGGTACTTTTTTAATGAAACGCACTATTTACATTTTAAGCCAAGGCATTTTTGGAGAAAACGTACTTTATTAAGAAAAGTTACATTTTATGAATGTTTGATAAGAAAAATAATTTTTTGACAGAAGGTACTTTTTTAATAATAGGTACTTTTAAGGGTACCATTTTAATAAAAAGTACCTTTTAATAAAGGAAATTTTTTTAATAAAAGGTACTTTTTTACTGAAACGCGCTTTTATAAATGGTACTTTTAAAGAAAAAGTACTTTCTAAGCAAAGATATTTTTTATTTTGAGAAAAAGAACTTTATTAAGAAAAGGTATTTTTTTTTAGAAAAGAAGTTTTCATAAGAAAAAAAATTTTGTAATAAAAAGTATTTTTTAATAAAAGGTAGGTACTATTATAATAAAAGATGCTTTTTTAATAAAAGATACTTTTTTAATAAAAGGTTCTTTTTTAGCAAAGGGCTTTTTTAAGAAAACTTTTTTTTATTAAGAAAAAGTACTTGTTTAAGAAAAGATGCTTTCATAAGAAAAAAAAAATTGATAAAAAGTATTTTTTAATAGAAGGTACTTTTTTTTAATAAAAAGGTACCTTTTTAATAAAAAGATACTTTTTTAATAAAAGGTACTTTTTTAATAAAAGGTATTTTTTTAAAATAAAAAGGAACTTTTTTAATAAAAGGTACTTTTTTAATAAAAGGTACTTCTTTAATAAAAGGTACTTTTTTTTTAATAAAAATTTACTTTTTTAATAAACGGTACTTTTTTAATAAAAGGTTCTTTTTAATAAGAGGTACTTTTTCATTAAAAGGTACCTTTTTAACAAAAGATACTCTTTTAATGAGAGGTATTTTTTTTAATAAAAGCAACTTTTTTAATATAATATATTTTATTAAGTAAATTTACTCTTTTTATTAGAGGGATTTTTTACGAAAGGTACTTTTTTAATATAAGAGACACTTTTTTTTATAAAAGGGACTTTTTTTTTTAACAAATACATCTATTTAAGAAATGGTACTTTCTGAATAAAATTTAATCTTTGAGGAAAAATTACTAATTTAAGAAAAAGTGTTGTTTTTTTTAACAAAATGCGTTTTTTTAAGAAAAGGTACTTTTTGAAGAGAAGCTTGTTTTGGAAAAAAAAGTACTTTTTGAAGAAAAGGTGCTACTTTAATAAAATGTACATTTAAATAAAAGGTGCTTTCTAAGCACAGATCATTTATTAAGAAAACTACTTTTTTAATTAATAAGGTACCTTTTTTAAAAAAGGTACTGCTTTAACAAATGAAAATTTTTAAGAAGAGTTCCGCTTTTAAGAAAAGAAAGTTTTTTAAGATGAGATCCCTTCTTTGTGAGTGTTTATGCCGATAGTTGAACATATGTACAGTCTAAATTTAAAATACTTAAATGACTCTTCCTGAAACAGCTGTATAACCTGTCATACAGAATAGAGATCAATTTTTGAAACAAATGTGTCAATGTTTTTGCTTTATTTAAAGTAAAAACATTTGATCTGGAGGCTGAATAATTTCAAACTCAATCATTAAAATGATAAAGATCGAAAATTTTTTATTTTTATAAAAAATAATAAAATTAAAATAAAAGAAATTTAGTTTTTCTTCACTTGAATGGTATTATTCCAATTTCTTTTAAAGTTTGTTAAAGCAACAAAAAAATATTGGTGGGCTCTTCGAATCCAGAGTTAGTGAGAACCTCTGTTATAAAACATATTTATTAATTTCAGACGTTAAAAGAAAAAAGAAATGCCTACTTTAAGGCTATAATAATAATTAATATTTACCTCTATTGTTACACTTTCACAATTATTTTGTTCTCGTTAATAAACCTAATTTCTTGAAATATTTTACCTTCCAGTTGCTCATAATGAAACTAATGATCGGGTGTAAAACTTATTGTGGACTTTGAAAAATAATGCATTGAGGACATAATATTTGTCCAGCCATACAGCAGAAGTAAAATCTTTTACAAAATCCACACAGTGATTCATTATGGCTACCGACTATAATTTTCTTACTTGTTATAAAATCCTTTTGAAGCGAATAAACTTGACAAAAAATCTCAAATGAATATTTTTTTAATTTTTCCTTGAGCCTCTAACTCAATCTTTTAGTATTAGGTACTTAAATTTTTTTAAAAGCAGATTTTATACATTTACGGAGGAAGAAATTTATTTTAGTTATTATCGGAATTTAAATTCATCCGATCAACTTAAAGGCTTTGGCGATCTCTATTGAAATTAACAGATGAGCATATTCAAAGCCCATTTAATTGAATTTTTTTAGTATTTATAAAGAAGGTCTAAATGACCCCAACATGTTCAACAAAAATTTCTTTTTAAATTTCATAGAGGAAATCCAAACATAAAAATTAGCTAAAAAGAACATTTATGTCGTTTTTTCTTACAATTCTTAGTTTTCGACAAAAAATTAAAACTTTAAAATAACATAAAATATTACTGAATCCACACAGCTCCAAAACTTTTGGACATGTTACAAGACTAATCACCACAACAAATTGAAAATTAAAAATTAAAAATTAAAAATTAAATATTAAAAATTAAAAATTAAAAATTAAAAATTAAAAATTAAAAATTAAAAATTAAAAATTAAAAATTAAAAATTAAAAATTAAAAATTAAAAATTAAAAATTAAAAATTAAAAATTAAAAATTAAAAATTAAAAATTAAAAATTAAAAATTAAAAATTAAAAATTAAAAATTAAAAATTAAAAATTAAAAATTAAAAATTAAAAATTAAAAATTAAAAATTAAAAATTAAAAATTAAAAATTAAAAATTAAAAATTAAAAATTAAAAATTAAAAATTAAAAATTAAAAATTAAAAATTAAAAATTAAAAATTAAAAATTAAAAATTAAAAATTAAAAATTAAAAATTAAAAATTAAAAATTAAAAATTAAAAATTAAAAATTAAAAATTAAAAATTAAAAATTAAAAATTAAAAATTAAAAATTAAAAATTAAAAATTAAAAATTAAAAATTAAAAATTAAAAATTAAAAATTAAAAATTAAAAATTAAAAATTAAAAATTAAAAATTAAAAATTAAAAATTAAAAATTAAAAATTAAAAATTAAAAATTAAAAATTAAAAATTAAAAATTAAAAATTAAAAATTAAAAATTAAAAATTAAAAATTAAAAATTAAAAATTAAAAATTAAAAATTAAAAATTAAAAATTAAAAATTAAAAATTAAAAATTAAAAATTAAAAATTAAAAATTAAAAATTAAAAATTAAAAATTAAAAATTAAAAATTAAAAATTAAAAATTAAAAATTAAAAATTAAAAATTAAAAATTAAAAATTAAAAATTAAAAATTAAAAATTAAAAATTAAAAATTAAAAATTA